>ML682310.1:4797078-5006040 GCA_007922195.1 Podocnemis expansa
CCCCCCCCCCCCCCCCCCCCCCCCCCCCCCCCCCCCCCCCCCCGGGGCTGTCAGGAGCGGGGAGAGAGGCTGCGCAGCAGGCCCCGTGCGGGGGGAGCGCAGCGAGCAACAGGAGTTGCTCAGCTGCTCTCTCCCCTTAGAGGGAACATTGTTTCATGCACCTGAATAAATGGGATTACACCAATGAAAGCTCATGTGATAAATAAATGTGTTAGTCTTTAAGAGTGCCACAGGATTCCTTGCTTGTTTTGCTGAACTAGACTAACTCAGCTGCCCCTCTGGAACTTTACCAAGTAGATACTGAATTAACAAGAGGGGACATCGTTCTCGATTTGGTATTGGTGAGTAATAAGGACTTCGTAGAAAAACTGGTCATAGGGGACAAACTTGGTTTGAGCAGCCATGAGCTAATTCAGTTCAAATTAAATGGAAGGATAAACAAAAATAGATCTGTGACTAGGGTCTCTGACGTCAAAAGAGCTAACCTTAAAAAATTAAGGGAATTATTTAGGGGAAGTGGCCTGGACTGAAGAACTCATGGATATAAAGTTAGAGAAGGCTTGCAATTACTTCAAATCAAAGTTGCAGGAACTATCTGAAGCCTGCATCCCAAGGAAGGGGGAAATATTCATAGACAAGAGCTCTAGATCAAACTGAATGAGTAAGCATTTTTGGTGATTAAAAGAAAGCAGAAAACCTACAAGGAGTGAAAGATGGGAGGAATCGGAAAAGAAAGCTACCTCTTGGAGGTCAGAATACATAGAGATAAAGTAAGAAAGGCCAAAAGCCAAGCAGAGATGGACCTTGCAAAGGGAATTAAAACCAATAGCAAAAGGTTCTATAGCCATAAAAAAAGGAAGACAACAAAGAAAGAAGAAGTGATACTACTAAGCACTGAGGGTAGGGTGGAAGTTAAGGATAATCTAGGCAAGGTTCAATAGCTAAACAAATACTTTGCCTCCAATTTTAATGAGCCTGATGATGAGCTTGGGGATAGTGGTAGAGTAGTGTATGGGAATGAGGATCTGGAGGTAGAAATTATCACATCTGAGGTAGAAGCCAAACACAAACAGCTTAATTCAATTCAGAGAAGGATCAGGATATCGTACAAGAAGATCTGGATGACCTTGTAAACGGAAGTAAGAAAAATAAGTTAAAATTTAATAGTGGAAAGTGCAAGGCCATGAATTTAGGGACTAATAACAAGAGTATTTGCCATAAGCTCAGGATGCATCAGTTGGAAGTGACAGAGAAAGAGTGGGACCTGTGCATATTGGTTGCCTGGGTCACAGGATGCCTATGAGCTGCCAATGGGTATGTCTGCCTTGGAGCCTTAGGTTGACTTAACCTGTCTTAAATTGACCTGAGGTACTTACTCCCTGGCTCCATTCAGAATTTATTAAGTTGAATTTAGTATTTGTTTAAGTTGACTTAGTAACTCCTTCCCTGAAAGTCAACATGCATTAAATTAACTATTGAGGGCAGGAAAGGTCGCAGACTGGGCCCCACTCCAGGTCCCAACCTCCAGAAGGGGTTAAAACAGATTAAAATAGGAGGCAGGGCTCATTGGTTTTGGTAGCTGCAATCCTGGGGGGTCGGAGGGGGGCTATCTTATCATCTAATGATGGGCTGGAGCAAGCACAAGAGAAGGGGGACAGACTTGATGTATCTCAGCAAAGAGCTCAGTCCTTCCCTACCTCTTACTGGGGAAGGGCATCCTTGGTCCACCCTGATTGCCTATAAATAGCACCATTTCACCTGGTGGGGACAGAGAATTTACTGTACCTGTGATGGCTGGAGACTTGTTCTGGTCTCCTACACTAGCACAGACATGCAGGTTAGCGGGGTTGGCTGACCCCAGGGTAAGTTCTCCATTGTCCTTTCTGTCCACATGCTGGGAGTCCACCCTTAACTGCCATCTCCAGTCCCTGCTCCTACACAGTCATGTCCCCTGGCATTGCTGGTCAATGTACTGGGCTGTCAGTGTTAGGCACTAGGCTTCCCAGACACATTTATGTGGTGAGTTTCACTAGAGGCACAGAAAAGCAGAGTACTTTTGTATGCAAGATTATGCTGGGCCATCCATTTGAGTTACAATATAGACACAATTGCACCCCAAAACAGCAACATAGTGCCCTCCTCACTCACAGATCAACCACATGAAGACACATTACAAACCAATCAAATCCCTTATCCCCCACCCAATCCAGTTACCTCAGCCCACCTGCAATGCCTGCTCAAAGGGCTAGGCAGCCTCAGGTGCACTTGGGGCATTTCACTCCTGGTTCAGGCATGAATACTGAGTGTCCCTTGCTGGGAACATCCTTTCAGCCACTCCCTCCCTCAGTGACCAAAGCTTAATTGCAGGCAATGGTACAAGATGGATGGAAATGGTGGTTTACAGGTCAAGACCAACACCTGCCTTCAACAAGCCAATAGGTACTTGATGCAGGCAGCAGGCTGAGACTGCTAAATTCAACCCTTAGGTGACCTGTGCCAAACCCAGGTTTTCAGAGATGACCAGCTAATATATTAATCCAGTTCTACCTCATACCCATGATTTGGTGGGTGTGTGGCTGAACCATTCAGGAGCTCCTGTATTTTCTGGCTGTAGGCACAGGCAAAGCACAGAATAAATCAGCAGGAGAGAAATTTAATCACAATGGGAAAGCAAATCAGGAGCCTGCTGGAATGGTGAGAAAGCTGCTCTGATGTGTGGTGTGTTCTGGCAGTGCTGGCCCACTGACATGCAAGGGACCCAGAACCAGTTCTGGAAGGTGATTCCCGTCTGTGCTGTGCATAGCTGGGCTAAAAAGGGAACCAAGAGGCAATGCATGGAAGATAGCACAGTATGTGCTCACACGGGCTCAGTAGCTCATTGTAACACACCAGCAGCCGGTTTATGACTGACAGGCAAAGATAAGCACACACACTGCATCACATAACTAGAGAGAAAGTTACCAGAAGGCTTAATGCAGACTTGCAGAGCCAGTCATGGAGCGCACAGGCCACTGTGTGTGCACAGGGGAGGACAATGCCTGCCGGACACAACCTTTGCCAACAGGAATGGCACAACAGAGGCTGCAAAGAGACCAAGTGAAGCTCAAATGGCAGATTCCTCAACCTCCACTAGCAGAGATGGGCAGATCGCACATAGCGCTGACTCCTAGAGGGCTGAGCTGGCGGAGCTGAGGCCAGCATCTCAGACACTCTGTCAATGGTAGCAGTAGGAGTTTATTGCTGTGCCTTTTCCCTGCCCTACCAGGCTCCTTCTATTCGTTTTTCAATCGACTCTGCTCTTTATCCTGGTTTTCTCTCCTTCCCACTCTGCTCTAATTTTTATTTCATCTCATCATTAGAACCTTGGGACTGGATAGTGTTCCCTGGGTTTGAAACCAGTTTGCCCAGCCTGTGTTGGAACACACAAGGACCAGTACTCTGGAAGTGAGCTGCTGAGAATGGCGTGCAGTAGTGGATAGAGCACTGTACTGCAAGTATGGATACTTGCTTTCTATTTCCAGCTTGGTCACTCAGTCACCTTGCCCAAACTGCTGCCTGCCTCAGTTTTCCCACCCATAAAATGGGGCTAATGATACTTACCTGCTTTGTTAATCGCCAAGCGCTGCTGAAGAAAAGCACTATATAAAAACTAAGTATTAGATTATCATCCAACCCCATATGAGCCTTCCCTTTTGGACCAGTATATCACCAAAAGAATGGCCAGACTGGGGCAGACCAATGATCCATCTAATCCAGTATCATCCAACAGGGGTCAATGTCACGTGCTCCAGAGGGAATGAACAGAACACGTAATCATCAATGGATCTAGCCCATCAACCTTTCCCACCCTCTGGCAAACAACAGTCTTTGACTATCCTAGCTAATAGCCATTCATGCACCTCCTCCATAAATTGATCTAGTTCTTTTTGGAATCCTGTTATAGTCTTGGCCTTCACAAAATCCTCTGGTAAAGAGTTCCACAGGTTGACTGTGTGTTGTATGAACAAATACTTCTTTTTGTTTGTTTTAAATCTGCTGCCTATTCATTTCATTTGGTGATCCCTAGTTCTAATGCTATTAGAAGGAGTAAATATTTACTTATTTACTTGCCCCACATCAGTGATGATTTTAGTAACCTCTATAGTATTCTGCCCTGAGCTGTCTTTTCTGGGCTGAAAAGGCCCTGTTTTATTAATCTTTCCTTTTCTGTACCTTTTTCAATTCCAACGTATCTTTTTTGAGATGGGGCCACCAGGGTTGCAAGTATTCAAGATATGGGGATACCATAGATTTATAAAGAGGCAGCAAGACCTTCTTGGAGCATTCCCCAAAACCAGGGTTGCAGGGTTGTCATGGCGGGAAAAATGTCCCAGCTCCAAGATTTTCCCATGTCTGTGTTAGTCTACTAGACCAATGTGGCTACCCCTTTGGAACTGTGTCTGTGGCTCGTCTTTGTGTCCGTGGTTTGAATAAATTCACCCCACAGCAGCAGCTCCTGGCTTGTGAGGCTGCGCCTGGCTCTCCGCATGTGGCGTCGTGACTGGGTGAATGGGTGGCAGCACTGCTCAGGTTTGGCCTCGCTACCCCTCCGTTATCATGACAGAGGTATAGCAAGGCCAAATCTGAGCATTGCTCAGTCCACATACGTGTGGAGCCCCCATGTGCCAGGTCTCAATGCTCAGAATGAAAACAGGGCCCCACCTCATGGGACAGGAGCTGCCACTGAGGGTTAAGTGTGGGGTGGACTCATTCACCTGCACCCCCTACCTGGGCCCCTCCTCCTCATTTGTCATTCGGGTTTCTATCAAAAATCACAAAGCAGTGACATCTATGAAACCTGACCTGTGAGTTCTGGTAACAGATGCTGGGCCAGATCTGCAGCTACCCATAATCATGAAGCCTGTGACAAAAATACAAAACAGTGCAGCTGTTATCAAACCAAAGCCACAGGTTTTCCCAGAAAGTGTCCTTGGGAGGCAGCTGCTGGGGAAGAAGAGCCCTGAAATGGTATAAAACTAGAGGCATGCTCCCTACAGCATTTCAGGAGTGGGGGAGGAAATGATGTTCCCTGAATGAAAATCTTCCAAGGTCTTCTCTGATCTGCTCAGTTAAGAAAAGCCATCAAACCCACTTTGCCTGGGGATCACTTGCACCTGACCTCTGTGAATAAGCCCCATCCCTGCTGAGATCAGAAGGGATTTTTGTTGTTGTCGTTGTTAATGGCGTGAAGGTGACTCCCACTTAAGTGGCATCAAGGAAACAAGCCAACGTCCAATCCTGCAGTGGCCTGCTAGCAAATGTCTTTTGGTCTTTGTGCTGCTGTAGGAAGCGTGAACAATAATGGGAGGTTGAAGCTGTAAGGAGCTGCAGAGTGTGCCTGGAGGCTGTTGGGAAAAGAGGAGAGAGAGCAAATGGATGAGACACAGGAATCAAAATGGTGCCCAGTTCAGCTCCCTGCATTCCCGACTAAAGGGCGGATCCCACGTGAGGCAGTGCCTTCACCACCAGGCTCTAAAGTTGGCCTCACTCACTGTCCCTGGCCCAATGACTGGCTGTTGTCATTCACAATGGCAACGTGTAGCCATTCGTAATGACAGTGACTAGTCATTGGGCCAGGGAAGGCAAATGAAAATGACATGACAGCCTGGTGTGTAGGGCTTGATGTGGTGCAAGCAGTGGGTCAGACTAGCTACCCACATCCAAACCCGCCTGACCTCTGGGTCTGAATTCAGGCCCGCATGAGAGCCCCAGTCCTGATCAGAGCTTCTAGGGACCACCAACACACAAATAATCACAGTTTAGAAACACAGGATTTGGATGGGACTAGTGTTCTCAGCGTACTGTATCAGTCTCCTGACACATGAGTAGGAGTTATGCAAATACATATCCTAGGGTAGAGCAGAGAACTTAAGAACAGTGCCTGTAGTCTGTTCTCAAGACATTCTCCGTCTTTAAAATAAGGTCTCTAACATTTTACAGTTGTGTTCTCTGTTGTTGCTAATCCTAGCTCGCTTTTGTAGATCTTGGTGGCTTATATGTAACCTGCTAATGAGAGCATGATGGGAGGACAGGACTAGAGTGGTTATTGGGTTGGACAGAAAGACCCGATAGACAGAAAATCCATCTGAGTGCTGAAGCATTCCGCACACGAAGTGAAAAAGATAAAGGGTCGGATATATGTGTCTTGTAACGCCACTGATGCCAGTTGCATCATGTGTCAGATAAGTTTGCCCCAAAGATTCTTCCTTTACATGCAAAGGAGTCACGTGGCATCTAAGCTGTAAAAAGTGGGGAGATACTGAAGAGGAGTGATCAGGCTAGGATAGGCCTTCCCTTATTTAACTGGGCAGGGATTGTCCCATGAAATGTCCCAGAAACTGCCTAGTTATCAACACCAAAACTATTCATGAGTCGGTTTTCATGATGTTTTTAAATTTTGGAAAAAAAAAAGGTTGGAAATTGCTGAAACATTTTGTTTCAGTATTTCAAAACTGAAAAGCTCTGGTTTGTGTTTAGAAATGTACACTAAGTTTTAAAAAGACCCTTTTCAGTCTGAAATTTAAGCTAGCAACAATTTTAAAAGTTTTAAAAAATAAAATTATTTCAGTGGAGCCAAACTGATTTTTCCCCCTACCTGTTAGGTGTGCAAAAAACAGAGATTTTGGGGGGGGGGGTTTTCCTGATTGAGCACAGTAATATTTTTCAATATCTCAAAATATTTCAACAGGCCCATTTCCTGCCCCACTATGCCCCACGGCAAACAGTGATGAGGGCAGTGCTGTGTGGAAATCTTGCTTGTCTTATGTGTAGCTTGTCTGAGAGCAGGAAACTTTATGTTACCCAAGATCTTGTCCTGTGCAGAGGGCCCTGGGAATGGGTCTACATAATGGAACACGTGAAACCGCAGCACTCCTTCAGCAGGGTAAGGCCTGTTTTGGTCACGTACGGGGTGGAGGTTTGCTGCCCTCTGGACATCATTTTCTTCTCTTTGACAGGGGCTGTTAAAAAAGATTGTGTCATTGTAATGGTCACCAACAGAAGAGCAGAACAAGGATTAGTGTCAATGTTGCCTCTTAGGGCTTCCCTCACTGGATGCAGCCTGGGTCCCAAGTGGTCAGGGATGCATTGTACCTCTCAAGTGACCACCGTTGGTATGTTCCTCGAGGTCATGGGACACACCCTAGGTGATCTCATATGTGATCGTGTGGCCCAGACCTTCACTTGCCTTCCAAACAGGCATGGCTGGAGCATTCCTCCATCATTGCCAAGGATGTGCACACCTCACTTGACCAGCGCCCAGCTTCCGCTGTGCGTAAGGAAAGGCTATGGAAGGAGAAGATATGCCCTGAAGGGCCATGAATAGAATGGAAGCCTGGGGCAATCACTACTTTTACTTTTGAGGATCTGGGAGTGCTCAGATAGCATGGTGACGGGGACCCTACAAGTAGCGCGGTAGAATAATGGGCGTGCTAAATATATAAAGCAGAGAGGTAACGGCCACCCCGTCCAGCCACCAAAGCATTGTAGTGGAAATGCCAAGCAAGAAGGAGAACTGTGGTATATATAGCAGTCTGTGAGCTCCCTGGGTATAACACTTACACATCAGGGACATGCAATAGCCCCTCTTGCATGGCCACTCCTCTCCCCCCTCCTTCTTCTGGTCACTGCTCTATTTATAGCAATTAATTCTTGGCACCACTACGTAGCTTTGTATCTGTGTGATGAATAATACTAATCAGGCACCTACTTGCTTTCTGGAGGCAGCTTTTGGAGAGCTTTGTTTGCAGGAATTCAGCCATTTCTTTGTCTTCTTCTCTTTCCCTATGATAGGAAGAAATCGGTTCATTTCAGTGAACAGGCCCATGAGTCACTCAAAGTAAACTGCAAAACAACCAACCTCAGACCCCAGGTCAACTGATGTGGGCTTGTGGGGCTCATGCAACAGGCAGAATGTAGTAGGGTTGACATTCCCACTCGGGCTGGAGCCTAGCTTTGACTGTCCTCGCTGGGTTCCAGGCCAGGGTTCAACTGGAGTGGGAGCATCTACTATGCTGGTTTTAGCACAAGTCACTTCTGTTGACCCAGGCTCTGAGACTCGCTGCTTGGCATGCTTTTTGCAGTGTAGCTGTACCATCAGGTGCTTGTTTGGAGACACAGAAGCATTGTCTGATTGGAGCACAGGGCTGGGAGCCAAGAGATCTTGAGTCTTGATCCCATCTCACCACTTGACTTCCTTTGCAATCACAGGCACATCTTTTCACTACTCAGCAAAGCATGTGTATGGGGGGAGAGGATTTTGGCTTGTACCAGTGGCACCTCAGCCAGTGTGCCACTGTCTGTGACATTCAGTGGGAATTGGCACCTAAATCCCCTTTACAATGCCAGGCTCAGTGCTTTTGTGATAGCTGCCATCATGGCCAGTATAGTCCAGGGACTGAACCAGGGACCTCCAGAGCAAAAAGCCACAGGCTACAACAGCATGAGCTAAAGCAATAGGAAACCAGAGCCTCTGTGGAACAGCACAGAGGCTACCTGTGTCAGATTTTCTCCCATGAAGGCTCATGCAATAAATGATTTGGTAGTCTTTAAGTGCCAAAGGACTCCTTGTTTGTTTTACTGAACTAGACTAACATGGCTGCCCCTTTGTAACTGTGATTTATGTTATCTGGGGATTAAACTTTGAAAATGGAAACTGTCCTCTAAGTGCTAGAGTTATTATTTTCCCAATGCATCATAAAACCTCTTTCTGTTGACCTGGTTTGGCTCTAACTGCTAAGTCATCTAGCTCTGTTCCCTCCAGGTGACCCATTCTCTCAAGTGAGAGATTTGTTTCCTTCCATACATCAGAACTAGCCACTTTACTCCCACATTTTCAATTTCTTTCCTTTCTGCATGCACAATGTTTTCAGTGCTGCAATGTTCTCTGCCTGTCTGAAATTCCAGGGTGAAAAACTGGCGCTCTTGAGCTGACAGCTGTGGGAACTGTCTGCTAATGTGGGATGGGGGTTAGTGACAGGTTTGCCAACTACCTTATACTCCCCCACATTTATTTTCCTCCCATTCTGTAAGTTTCCCATCTTCAAAGCATCTGACAAAGTGGGATTTTCTCCCACAAAAGCTCAAGCGAAAAATAGAATTGTTAGTCTTTAAAAGTGACACCAGAGTCCTTGTTTGTTTTGCTGGATTAGACTCACAGGGCTATCTCTTTGATACTTCTAATATGTTGGTGGTACTTCTAACAGTGCACAAGGACTTGGGTGCTAAACCTCAGAACCCTGCTCTGCACCTGAATACATGGATAGAAGTGATCACCTGCCAGGCAGCATTCGTATTTAGACCTGAATATGCATCAAAGTAGTGTGACCCAGAAATTGGATGACCCTAAGTGAAACCTCTATCTGCTGAACCTACCCTGTGTGGATGGGGTGTCTTGTGCATCCCTTGGTTGACCTCTTGCTATCTTTCGTTTCAGTCTAAGGCCTAGAAACCTCCCCAGACCATGTGCCTATGGCCCCAGTTCCTGAAGTCACGTGACCCTCAGCTGTCAGTTTAAAAAAATAGTCCTGATGAAAACTCAGAAATGTGACTTAAGGGCAATTACAGAATCACAGACTATTAGGGCTGGAAGGAACCTCAGGAGTCATCTAGGCCAACCGCCTGCTCAAAGCAGTACCAACTCCAACTAAACCGTACCAGCCAGCACTTTATCAAGCTAGGCCTCAAGAACCTGGAAGAATGGAGATCCCATCTAATTGCTGCAGTGTGGTCCGCTTGAGTCCGTAGATTGCCTGAAGCAGTAGCTCTGAGAGGCACAATCTATTCCATTTAGCTCACAAAGGTGTTGACTCCAGGATCCCCTGTCAACAACTTGTCGATAGAAGAATCAGCACGTGGCAAGAGGAGAGAGCAATAGGGCTGGACCAGATATGTCTGGCAACTGGGATAAGCCCTGGAGAGCTGCCATACTGCTTCTTACCTCCTCCCCACCCCTCTAGAGCAGGACAAACCCGGGGGTTAAAGTATAATTTGGGAGCCCCAGAACGCTCCCATGCCGGTGGGCCCCCATTCCTGCTCCGATGGGCCCCCTCCTGCCCTGGTGGGCCCCCCTGGACCCTAGTGCCTGCCCCCCAGTGCCAGCGCCCCACCCCTTGCCCCCAACGCCCCCCCCCCAGTGCAAGCCAGGCGCCCCCACACACACTGGCAGCATGGCTGGGGAGGTGGGGGCAGTAGGCCCCAGGTCCTGGCACCGCTGCGTCTGGGGCCCATGCTGCAGGCCCCGAGCTGGGGGCAGGGAGTGGAAGGGGGGGATTTGGGATGGGGCTTGAGCCCCCAGTAACGCCTCCAGCCGGAACGCGGCAGAACGCTGCTCTGGGGCCCTCTATTTTTGGGGGCCCAGTTTTCGTGGACGCGAAATGCTGCATTCTGTGGCCTGCTATTTTTCAACGGTGGGCACCGGATGCAGCATTCCAGCTCCACCTTCTATTTTTAGGGGCCCCCGGAATGCTGAGCCCCTAAAAATAGCCGGCCCTGGAGCAGTGTTCCAGTGCGTTCCCCCTTCCTTTAACCCCTGCCGCTTCGCCAGCCACTGCGTGTGGGGTTGGGGCCACAGTGGGCAGAGGCAAGGTTATTCAGGTACTGCCCTGCCAGGTGGACAGTCCTGTGATGTGCCAGAATCCCAGCCTTTCGTAATTTGATCCTGCCCAGCGCTTTAGCTGCTGAGCTGTTCTCTGCATGTCTTGTCCCCCAGGCAGACACCAGTGCTCAGACACCATGAGGACAGGCCAGGAATCTGATGTGCTGGAGGGCCACCAGTCCCTGTACATTTCAAACACACAAGTCGGCTTATCCAGCTACCTCAGCCTTTCAAACTCCATGTCATCCACCAGGAAATCCCGGGTTTCCACTAGCTTGTGTATCTGTTGCACCAGCTCCTCCTCCCTCTGCTTCTCCTCATCAGACTTCTGTTTCTCTGCAACACAGATACCAAAACAGTTTGTTTTAGTAAGCAAAATGCAGAAACATGAAATTCTCACTGTGGCAGGCAGTTCTGGCTTCTGGTCAACGTGCATCTGCTCTGCAATCAGCGGTGTGACTGCAAGACCTGGAGACAGAAAACACTGGCCATAGAATCTCACTCAGTGATCGCTGATTTTCACTGGTGCTACAGGGACCGGGTTACCCATCTCCCATTAGAATTAACAGGGATTGTAGAGGTATATTTCACAGGTGGCTGTGAAAGGCAAAGCCCAAATCTTCACCTCAACCCTAAAGGGATAACCTAACCCTCAACAGCTGGGACAATCTTCTGCATTTCTTTCCTTTGTGCACACAGTCTAGGCAACATTGAAGTCCCATGTCATTGGTAATACACAGCAATGTGGCTATGATTTAAGCAGCAGTAAAGACAAATGACTGAAAGACTGAGATTGGCTGTGTGTAGCTGTGTTTTTAAGACACCCCTTCCCTCCAGTTCAGACAACATTTCCAAGCCCCTCCAGCACCACCTGGATTCCATTGATCAGTCTGCCTCCAGCTAAGTAAATACGCAGTGAAACCTGTGATGTGGAACAAAGCTGTAGGCTGGATCTCAGCAGTGGCTCACCTGGCTATTGACTTGCAGTTTAAAGCTTTCTGTGTATTGATCTGAGACACTGCTGTTAGGTGCTGACTGAGGGGAATTCGTCATCATCATTCTACTGTGTTAGAGACTTTCCTACACACAGAAATTTCTCCTACATCTTGGGTGAAACTTACTCAGGTAGTGGGTCAACGCAGGCCTCCCTCATGGCCTTCTCCAGTAAAGCATGAACATGTGTTCTGGAGGAAACGTATGTGATGGTTCAAGATTAGCATGTCTCTTTAGAGAAACGCTTGTCTATTGTCTACGGCACAAGCTTGGATATTGGGAAACTTCTATTCAAGCCTGCACTGCCACAGACATCTTGTGTGCCCTTGAGCTAATCACCTAGCCTCTTGGCCTTAGATTCCCAGCTGTACACTGGCGACAACAGCCCTGCCCTACTTCTCAGGAATTTTGTGAAAATAAATCATTCAAGAGTGCAAAATGCTGAAATGTTCAAATGTGTTCATTGATTTCAGTTAGTTGGCAGCTAATTAACTTGAGTTAAATGCTCCAGTTAGGTGTGTTCACTTTTAAAAATATGCTTTGTGTTTCTAGTTTGAATTTTGTTTACTTTAGATTCCCTTTCACCCTTGATATGCCTTTGTCTGTTAAAGATATCCTGGCCTTGTGAACTGTCCAGCATAGAGAGGTTTGGCTAAGCTCTGGGCACACTTCCAAAGGTTTGGGGGTTGGGGGGGTGTCTTATCTGAACCCAGTCTCTGCTGGATCTGGTTTTTGACATTCACCAGGCTCTCCTGGCAGTTTCCCAAGTCCAGTGTTTCTCAGAAGATTTGCAGCACATCCAGAGTTGACAAGTTCTATGACTAAGGCAAAGGCACCAACAGCATTTTCTTTCTCGGATGAAACTAGGATCGCCAACCAGGGTGTTAATGGAAAAGCACAGACCAGTGAAAGAAAGTTCTGCAATTTTTTCAAGCCTCAAAATTGTTTCAGTATAATTCAACTTTTGGGCAACCACCTAAGTTAGTTTTTATTTATGTGACCTAGGCAGGGGCCTGTACTAAAAATGCAGATCAAGGCTGGATTCAAATTCAGCAAATGACTTCCACCTTTATAATGGGCAGACCCAATATCCCCATTGCCTGGTCTGAACAGCCGTCAGGTACAGAATCAGGTTCTAAATCTGGCTTTGCTATGAAGTTATTCTTACTCATGAGAATGCCTGACATTCGGTCACAGCTTCACACACCTGGCTGCTGGCCCCAGAGCGGAGGGTCTCACAATTGATTTTTGGTGGCCTTAGGATGTGGCCACCAACTGATGCTGGTGGCCGCTTTGACAAATTTCCTAGACAGCTCCCCAAACATCCCCCATCCCTCCCCAGACTCTGCTGCCCCTCACCTTGCACTGCATCCCTGGACTCTCCCAAGCCCCTCATGAGTCCTGCTTCTTGTCCCCTGCATGTCCCTGACTCCCTTCCATGGCCTCATACCCCACGCCCACCTCACTTTTTGCCTGTTGGCCAAACACCCGGCAAGACCAGCCCTGCCACCATCCCTGGCTGAAGACCAGAGGGGAAGATGGGTGGGGGGGCTGAAACCCAGAGCTTGCTGCCAGAGTCCTGTGGCTGAAACCAAAAGGAGGGGGACTGAAGCCTGAAGCCCTCTGCCAAAGATGGGGTGGGGATGGGGGGAGCAGAGTGAGAGGGGATGAAGCCTGTTGCTAGGACTTGCTGCTGAAGGGGGGGCAGGGGAGGTGTAAGCCCAGACCCTGTCCCTAG
The DNA here is from genome assembly GCA_007922195.1 of Podocnemis expansa. Taxonomy (NCBI): domain Eukaryota; kingdom Metazoa; phylum Chordata; order Testudines; family Podocnemididae; genus Podocnemis; species Podocnemis expansa. Next base: position 4,810,443 of record ML682310.1, read on the forward strand.
AGCAGTGGTTCCCAAAATTTTCTCTGCCGTGGCATACCTTGCTACCTTTAATTAATTTGAGGCACACCACCATGTAGTTTTCAAATGAACTAATGAATATTAATGAGCCAATGTGCCAATCCAGAGTTCTTTGAGTAGTTTTTCAAAAAATTTTGTGGCACACCTGCTCAGACTGGACAGCAGACTTGTGTGCCATGGCACGCTGGTTGGGAAACACTGCCCTAGAGCCCCATGTCAGAAACGGGGGTGTGTGGCTGGAGCCCATTCCTCTGTCCTTGGGAAGGTGGGTCAGGAATTCACTGACCATCTGTGGAGCTGAAGGTTTCTGCCCTGCCAAGCACACATACCATCCCCATGCGCTGGCAGAGCAGAGGCACTGCCCAGAGCCCCCACGAGGCTGCACGGTGTAAGGAGCCAACCCCCTGCCATCAGCACCAGCAAACCCCAAGTCAGTGCCTCCAGGAACAACAACTGGGCACTGCAGGGGTGAGCCACTGCTTTATTTCCACCAGTCTCCACCGAGGAGGTTATGGTGGCTCAGAAAAAAATCCCCTGGTGGCAGCCTATGGCCACAGTGGCCACACTTGAGAAGACTGCCCTAGAGCAGTGGTTCCCGGCTTGGGGTCTGCAACGCTGCTCCCTGCCGGGGCCAGAACCCAGCTGCGGCCCCGATGCTCCCTGCCGGGGCAGGATCCCAGTGGGGCAGGGGGCACACAGGGCTGCCTGGTGCCATGCCACTCGCTGATCACTGATGCCAGCAGCTGCTCAGGTCTGCTCCCCTGCAGGGGCTGGCTGGGGGCCGTGGCCATGGCGGACCCATGTGCCAGCACAGGGAGGGAGAGAGGGCCATTTACCCCATCTCCTTGCTCTGAAAAAGCTCCTGTGAAACGTTTGCTATGTTTCACGGTAACACACACAAAGAGGAGGTGTTTTCCCCATCGGCACCAACATCCGCTGATCTATATGCTTGACCCTGCCAAAAAGGCCTCATTCCCCTAATACCACCTATAGAAAACTTACAAAGGGATCCCCTACTCAGTTATTCCAAGAATTTTCCTCCTTCTGCTCCCGGATTACCACCTGGAGTGGCTGTTATGAATTAGAAACTCTGTCCAAAGCATGTAGGAGGCTCCAGAAGTAGCTGGGCCTGTATCAGGCACAGAGGAAGATTCTGTAAGACAGTGGCTTACAAAACAATTTGGAATAACTTCAGTTTTATTCCTTTGTTCCTTTTCCTTTTCTTGTGTATCTGTATCTCCTTGTTTGGGCCAGAACAAGCAGAGGAGCAGGCAAACAGCCAAAGGAACAGATGATCAGGCACTATTTCCAGCCTAGCCAGAAAAAGAAAGTCCCAGCAATATTACAAGAAGGTCTGCTTATGTGAAAGACCCTCAGCCCAGCTTTGCAGGCATGAGAAGGATCCAAAAGTCTGGTTGCTCAGCTGACTTGATCTTCTGAACCTACTGCCTAGTATAAGCATATCCAGGAATAAACAGTTTGATCAAAAGCATTCCCATCAACGTCAAGAGCACTGAGATCAAGCCTCAGACCATACCTGGGCCTTACCTGGGAGCATGAGGAGTTTCTGGAGCTCCTTTTTCAGCCGACTGATTTCTTTGCAAAGCTGAATGTCATCCATCCTGCAGAGCCAAACAAAACACTTAGGCCTCGTCTACATCTAAAAAATAAATCAACTAGGATAGGTAGGTTTACAGCCACCACTATAATTATATTGGTGGCTGATGCCCACACTACCCTCCCTGGCTCGGTGGAGTGCTCTTCCAATGGGAGCACTTCCAGTGAGTGTAGTGAAAATTTGACGTGTAGTGAAAATTTGATATAGAGCTTAATGAAACCAAGCAGAACCAAGTAACCCAAGTGAAGCATGTAGCTATTTTAGTTCAGGCAGGGCCGCGTTAGCAACTTTAGCGCAAGCGAAGCCATAATAGAAAGCCAAAGCTAGAATAACAGGAAAAGCGCCTACATTAAAAGCTTTAGTTAACATGCCCGGAAACACCCGTCATAACCGCTTAGCAACCCACTCTCCATTTAGGCTTCTCACCTGCCCTTACATGAAGCGTAGGGGGTCTTGTCTTTCCCGTAAGGATCTTAGTCCCCCCCCACCCCCCAACGGTCCAGCACCGCATAATCGCATCATAGAAACATTGTTAACCAATAAGCTGTAGTTTTTCTGTGTTTAACCATTTTTGGAAGCCTTGAATGTAATTCAGTAGACTGTGCCGTGTAATAAATACAAGAAGAAAGCGGTCCCTCAGGGCTGGCCGCACCTAGTAGCTCTGGGTGCTCATAAACTTGTAATTCTCCTCCTGCTGTCTGCTTTCTTGATTGACCAGAACAGAGAACGAACCTCTTTATCTCCGCACATGAGCAAAGGGCAGTGTCGGAGCTGAGAGCCCCACATGTTCAAGGGCTTTTTCTGGGAAGCCGCCCACTCCCTAGTCCTAGCTGAGAGACTCGGTAAGCCACACCAAGCCTTTTCATTCCCTGTTCCCTTCCACAACAGCCCTATCAATTTCCTGGCTCAGTCATATAAATGACAAAGATGCTCAGGCTGGGAGCAGGTGGAGAAGCTTCCGACATGCTGTTGGGAGGCAGCTGCCCAGGTCCCTGCTGGCAGTGGACAGCAGCTGCCCACTGCCACATCTCTTCTGGTCCCAGCAAAAGCCAGGCTCCAGCTGCCCCAGGCTTGCAGGCGCCAGGAGCGAAAGGCAGCCCATTGGCTTTCTTGTAAAATTGCAAGAACGGCAGCCTGTCCACCGCTGCAAGGGATGCAGTGTCTACATTGACACTGCATGGACTTAACCCTGCTAACACGAGCCTTTTGCCTTTCTTCAAAGTGGTTTTATTTTGTCAAAAAGACACAGTTTTGTTGTTGGGGAGATGACTTGTAGTATGTGCCCCAGCACTGGTTTGTCGATAAAAACTGACTTTGGTCAACAAAGCTTTCTAGGGTAGACCAGGCCTTAGGGAAGGACTGACAGAGGTACAGCTAGCAAATACCTTGATTCCCCTCACACAATTCATGTGGAGTGGAGATGCCATCTCTCCCTGAAAACTGCCGCTAACTTTCATGAAGCTGTTTTTAAGACTTTTCGTGAGTGTTAAATGGCTTGTGCCATTGGTTAATGACAAAGCAATCATTGCACCATTCCAGTGGGACCTAGGAATGAAGCTGCATGAAAGCCTGGCTTATTCTTTCCATCATGACAGTCGAGGACATCTTCCAAAGCTCTGTTTCAAAGGGGTTCCTTTTTCTTTGTACTTATTTAGAAGTTTTGAAACTTTTGAATAGAAAGTAAGATGGAATCATTGCAGAATTTTAAAAGGTAACATAATTCACACTTTTAAAAATAGGAAATTTGTAGGTTTTTAATAAGAAGCCTGCAGGTTTTAGCAAGAAAGGAGAAAAATCATGTTTCACACAACATAACATGGTATAATCTAATCCTGCCTTCAGAATTAAATGTTCATGCCCTACTAAAATGATCTGCACACCATTAATCATCTAGGGCCTCGTGATAAAATAGCCAAGAATAAGGCACAAACCAATGGAATGATAGCAACATTCCAATCTAAATGTACCTGAAGGGCCAAGCAGGGATCCAGATTCAAATTTTCACTGTGTTTGGAGTGCCAGCCCCTTGCAGTTATCTTAGGAATGGTGTCTAGTTAAAAGCAAAGTGCAATGAAATCTTCCGCAGATAAACTTCACAGATGTTGGAGTTCTATCTCACTAGGATTTCAGCTGGAGCATCATTAGCTGTTGGCTTTTTACCTTTGTTTGCCTTGAGCTGACTGAGGATGGGCAGCGTAGAAGCAACCACTCATTTCTCTGAATGAAACGAGAGCTCTTTAGCTCCTGTGTTTGCTGCAATTGTAACCCATGTGCCTAAATAGGTGCAATAAACCTTCTATGAAAGCAGAAGAAATTATTCAATCCAATTATGAACACCAGAGAAAATGGAAGAAATAATGATTGCTTACCAAAGCCCCTGGGAAATATTTTAGTGTCAGGGTACAATCCAGCAAGCCTTTATTTGCTTGATTTAGTTGAGCTACTTGCAGGAGTAAAGTCTACATGTGAATGACATGCACATGGCCAGCAGGTGTTAAACACACTACCTCCAAAGGGACAGTGCACACACCAGTCAGTTAGGTTAACTGAGAATTCAGTACTCTCCAGTTGAATAAACAGCATTGAGATGGTTTTGTAAGAAAACAACTGTCGGTCTATGAACAAAGAACTGAGGTTTAGGTGATGATAGGTAAGATGAAAAAGAGAGGTCTGGTTACAAGTAAAATAAAACAGAGTCCTTTCTAGGCACAAAACTTAACCAGCAAATTACAATTTTTTTTCTAAGCTGGTTTCTCATCTATAGTCAGTTCTACAGCTATTTTTTCCTCCCAGGCGAAAAGTATTCACTTTTCATGAAGCTCCTCTTTGTGAGGTAGGTGACAGCAGACTCAAATGTCTCACCGGCCCCCCCATGTTACCTCAAAGGTCACTCACTGTTTCTTTTTCAGGAGCCAGGGAGGCTCCCTTGGGGTGCAGACTCTATCCTCATTCTGATTGTTAAGCATTCATCTCTCCCATTTGCTAGCTTAATGGCTTTCTTTACCAGACATGTAGATACACTCTCCATTACCCTCATATAGGTAAAGATACTTTCCAGAGGGGTAGATGTGTTGGTCTGCGTACAGCAAAAACAACAAGAGTCCTGTGGCACTTTAAAGACTAACAGATTTCTTCAGGCATAAGCTTTCATGGGCTCCAGCCCTGACAAACTGGGTTGGAACCCATGAAACCTTATGTCTGAAGAAATCTGTTAGGGTATGTCTACACTTAACAATTTAATTCAAATTAATGAGGATTAATTCAAATGAAATTAATACATGGCTACACTGGCTTTCATTAATTCAAACTAAAGTTATAAAACCTTAGTTAACTTCGAAGTAACAGTTGATTTGAATTTATTAGTTCGAATTAACCCAATGTAGCTGTGTTAATTCAAACTAACCATTAATTTGAATTAACACTTTTTGGCCTTCTTCTTCCCAGGGTGCCTCTTCCTCTTTCATGCGTAGCCAAACTCCAGCGCGGGAGCCGCATGCAGCTCTTGAATGAAAAAGCATGCCTTGTGGAAGAAAGTCAGCAGATCAATTTCTCAAATCAATCCGCTGCCCTGCATCCTCCTCCTTGCCCCACTTCGGCGCCGGCTCCTGGCCTCCTAGGGAGGGAGCAGGAGCAGTGCCACTGCCAGGCTGCCACATGGTGGGGAGTCGGGGAGCTCCGGCAGCTCTTCTCTCTGCGCCCAAGCAGCTGCCAGCCAGCTGGCTCGCACCCAGCTGGCTTCCTCGAGAAACGCCTGTGGCCCCACCCTCACTGGCTATGGGAGAGGGTTGCCCTGGTCTACCAGCCACTTGCCCCACAGCTGAGGCTTTGAGGGGGCTCTGGGTACCCAGACTCCTCTGCTGTCCCAGAGGGAACCTCTCACGGCGCCCTCTGCAGGGAGAGGCAACTCATCCTGGGGCCGCCACCCAGGGACCGGAGAGAGGTGAGCGCTGCCCCATGGCAGCGGTTCTGTTCAGCTCGCGGGGGAGCGGAGCGCTGCTGTCAGCGTCAATGGCTGCGGCAGCAAGAGATGGAGCATGCTCCCCAGTTCTTCCCGTCCCCACTCTCCTGTACTGCTGCCCTTTGATCGGGGTCAGCACCTTGGGGGCATCTGTGGTGCTAGGTGGCAAAGGCCATTCCTGGCTACTAGGGTGACTGGCCACTTCCATGTGCACAAGCGGGGAGGAGGAAGCAGGGGCACACCCTCTCGAGACAGACTCCTCCTGGTGGGAAAGGCCAGCTCCGTGCACTTGAGGTTGGGGAAGAACTCCTGCTGGAGGGAGATGACAGCGCCTTGGGCCAGGGCTGTAAGGGGGTGGAGGGAGCCAACTCCTCTGGCAGGGTGTTACACAAGTGCCCCTCCAAAAGTGACTGAGTAGGGGCTGATGGGGTGGAGGGGACTATGAAGGGCTGTAGTGGGTGGGAGATGGAGGAGGTTGGGGGCTGGAGTGGGGGCTAGGGACAGAGGTAGTTTTCATGGTAACCTTGAATAATTACTAGAATTTAACAGTAGGAGCAATATTTGCCCTCTTTTTGCAATAAAATTAAAGTGTGCAATGAATTTTAAACTTACTAATTTTAGAATAGGTAAAAGTATATGGCTATATACCTCAGTGTGGCTCTCAAAAGTTTAATAATCAACTTGTGTGGCTCTTGAGTTCCATAAGTTTGGCCGCCCCTGGTTATACATTGGGTGGGGGCATGGCCCTTCTTGGGGGCCATCTTGCCACACCTCCCATGGTGCCCCTCTCCTAATTCAAACTAGCAAGTCCTGTCCATGGACATGCTAAGTCAAATTGGTTTTCCTAGTGGGGGTATGTTAGTTCCAATTAATTTGAACTAATCACTATTAGTTTGAATTAAGTTAATTTGAACCAACCTTCTAAGTGTAGACATATCTTTAGTCTTAAAGGTGTCATAGGACTCTCATTTTTTTAGGTAAAGACACATTCCTTTGTCTAGGGCAGGCTGGGCTTTATTCGTTGCCTGCCAAATAATGTATTTCCTGCACATTCCTTGAACTCTTTGTTCAGACGCATACCCAGTACATACATCAGCCCAGCATTTTGCCAGTTTGTCTAGGGCACTTTAGACAACCCCTTTAAGAGACAGTTCATGAGAACAGTGTGCTGGGACAACAAACGTGCCAGACCTGATGTGAGTTATGGTATGGTTCTAGGGGGCACACTGAACCCCATGTTATCTCTGGCCTGGCCAGCATCCAGAACAGTCATTAGTAACAGTTTGATGCTGCTGCTATTCTGCCATCATTGTTTATATACAGCTGTTGATAAGCCAAGCCCTTCACTGACATGGGAAGTGTAGATACAAGCCCAAACTTAAACTTCCGATCTGAAGACACACAGCCTTTGCTTGGGGCGACATTTAGAGGTCAGACAAGACATTAGTGGCCCCATCTCTTCTGCAACTAAACCCAGGGCCAGGGGCCCCCTGTGACTCAATGACAAAGGACTGTGACCCGCCACCACATAAGCACCCTATGGTGGGGAGGGACCCAACTCAACCATAGAGAAACTGAGAGCTGGGACTCACCTCCTCCTCTTCGACTTTTTGGGGAAATGATATGTTTTGGAAAATGTTAACTAAACCCTTTTATTAGCAGGCTGTTAACCACCACCCGGCAACAGGCTAGTCTAGCCCAGGTAGCTGTCTGTCTGCACAATGCAAATTAAAGAGCGTTAACTGTCATGTTTACTAACCCAGCTCATTTTCCTAGTGTAGATGAAGGCTGAGCACTGTAAAGATTGCAAAGCTCTACCGATGCTGTGGCATCCTATCAGGAATCTGACTCATACTGAGTTGAACAGAGCGGTAACATGGCGTTTTGCTGCCTGGGGCATGTTCCGATTGGAACACGCCCCTTCCCATTAGCAGCACTTACAGCCCGTGCCGCAAAGCCGCCCCTTTAATAGCGCAACTCCATTGAGCTGCTTCGGGCCGCCAGGGGCTTTGCCCCATCAGCCCCACTGTAGTTACGGCTCTGGAGTTAAATGTTTTGCAAGTTCCCCAGAAAGAGCCTTTAATCTGCGAGAATGCTGTTCACATTTCCAGGTATCCAGGCCCTGTGCTCTAAGGGACAAACAGCTGTACATATTCCGCTACTTATTAGCTTGGGCTTATGGGCTGCCTTCATCCACTATGTCTTTAGTTCATGTTAAAGTGTGGGTTGCTAAGCATCCGTTCCGCAGTGCAAACAATCCTGTTGTCTTCAGCTGTGATTCACCATCGTTCATCCCTTTCAGAATGAGTCATGTTTGGACAGAGCTGCCTGACGCTGCAGCCTTGTCCTCTGAGTGGAGAACACCAAAATATTAATTAGGGAAGGGAAAATAAATAAAGAAAAATGAGACAAGCATGAGTGGCACTGCTGTGGTGAGGGATGTCCTAGGTTCTGCTGCACAAGTACAATACACCTGCCGTAGGAGCAGATTACCTCTGGACTCTGTCATCTTCTGTGGAGTCTAACAGCTCAGTGACCTCTTTGGATGGCCACAAGCACAAAGCAACTAATGAAGAAAATTCCAAGTTTAGCTGGTTTTAAAGGGTATTCTCCAGCTGCTGTGCTATCTCCAGAGGTGCTAATTTCGGAATTGTGCATAGGTAGAGCAGGAATCTGTCTATTATTTCTCCACCCTATTCCACTCACCTGCTAGCTAAGCAAAGAGTTCTGATTGCATGAAGAAACTTTGCACAGACATCACTTAATGATGATAGGTGCCTTCAAATACTAACAAGAGCCAAGCCCACAAAAATAGCTGCAGCTAGGCTAGGGAAAAGCAAGTAACAAATCCCTAGAAGTGGGGGTGGTAAGGAGGACAATGTGCAGAGCTAATTTAACATAGGAACAGCCAAAGTGGATCAGATCTGGGGTCCATCTAGCCCCACAGAGTGTCTCCCATAGGTAAGAGTACCATAGGCTTCAGAGGGAGGTGCAAGTAGGCAGAAACAGGATAAGCTACTTCCAGGAAAAATTTATTCTACTCACATTAGAGGTTAGTTTGTGTCCTCAGTCTGGTGGGTTTGTGCCTTTCCTGAAATTCTTCTTTTCATTATTCCTTCCAGGCTATTTTCACTGTTTATATAAATTCTTAGTTTGAATCCTGCTGCTCTAAGGCCTGGAAATTATGTGGTATAACTATGTTGCTCAAGAATGTGAAAAATCCACACCCTTGAGTGATGCAGTTAAACCAGGCATCTCCAACTCAAATCATCTTGAGGGCCGCATAAGGACTAGTGAAGGGCTGCATGAGGATTAGTACTTTAGCCCAAGGGCCACATCACTAAAACTTTTTCATACAACGATATTACGAATATCAGTAAAAATAGTGTCATTGCAGGCTGCAGGAAACAGCTTTAAGGGCCTGCAGGCCGTGTGTTTGAGACCCCTGGGTTAAACCAACTTATCCCCTGATGCAAACAGCACTAGGGAGACAAATGAATTCTCCTGTTGACCTAGCTTTTGCCTCTCAGAGAAGTGGAATACCTATGCTGATGGGAGAACCCCACTTAGCTTCTTCATTGAAGTGCTACAGCCACATGGCTGCAATGTTTTAAGTGCAGACAAGCCCTAAGTAAATACAGAACCTTATTTCCATTGCCCCTTGCCCTCTTTTCCTATCTTTCCTAAGCCTCAATGCTTGTTTGACATTTTTTTTTATTTAGCTTGCCAGCTGTGACAGGGTTCCCTCTTCTTTACAAGGAACTCCTTGCTCAAACCAGACAAACTCATAAAAACTGATACGCCACTCACATGGCATTTACCCACAAAGGGTTGCATGTGAGGTTTCTGTTGAAAGCTTGTACCAGAGAGATACTTATAATCATTGTGAGTTTTGTGTATGGGTAATATTTAAAGAATAGTTTAAATATATTGAAAACTATGCCCTTATGGTCTCAGAGAAAAAGTTAGCAGGGAACTATGTCTCAGTGATGGCGCACATTCAAGTAGGTGAGAGTTGTTACCCCCACCTAGATCAGCTGGTGACATAATGCCAGGATCAGCTGACTACCCATTCCACATCCTGGAAGAGAAAATGGAAAATGAGTCCATTTTCTCCTATGTGCCTGCTCCCCTGGTCAGACGTCATGGGTATGTCTACACGGGAGCCCTAGGTCACCTTAACTTGCTTTAAGTCAACCTGAGTTACTCCCTGGCCTCATTCAGAATTTATTTATTTAATAACTCCTGCCCTGAAAGTCGACTTAAGCATTAAGTCAACTTTTGAGGGCAGGAAGGGTTGGGGCCTGAGCCCCAATCATGTTCAGGGGTTTGATCCAGCTCAGGGGACCTGATCCGGCCCCAGCTGCTGCTGGCAAGCAGGTGGGAACTGGGTCTGGCACCTGCCCTTGCTGCAGCTGGCAAGGGGCTTGGGGCTGGCTTTGGCTCCCAGCCACCTGCTGGCAGTGGCAGGAGTCAGATCACGTCCCTGGGCCTGGATCAGGGCCCTGGGGCAGACAGGGGGGCGGGCCTGGGTTCAGGGTATGTCTGCTAGTGTAGACATACCTTTAAGTCTACTTATGTCAACCTTGTTAAGTCAACTTAACTGAGGTTCCCACTGTAGACACTGTAGCCCACGTGACTCCAACGATTCACGTACAAACTCAGAATGAAATCAGCACAGCCATATGGGAGATGTAGGCCTCCAGGGAGAGAATGGGGGCCAGAACTACACCTCCCAGAAGGCAAAGCGCCATGACCGAAAATTGAAAGTTAAAGTTCTGTTAAACTTGATTTGAAACTAAACATTTTAGGTTAGTTCAAAAAAAATGCAACATTCCAATTTGGTTCAAACCAACCCAGAATGAAAAATTGCATTAGGACTTCAGCCCTTGCTTAAGTTGACTTAATAACTCCTGCCCTGAAAGTTGACATAGGCATTTAAGTCGACTTTCAGGCCAGGGGCCACCCCATGCTCGCCCCCAGCCCCATCAGGCTCCAGGGCCCTGATCTGGCTGTGGGGGCCCGACCGGCTCCTTCCATGCAGGTAGGAGCTGGGAGCCCAATCTGGCTCCTAGACCCTTTCTGCAGGCAGCGGGGGCTGGCAGCTGGCTCCTGCCCTGGCCGCTTGCAGGTAGCCAGTGGCACGCAGAGTCAGCTCCTGCCCTGTAGGGTAGACTGTAGCTCCTTAATGATCTGTTGTAGAGGTCTGACTTGGGGATTGTAGATGATGACCAGCAGCGTTCTGTTGTCTTCTTTCTTGGGTTTCTCCTGTAGTCTTTGACTTCTGGGTACCTGCCTGGCTCTGCCCTAAAATATAAACGCATTTGTTCTGATCCCTCAGACAGAGATAGAGACTTTCAGGGTCTCTATCAAGCATTCTTAAAACTACAGTACCCAACTGTGAAAGTAAAAAAACAGATTGACAGAGCCAGGTGGGTACCCCAAAGTCAAGTACTACAGGAGAAGCTCAAGAAGCAAACAACAGAATGCCACTCTACAACAGATCATTAAGGACCTACAGTTTATTCTAAAAGATGATCTGTCACTGTCTCAAGCCTTGGGAGACAGACCTCTCCTCGCCTACAGACAGCCCCCTTACCTTAAACAGATACTCACCAGCAACTACAGACCTAATAACAAAAACATTAAAGCAGGCACATACCCCCTGCAACAAACCAGCTGCTACCAGCCCGATGCGGCCTCCCACTGGGCCTGGCCGTCCCTAGGTGGGGGCTGGGGGGACAGAGTGGGCTGGTCCAGAGGCCAGACTCTGCTCGCCTGCCCCCGCCTCTGGGCTGGCTCTCCCCAACCCCAGCATGGAACAGCCTTGGGGGCAAGGCAAGCCAGCCCAGAGCAGAGGCCAAGCTCCATGTCCCCATCCCTGTCCCCCCCCCACTTCAGCTCAGTGCTGAAAGCAGCAGGAAAGGGAATTTGAAGAGGGGGAATTTACAGACTTGGATGAGAATAAATGGAGGGGATTGTAAGACATGGGATCAAGTTATACCACAACAGCAAATCAGAGCATTTGTAAAGGATTCAAACTCTAGAAAACAGCGCACAGAGGAAGGGTGATGTCAAATTACCTATTATAATGTGAAAAGAATCCATAGTCAGGATTCAGCCCTGCTTTCACACAATCTAATCTGCATATTATTTGAATTTCGGCTGTTTATCTTTGAAGGCTTGATGTCCCATTTATTTTCTTGAGGACTATTGTTAATAAATCATCAATGGAGTGATTAGGAAGATGGAAGAGCTCAGCAACTGGGGTTTTTGTGTGTGTGTGTTGTGATTTCTGATGCCAGTTTTGTGCTCATTTATTCTTCTGCACAGAGACTGTTCTGTTTGTCCAATGTATAAGGCTTGGGAGCATTTCTGGCACATGACGGCATAAATCACATTAGCGGATGAGCAGGTGAAGGACCCTTTGATGAAGTAGCTGGCTTGATCAGGTTCTATGATGGTGTCTTTAGTGCAGTCATAGTTACAAATAATGTATGCATATCTTCCAATGACCTTGAGCTGGATTGTAGGTTCATTGCTGTTCCTGGTTCTGTAACAAATACTTCTTGTTGCTCTAGTCACAGCCTGCTGTGATTTTTGAGTATCAAGGCCTTGGGGCCCTTGGCAGACCCGGCCTTAGCATTGTGGGGGAATGGGCCTGGAAAACCGTTTTGTCTACCATCCTGCTCCTCTACCAGTCATAATAGATTCCTGGCCACTTTAGACTGCACTGCACAGGTCAAGCCTGTTTCTGGGCCTGGTCATCCCAAATTTAGCTGACTCAAGTTATACATGAACTGTGTGTGTGATCTTTCACTCCCTCCACCAGCCACCATCTGCAGACGTAGAGCCCAGACACTTGTTCCTTTCAGTCCCAGTGACTGGTCCACGCTGCATTGTATCAAGGGTCTTCATATGGGAAAGGGCTAAAAATGAGAGATGAATCACCCCTTTATGTTCCTACAGCAGGGGAGAGCAGTTGCCCTCCAACCAGGAGGCAGCCCAGGGCCGGTGCTGGGGATCATGGCGCCCCCCCCCCCCCACAGCAGAGCGACACCGGTGCATCCGAGTGATGTCATCAGGGGAGCACCACAGCACTGTCCCCTGCTGACGCCCCTCAAAATGCCGGCGCCCCCCTGCAACACAGCGCTGCTTACTGCGTAGCGCCGGCCCTGAGGCAGCCAGTCTCCAGCACTCCTCCTGCTGGCCTGAGGAGACTCTACCCAAAAGCCCAGCCAAGAACCAAAGAGATGGGCCGAGGGAAAGGGATGGCTATATAAGGGGACCGACCAGCTAGCCCAGGGGGAAACAGAGAGGCAGATGGCTGCTGGGTTTAGCAGGCCTCCCTTCCTGGGAGAACAAAGGGGGTGATTGCTGGCAGGACTCTCCCTTATATTCACCTCCCCCAGGTGAGGACCTGGAAGAGCTTCCCTTGGCAGAGAGCCTGAATGATGGGAACCAGCCAGATGCCCACAGAGACCTGGAGCAGCTTCCTTCCACAGAGGATGCTAGCAAGCTGGTTGCCCTGAACCCCTGTGACCTAGAGGAGCTCCTGCTGGCTGATGGATTGGAGGAGGTACCCACACTGCTGCCAGTGGATAGTGAGGGCCTGAGTGGGATGCCCTGGGATACATATGCAGAGGACCTGGAAGACAGTGGGATGCAGGTAACCTAGAGGGGAAGTGGGAGGAAGTAGCCCAGGGGCAGTAGCTGAATATCCAGCTGCATGTGGAGGGTCAGTGTTTTGGCTGGAGCCCAATGACCCAGTGGCATTGCACTGCCACTGATAGGGCCCCGGGCTGGAATGCGGTGGAGTGGGCGGGCCTGTGTTCCCCTCCCCATCCTGCCTGTGCTCAGCCTTACTCTGCTGAGGGGGTTGAAGGCCATAGACTTTGATACTGTGCTCAGCCTTACTCTGCTGAGATGGTTGAAGGCCATAGACTTTGGGTACCTTGCCTTGCCTTATTAGGGGGCCAGAAGGCAATTGAAATAGGGGAGGTTGGTCTGACCCCAGTGAGGGTCAGGACCTGCACACCCGAAGGCGGCTTAGCTGAGGGCTGAGCCCAATTTACAGTTCCTCACTCCTGCAATCCCAGAGACCCAGTGAATGGCTCTAGTCGCGAATACTGTGATATATAAGTGGTGAGACAGAAACAAAAGCACCCCAAGGCAACACCTCTAGCCTTGTAGAGCTCCTAGGGCTGGTGGCTGGAAGCTAAAATTCATTCCTAAATTGCCAGTTTGGCTGGCTTATCATGGATGCACTTCCTTAATCACAGGACTGATACTACCCTGGCCGCTTCCTCTGGCTGCTTTCTCCCAACTCACCACCGTCACCTCACCAGGGACGTGGTATTTTCTCCAGCACATGACAGCTTTAAAGCATGATTGGGTTTCTCTTTCCAAATGTGCTTTACCTCAACATTAAGTGGTGGCCTTGATGCATTCATTGCTAGGTAAAATCTACAGCCTGTGTTATACAGGAGGATAGACTAGGTTACCGGGATGGCCCCTTCTAGCCTTAAATCTATGAAAACCTAGGTCTTGTCTGGGATGAGCTCCAGACAACTTGCTTTCACTCCTGCCCAAAGCTAAGTCAGGCACTGTATGTGGCACTGAACCAGTCACACGGAAGAGGTGGGGAGAATTTCTCATTGACATTTTTCACCAAATCCCCTGGATGTTTATCATAACTCTGTAATCTTGTTGTTTTTGATGAAATGGCTGGTTTTGTAAGAAAACCTGCTCAGGTGTGATTTCTCACAAGTGCTGACTTGGTGAGCCACATTTGCTCCCAGACAAACTCCTTTTTGAGGGTGGGGGAAGAAACCTTGAGCTGCAGTTCCTTGAAGATGCACCACTGAAGAGGACAGAAAATATCACAAGAGAAACTGAAGGAGGAGAGAACCTACTTACATATATCGGAGCTCTGATTCCCTTCTCACCAAAACCTCTCTTATCCTCTCAATTTTAAAGAGCTCCCCTTCTATATCTCCAATGGTTGTAGTTGAATCAGCCATGGAAACAATTTCCTCCTCTGCAAATGAAACATGAAATGAATTGGGTTAGACAACAGGAGACAAAGGGATAAAAGCAGCTTGTTGATCTAGGTATTTAATCCTAATTTTGAATGCACGTAGAGCTCTCGTTTAAATCCCAGAGAAGCCTTGGCAATGGTCCTGTCCTGTGCCTTTAAAATTTAGTTTAACAAAGAGATGCGATTGCTCACAAGTGCAGACTTGTTGAGCCACATTTGCTCCCACATTGCACATTAAGGGATGACTTGATCACAGTCTGCAAGTATCTGCATTTGAAACAAATATTTGAAAATGGGCTCTTCAATCTAGCAGACAAAGGTACAATAAGATCCAGTGCCTGAAAGCTGAAGCTAGACAAATTCAGACTGGAAATAAAGTGCAATGTTTTACAGTAAGTGTAATTATTCATTAGAAGAGCTTACTAACGGTTGTGGAGGATGCTCCATCATTGACAAGTTTTAAGTCAAGATGAGATGTTTTCTTGAAAGAACTGATCTATTTCCAACACAAATTAATTCAGAAAATTCTCTAGTCTGTGCTACATGGGTCAGACCAGAGGATCACAATGGTCCCTTTCGCCTGTATATGCTCTGATGCTATATATCAGGCGTGGCCAAACTGCAGTTCAGGAGCCACATGTGGCTCTTGAATGAAAAATTGTGGCTCCCAGAAGAATGTCAGCAAATCAGTTTAGGAAAGCAGCCCCAGCCTAGGAATTCAGGCTGGGGTCAGGACAGTGGAGAGATGTGCGGCATGGTCAGGATGTTAAAAAACCTGTCACCAGCATGCAGTCTTCTACATCAAGCAGCAGCTAAGTTTTTACTGTATAGGCCTAATTTTCATGGTAACTTTAAGTAATTGTTAGAATCTGTGCAATGAATTTGAAACTTAGTAATTTTGGAGTAGGTAAAAGTATATGGCTATAGGCCTCAGTGCGGCTCTCAAAGGTTTAATAATCAACTTGTGTGGCTCTTGAGTTCCATAAGTTTGGCCAGCCCTGCTATATATACTATGAAAACAATTCATGGAGACATTGGACCATTCTGATTTCATGACACCCAAGTACAGGCTAATCCTGCAAAGTGTGAGTATTCTTGCCGATGCCTGAAAAACACATGTATACACATGCTTACTCAGGCTAAGTGTTTGTTGAAAAAATAACAAGGAGTTGTGTGGCACTTTAAGACTAACAGATTGACACTAAGGTCCCTTTGCAACATTCTAGAAGCATAATAGGGCCTTTCAATGATGTCTATACAATATATCCTGTGAGGATCCCCCCTTGCGACGCCAGAGTGTTGCAGAGGAGGGGGCCTTGGCTTTGCACCAGCATTTAAAAGCAGGGGTTAAAGTATAATTTGGCAGGCCCTCCCCATGCTGGGTGGGCCCCCCTTATGCCAGTGTGGGCCCCCATCACACTCCCCAGCTACTGCCCCCCAAATGCCTGCCCCCCACCCCAGCTACTGCCCCCCACATGCCTCCCTGCCACCCCAGCTACTGCTCACCACACACCTACCTGCTACCCCATCTACTGCCCCCCACACGCCTACCCCCAGCTCACCTTACCTCACCTGGCCCCCATCTTGCCACTGGTCCCCCAACCTTTCCCCAACCCCCTGCCATGCTGCAAAGTCTTCCCCTGCTGCCCCAGGCTGACTCCCTCTCTTGTGCCTTTTCCCTGTCAGTCTGGCTTGCTTGTCCCCAGCCCCCCCCCCAGGGCCCTCTTACCTGGCCACCATGTCACTGGAGTGGCCCCAGCCCAGGCTGCGGCTCCAGTCTGAGGCTGCTCTCACTGAGCATGCTCAGAGGCTTTGAGCATGCTCAGTGAGAGCAGCCTCAGGCTGCAGCCTCAGCCCGGGTCAGGGCAGCTCCTCTGCTTCCGGGAACATGGCAGAGCACCATTCCAGGGCCTGCTATTTTTAGGGGCTCAGCATTGTGGCCGCTAGAAATAGAAAATGGAGCTGGAACGCTGCGTTCTGGGGTCTGCAATTTTTAAATGTTTGGCCCCGGAATGAAGCATTCTGGTTCCATTTTCTATTTTAAGGGACCCAGGAACACTAATCATCTAAAAATAGTGGGCCCCAGAATAGTGTTCCAGGGTGTTCTGGCCTACTTTAACCCCTGTTAAAAAGAGAAGTGATGAAGAGCCAACTTGATTCATATGCAGTAGAAGGCACACGGTTAAACAAACAGGACAGGGCTGGCATCTTGCAAAAGCAGTATGGGATAGCAGCAGAGAACTCCCAAGCTTGTGAGAAAGGGCAGTGTGTGCACACAAATGTGAGTCAGCACTAACTTAATATACAATGAATTTAATACACTTTCTAAGTAGGTTAAAAAAGGCACTATCACCCGGCCAGTTAGTATGATTTAGCAATTGTGTTGTGTGGATACAGATCACTGTATTGTGCAGAAACTAAAATTAGTATACAACAAACCCCCAGTATACAACAAATCACCACAAGGGCCACAATAAGACTAGTACAGGGCTGCATGAGGACTAGTACGTTAACCCAAGGGTCACACCACTGAAACCTTTTCATACAGTGATATTACAAATATCGGTAACAACAGCGTCATTGTGGGTTGCAGGAATTAGGTTTAGGGGACGTATGCAGCCTTGGGGGCCGCATGTTTGAGACTCCTGCCTTAGAGTAACTGAGATTCAGTACAGCTCCTTGTAATTGTAAATTCACTGTTGGATTGAGGCAATAGAGTTCTGCTCAGGACTCTGGCCCAATGTGTAAATGGAAAGCTCCTGGGACAGGGCCGGTGCTAGATGGTATGTCCGGTAAGCATTGCAGGAGGGTGACGATGTTTGAGGGGATCCAAAAGGGGACAGTGCCATTGCATTCCCCTGAGGACCTCACTCATCTGTACCAGCGTCGATGTGCTGCAGGGGGGGCCACAAACCCAAGTGCCATTCCTGTACTGCGAGCTGGATTTCTTTTTTATTTCTGTTTCTTCAGCTTGCCAGATACGCCCCTCTTCCTCAGGGTTCTGCTCAGTAATCTGCATTACATCAAAGCTAGCTCAGTGGTTGCTCTCTCCTCCTAACAAGCATGCAATATTCATGAAATGCCAACTGTGAAGGAATGCTTCTGAAGTAGGCGAGCCTGTTAGATTCAGCCAGCAAGGCCAACCATTAAGTAGGCTCTGTCATTTTCCCCTTTCTGTCTCTCTCAAAGTCAGGCTTTACTCTGCTGATCAATACTAGAAATACCTGGGACCTCATCCTCCAGACAGTAGGGAGAGTATCAATGAGCTAAAAATTGCTGGAATGGGAAATGAACCTACATCTACCTTCTGATAGTGCTACGCTGGTTGAGTTTTGCCTGCAGACCATCCTGCTGGAGATGAGGCAGTGGTTTCTGCCATGACACATTGCAAGAGCAGGAACACAAGCAGCCTTCTCATTTATGCTGCTTAGATCAGGGGTTAAAGTAAGCCAGAATGCCCCCAACAAATCTGACAGGCTAGAGTTCTGGGGCCCAGATTCCAGAATCTAGAAAAATCAAGCCCGCAGATGCATGAAGGGGGCCCAGACAATATGGAAGGGGCTCCAGAGATTAAGGAGCTTCCTCAGCCCCTCAAATTATACTTTAACCACTGGCTTAGATCACTGTTAGGTTAGGGGATAAGGAGCATTTAAGCAGCTGTATATGCAATATAAAGTTTGAAGATGTCACTGAAGAGTCACTTGTGTCTGACTAGTCCAAGAACTAAACTTGCTAGCCAAGGTGAGAAACATCTGTAGATGGATTACAAGAAGGCAGACTTTAGTGCACTCACGGAGTTATAGGCAGGATCCCATGGGAAGCACGTCTAAGAGAAAAAACAACTGAAGACAGCTGGAAGTTTTTCAAAGAGGTAGTATTAAGGGCACAAAAACAAACTGTTCCAATGTGCAGGAAGAATAGGGAAATATGGCAAAAGACCACCTTGACTTAACCAGGAGATTTTTGATCATCTAAAAATGAAGGAAGAGTCCTACAAAAAAGTGGAAATTTGGACAAATCACAAAGGATGATGATAAACAAATAACAATTATGTAGGGGAAAAATCAGGAAGACCAAGGCACAAACTGAGATCAAACTAGCTGAAGGGCTAAAGGGTAACAAAAAAACCCATTTTTTAAATACATTAGAAATAAAAGAAAGACCGAGGGCAGTGAAGGTCCATTACTCTCCCAAGAGGGGAAAAACAATAACAGAAAATGGCTGAAGAACTAAATGATTTCTTCATTTTGGTCTTCACCAAGAAGGTTGGTGGCTACTGGATGTCTGACATAGGGGAGGGCAGTAAAAATGGGATAGGAGCAGAAGCTAAATAGGGAAAGGACAAGTTAAAAATTACCTAGACAAGTTAGATGTTTTCAAGTCACAGGGACCTAATGATATTCACCCTAAAATACTCAAGGAGCTGACTGAGGAGATATCTGAGCCATTGGCTATTATCTTTGAAAAATCATGGAAAACTGGAGATGTTTCAGATTACTGGAAAAGAGCAAATATAGTGCACATCTATAAAAAGGGAAATAAGGACAACCCACAGAATGATAGCCCAGTCATCTTAACCTCTGTACTGGGAAAAATAATGGGGCAAATAATTAAGAAATCCATTATCCAGCATCTAGAAGAGAATAAGGTGCTAAGAGATAGTCAGCATGGATTTGTCAAGAACAAATCAAGTCAAACCACCCTGATAGCTTTCTATGATGGAGTAACATGCCTTGTGGCTAGAAGGGAAGCAGGAGATGTAGTGTATCCAGATGTTAGTAAGGCTTCTGGTATAGTTTCGCATTACCTTATCATTAACAAATTTGGGAAGTACATCCTAGATGGAGTTACTATAAGATGGGTGAAAAATTGGTTGGATAACTGCTCCCAGAGTGTAGTTCTCAATGGTTCACAGTCATGTTGGAAGGGTGTAATGCATGGATACCCCAGGGATCAGTTCTGGATCCAGTTCTGTTCAATATTTCACCAATGATTTAGATGATGGCATAGAGCAGGGGTGTCCAAACTTTTCGGATGAGGGGCCACACTGCAAATCTTTTCTCAATCAGCGGGCCAGTGAGAAAATTTTTGACAGATAAGACATACAAATAGATCTTATTAATAAACTTTAATAAAATAATTAGTGTGATATTTGGCATTTCTTTTGCTTGCACTGTTTACAAGAAGACAAGAGGGCAGGGCTGCCTGTGTGAGGGAGCAAGGCAGAGCATGGGGAGCAAGGCAGGACAGGGGAGCCTGGCAGAGGAGGGGTGTGTGTTCACACAGCCTCCTTATTCCAAAACAACGGAGGTTGTTTGGAAATCAGGTTTCGGCTGTTCACACGATGCACGGTTGTTTCAGAACAACGGTTCCTGTTGTTCTGAAACAACCGCGTTGTTTTGAAACAAGTTAGACCTAGTCTGTGGGCGAAACAACGTTGTTTCACAACGGTTGTTTCGAAACAACACCGTGCGAACGTGTTGTTTCGAAACAATGGTGGTTTTGAAACGACTTGTTTCTAAACAACCATCGTCTGAACATGTTGTTTCGAAACGACAGTGAGTCGTTTCGAAATAACTGTTGTCCAGAATTGCTATTTCAATTCCGGCTTTTCTCCTTATTTTCTCCTTATTTTTTGCTAATTTGAAATAAGTCCCTTCGAAATAAGGTGTTATTTCAATACAAGTTGTTTCGGAACAACCGTATCGAAATAACCCCCTGTGTGAGAACACAGCCATAGTGAACCACAAGCTAAATGCTGGAATGCTGTTGCAAAAAAAGCAAACAGCATTCTGGGATGTATTAACAGGTGTACTGCAAGTAAGATATGAGAAGTAATTCTTCTGTTCTACTCTTCCCTGATTAGGCCTCAGCTGAAGTATTGTGTACAATTCTGGATGCCTCATTTCAGGTAATATGTAACCAAATTGGAGAAAGTTCAGAGAAGAGCAACATGAATGATTAGAGGTCTGGAACACTTGACTTATGAGGGAAGATTGAAAGAGCTGGGTTTGTTTAGTCTAGAAAAGAGGAGACTGAGAGGGGATATGATAACACTTTTCAAATATCTAAGACAGTGATGTCAAACTCATTCAATGTGGGGGGGCCACATTGGAAGGCAGGACACCTGTTGTGGGCCATGTGGCCAGATGGGTTCCCCAACCCTTTCCCCCTCCACGTTCAGAGTGGCATGGGCTCCCCTTTCCCCTCCCCAACCCCACAGGCTCTCTGACAACTTCCCTTTCCCTGCCCTGTGGGCTCCCCTTCCCCACTCTGACTTCCAGACTCCACCCTTCTCCTTCTCCTTCCCCACCTCCTGGTGGCAGGCAAAAAAATCAAGCTTATTCATAGGGAGCCAGGATGGGCCTCTCCCCCAGGGCCGGCTCTACCATGAGGCCAGAGACAGACCTGGCTTTAGGTGACAGTCCCTTAGGAGTGGCTGAGAAACCAGACCCTGCACTCCTGCTCTGCCCCTCTCCTCCCCTCCCCTGAGCCAACAACTGCATGCTGCTCTGGGAGCTGGGCTCCACTCTGTCGCCCTTTCCTTTGGGCTGGCCCTCTCCACCTCTAGGGAGGAACAGCTGGCCAGGGATGGACAGGAGAGGGGAGCCCAGCCTCAGGGCTGGCTCTGCTTGTGTCTCAGCTGAATGTTCCCCATTCTGGGGGTGGGGTTTTTGTGTTAAGTTTAGCAGTCCCAGTCAGCCCCTAGGCTATGGCTGGGAGCTGCATTGAGTCAGGGGGAATTTTTAGATCTCCACCCCCACTTGACCATGCTGCTCAGGCGCATGCTGAGGGCAGTAGCCGTGTGGCCACAGACACAGGAAGCAAGGTGGCAGCTCCAGGGACTGGTGGCCCTTGGCCAGGTAAGGGGGGAACCGACCCTGTGAGGTGGGGAGGATCAGGGATGGGGAGTCAGCACTCGGGCAGGGAAACAGTGCAGTAGGTAGGTCAGAAGGGAAGGTCCAGCGGGGTGTCAGGGGGCGTGGGGGAGCCAGAAGGTAGGAAAGAACTCAGTTTGGGGCCCAGTGCCCAGAGAAGATGGCACTTGCTGGGATAGCGAAGGGAGCGGTTGGGGGGCAACATCTTCCCCAGGACTTGAAATTGGGAAAGATATGGGGGGGGTGTTGGGGTGCTCACTACATTGGTATAACTGTTACTAGCTGACAACTAGGGAGGCTTGGGAAATTCCAGGGAAGGGGTATAGGGGGGTGTTGAAGCACTCACTTACCAAATTGATATAACGCTGTTGCAGTCTGTCCTCGATTTCCCAGACCCCGCTTTCCCGGACTTCGGAAGATTCAGACGAATCTTCTGAAGTCCAGGGCCCTGGCTGCACCATTCTGACAGCCAGGAAAGGGGGCCCTAACCGTCCCCGTTCTAGCTCCTGGGAAGGGGGGGCCAGGGGCTAGAGGCTGCTCTGCCCACCTGCCCTCCTGGCCTCACCGCAGCGGGCAGAGCAGCCAGACAGCCGACCCCCAGCCGGCTGCGCCTCCCCAGGGGAGGAGGGGGCCAGCGCTGAGCTGCAGCACGTGGGTAGGACGCTGCAGCAGCCCACCCCACACCCAAACAGTTTGGGCTGCTTTGCCCCACCTTTCCCCCGCCAATAGGCCTGCTCATGGCCGGGGCTGGGGGTGAAGCAGGCCAAACTGTTTGGGCATGGGGCAGGCCGCTGCAGCGCCCGACCCCGCATGCTGGAGCTCAGCACCGGCCCCCTCCTCCCCCAGTGGGGTGCTGCCAGGCAACAGTTTGGCCTGCTTCTCCCGTGGCACCCCCTCCCCATGTCTGTGACTCATAGCAGTTACCTTGATGGCCGCCCCTCCCGGGCCATCACTAAAGTACGTAGAACGTGTGAAGTGAACAATGGCTCCTTCACCTTAACTAGATGGCCCCCTTGAACTTAACTGGATGGCCGTTACCACCCTGGGGGCCCATTGTTTTGCAGGGCTTGGTGTAGGTGGGGTCTGCCTAACTGCAAGGTCCTGCAGGGCATGATTCATACCCCCATTGTTCCTCACATTCCCTGAAATCAGGGAAAGGCAGGAAATAGTCTTTAAAAGCTGAGGTTCTGGGGTGCTCAGGCAGGACGGTTTTCAACATCTCTCCTGGCCTGATCAACCAGAAGCTGCCTCCTCCGCTCAGGAGTTCCCCCTAGAGCGTATCCACGAGTTACCCCCACGAGTTACTGCCCACCGATTACGAGTCTCCTCCAGCCTGTAATGCTGTTACCCTTGCTACTAGGAGTGGTAAGAGTCTGCCCTGCAACCTTTCTCTAAGAGAAGAGTTATTCTATTTCTTTACCACTGCTGCAAAACTGCTTTCCCCAGGTCTACAGGCTTGTGTGTGTGTCTTCCCACTTCAGTGTGTATGTTAGGAGCTCCCCGTGTCTGTAATTGCCTCTCGCTACTTTGTATCACCCAATGTATCTCTTTTCCTCCTGGGTTGTTTGAACTTGCTTTAAGAGTATTGTGTTTCGCAACATTGTATAGAGTTAATTGGTAGCCTTAGAAGTCTTAAGTTAGCTTCCAAAGGGATAGCCGTGTTAGTCTAGTCCAGTAAAAAAACAACAAGCAGTTGTGTGGCACTTTAAGACTAACAGATTTATTTTTTGCATGAGCTTTCGTGGGAGAAGATCCCACTTCCTCAGATGCTTAAGTCCTGTACTAAATGGTTACGAGATCCCCTAGAAACTCGACAGGGCCTGCTAATAGTCCCATCCTTAAGATTCTGCATGGTGACTGGGGATCCTGGGAAACAAGCTGACCCTTGCTAAAGGCCATCTTCCTTCCTCCTTGGTTAAAAAATAAAGGAAGAGACAGGGCAGAGAAAGAACAAGAGGACAAGCAGATAGATTGAAAAGTGAGTTAAAGGGGAGAGCCGAGGCTGCACCTAATCCGGGTGACACACTCTCCCTCCATTCTCGCCAGAGGGAAAAATTTTTCCCCTCCCTTATTTCCTAGATCCCTGAGTTCTTCCTCATTGCCCACACACTGTAGTGGACCTCAATTCCAGTACTCGCATTCCGAGGCTCCATCCATATTAGGGTGGGCACGCTACTGTCACCCCTGGGCCCTTGTATCCCTTGTGTGCTGCAAGGTCATAGATTCCAAAGGCAAGGTCAGTAACGTAGGCTGAGGGGACTGGCTTCCAGGCCCCTTTTGGGGACATGAGCCTATATCTCAGACCCCATCCTTAGTTACGGCAGTTCTTTGTACTCGAGTTCCCTCGGCACTGTTCCTCTGGCGAATTGCCAGCCATCAGGCTGGGAAATAAATAAATAAATAAACAAAGAAATAATAATAATAATTATTATTATTATTATTATTACTATTTCCCAGCTTTGGTACAACGCTGTAAGAATTGACAGCTTGCCCCAAACAATATGGGAGCATTCATTGATGCCTTCGAGAAGGGCACTTTGGCCTTAGGCGATGCCTTTACAGAGCCAGAGGAGGTCTCAGTCATGGCCAGTCATGTCACTGATATAGCAGTGGCTGGGCACTTTGTGTTCTTATGCTGGTTCTAGTGCACTGCTCACACCTTGCATTGTAAGAGGTAGCCATCTCTTACCTCGCGTCTCCTGTGCTTTAATCCACTAGACTAGGAAAGGGATGGTTTCTCCTCCACATTTCCCTTCCTCACTCCTTGCAACATCTTTTGTACTGCAGGTACACTGAGTGCTACAGATTCACTTTAATTTCTTTCACAATTATTATATTCGACATACGTTAGCGCCAGAATACCTAGCTCTCTGGCCTCAACATTTTCTTAATAACACTTGCTCAGGTCTTCACTCAGCAACATGTCCATCAGTCATAGCCCGTAAGGCATCTTGTCTGACTCCTTATAGTAGGATGAACTTAGGCCGCTCCGCCCCCACACATCAGCTAGTACTTGGGCAAATTGGGACTTCTTTCCTCCACATTTGCAGACATCTTACCAATCATGATTCCGTAACAGTGTTTCATTTCTTTTCTATGAGAAGGTGACTTTAGGACGTCATTGCCCCTGCCATTGCAGGTCAGGGAGTACCTGAATAAATTAGGTCTGTTCTTCTCTCTTGGTCACATCATTTTTACTTCACGGATTTTCCCTTACTGGGACTACAGTCCTTGTGATGATACCTCAGGTTCTTGCTGCGGATCTTTGTTGCCTGGGTTACTGATCCTTGTGTGGAATCACTATGCTGAAGGCAGCAAAAGAACCAACCATACCCACCATCCATCAGCACGGCTAGCAGTCACCTATTACTGAATGTATCCGAGCAGCACTCGAAGAATGGTGGGTTACTTACCAGTAACTGTCCTTCTTCAAGATGGGCTGCTTGGATTCATTCACATCCCTCCCACCGTTCCCCACACTCGGAGTTGGTGACTTTTAGGAACTGAGGAGGGGTCGGGTGGTGGCCGCATATGTAGCCACAGCGTGGCGCGGGAGCGGTGGCCACCAGTCCTCTTCTGACAAGCTAGGGCAAAAAGGTTCCAGTCAATTGTGTGCTGCGGCACGGATATACCTAGCAGCCCATCTCGAAGAAGGACAGTTACTGGTAAGTAACGCACCGTTCTGAAATGTTTCTAGTCTCTGTTTGCCAGAAGATGGGACTGGACAAAAAAGGGGAATAGATCACTCCATGTTTTCCTGTTCTATTCATTCTCCTGGAAGCACCTAGTGCTGGCCAGACCATTGGTGTGATCCAGTATGACTGTTCTCATGTAAAAAGTAATTATAACATAAAAAGATTTAGTCCAGAAACACTCCAAGATGACAATCTCTCATTAATGACCTTGGCAAATAAAGCATTTTGAAAATCTTGGCCTGCATGGAAACATATATTTATAAAAATTTCCCAGTCACAAATCTAGCATTCTGGAGCAAAGTCACTAAAACACAGTTCAAAAATAATTTTTTTTTAACCTGCCTCTCCCTTCTCCCTCTACTGCAACCACACTCATCATTGCTGTTATTCTTAAGAACATCACTGCTAATGCAGGCTGGCAGTCTCACAGAAACACTCTGACTGTTCCACAGCGGGTCTAAGCACTTAGAACTGATTATCAGTGATTTGAGCTCTAGTGATCACTGAACAAAATAAAAGACTCTCTATGGAGCCTTATTAGCTCTATCTTACAACAAGGGAGGAACAGATCAAATAGTGCTTATGATTCTTAGGCAGAGTCCAAACCAACAAGCAAAACAGCTGTCTCCATCCCATCCTGTCTTTCAACTGGAAGTGATCTGGTATCTGAACCTCCTGCTTAGCAAGTGGTAGGTTACTCACCAGTAACCGTCCTTCTTCGAGATGGGCTGCTCGGATCCATTCAGTAATAGGTGTCTCCTTATGCCAGAGCACCGGATTGGTGGGAAAAACTTTTGTCTTAGCCTGTCAGGAGAGGGCAGGTGGCCAGCACCCCTACGCCACTCAGTGGCTATATATATGGCCACCTCCCGACCCCTCCCCAGTTCCTAGAAGTCACCAACTCCAGATGCGGGGATGAAGGGGAGGGACCTGAATGGATCCGAGCAGCCCATCTCGAAGAAGGACAGTTACTGGTAAGTAACCCACCATTCTTCTTCGAGCGCTGCTCGGATGCTTTCAGTAATAGGTGACTACTAGCTGCGCTGATGGACGGTGGGTAGAGTTGGCTCATCTGCCTTCAGCACAACAACATCCCAGAAGGGTATAGGTCCAGCGAGCAAGGTCCTTGCAGGGACTAAGAGACCAGTTAGGGATCCTATCCTGGCCATGGAGTCCTCAATGTAGGGCCAACCCAAGTAAGGGGTAGGTCCAATGCACCCAAGCCAATTAGTCTGTCCGACCCATGCATGCTAAGTCACCTTACACCAGGGATTTGCAACAGCGCAACACGACTAATCTGGAGGGAGTCGCATTCAAATGCTGTACCTGAGGGTCTAGACTGAGGTGTGAAGGCCAGAGGGTAGATCTTCTGGCCGAAGGACACTTCAGCATAAATCTTTCAAGGAATCTGGGAGCCTTAAGGCTACCGGGCTGGTCGTGACGGTCACTGCCCACGCAGAGAGCAAAAGGGGGAGACAAAATATCATCCCTCCAACCAGCCACGCAAAGACCCATAAGTCACATGCCTGAAGGGGTGTGTGTATTTGGTATACTGTTGAGCCCACAATGGAAAAGTTTAGCAGGATTAAGCAAGAAGATTCTAGAGGCAGAAACTTCGAGCTGATTCAGGGAAAGGAAAATTGGCAGAGGTGGTGCGATTGGCACCACATAGCATTTCAGCCCTGTAGTCCCTGGGCCAGTTGGGGCAGCGGGGTGGGGGGGGTATGCGATACCAGACCTTCAGCGGTGTTATAGAACCCTGATGCGGGAGTCTTCTTATGTTTTGGAAGAAATACTCCGGACCCATGAGGCACTTGCAAGCCAGCAAGATGGGCTTTAGGAAGTACTGTTGGCCTTGGTTGTCTTATGAAGGCTCAAGGAGACAAACCCCCCTGTTGTGCCATCAAGCACTTCATAGGGTTCCACTACCAGGAAGACTATGTGGAGAACCCAGAGGGAGTGATTAATGCAGAGTTCATGATCCCTTCGACTAGATGTCTAGTTGTGGCGACCCGGAGGCCTATAGAATTAGAAGATATATTGATTTATATGACCCTGCATGCCTGAGGCACCGGCAGGTGTGATATGGGCCCCTAGCTGTGACGCGCCAAAGTGCAAGTCAGGGATGCAAGCTCGTATGAGGGAAACTGACCCCTCCAAGTGACAAGGCCTAACCAAGGAGGCAGTGGTCTTCTGCGGTGACCATCTGGCAGGGATATGATGCTCACAAAATACAGTTGATGATTCTGCAGGTATACCTTGGATATTTGGGGAATCTGAGAGGGCGACCTATGTTGTTATCCGGTCTTAACCAGGATAGAATTCTGGCATGGGAAAACAACTATTTCCCAATTTTCTGAGCAAGTCGGAAATCAAGATTGGTATATTATGCTTTGTGAAGTAAACAGATGGAGAAACCTAACAATCTCCTATGGCAGGAGTATCATACAAATCCTACCAACGGTTCCTGGACCTGAGAGAGGTCCTGCAGAGGAAGACGAATCTTGACCATCAGGCACCAGGACGACAGTGCCCTGGGTTAGCCCTGGGTGACCAAGGATCTCTGGTCATCCCCGGGGGAGAGGACAAGTTAGGATATAACCCAGTTGGGTGACGGCTATGCGTGGAGCCCCACGGTGCACAGCAAGTCTGTCAGCGGGCCATCACCGCTGGATTGGCTAAGGGATAACTGGAAGGCATAAGGCGGGTTTCCCCCCACTCTGTCAAAAGGGGGGGGTATTGCCTCTTCTCCTGTGAATCCCACTGACTTAGTTGAATCTAGGTCAAGTATACTGAGCTGCCGCATCAGGAATGGAGAGAAGGAAGGGACCCCACTTCACGATGGGGGACACTTCACTCAGGGAACCCAAGCCCCCAGTGACTGTGACAATGGATGCCTCAGACTCAGGTTAGGGAGGGTGCGGAGGTACCGCCACCTTCCTGGGAGAGTGGAGCCTAATAGGGACTCTTGATCAAAGATATTCTGGAAAGATATAAATCAGTCCCGGAGAAACAGGACGAGTTCTAGTCCATTACAGGTTGATTTCTCCATAGGGAGGGAAGGGGGGAAGACGAAGAGCAAGGTAGAGATTCAGGAACGACTCTGCATTAGTAACCCCCTTCAGGCCCAGAGCAGTGGGCGGTAAATGATACCGAACGTTATACTCCTGTCTAACAGCCGGGATAATTAAATAGGATTTATAGTCCTG
Source organism: Podocnemis expansa (assembly GCA_007922195.1). Classification (NCBI taxonomy): domain Eukaryota; kingdom Metazoa; phylum Chordata; order Testudines; family Podocnemididae; genus Podocnemis; species Podocnemis expansa. The sequence goes on from ML682310.1 coordinate 4,838,859, forward strand.
GGGAGGTCACGGAGGACCTACTGGGACCGACTTAGATGCACGTACCTACTGGTTTTGTAGGGGGTGTGAGAGCTGCCCAGAGGGTCCCTCCCAAGTTCAAGGTGCAGCTGCAGGTCCTACCTGTTGCAGGGTAGGCAATGGACTGGCAGAGGGATTTCCCTGTCGTCCGGAGGGCACATGCATTTCCGCAACTGGAGATATCTGTAGCTTGACTAGAGCTACTAGGTGGTTCACCCTTGGCTTAGTGAAGGTCTCCCTAATGCCTTAGGAGCGGGAGGGATCGCTGGCCAAAGCAATACGCAGGGGCAGATGGGCGAAGGGGCTTTCTTCCCCTTGTCATATTCTTTACCTGTTTCCTTCGTCCGATGATAGCCCTAAGGCAGCAAGAATTAAGGATTGTCTGCGGGAGTGAAGCCGCAGTCTCGGTTGAGTCATAGTGCTTGAGGCAGGCTTGGGTCCTAAAATCAGAGGAGCAAGGTTAAGACCTGGCTCCCCCCCATCCATGCTGTAGAAGTGGAGGGGGGGTGACGGCCCTAAGGAATTCCCACTTCTGTAGTTAGAGGAAGGGAAGGAAGAAATGTTGCCTAGCTTCTCAAGAGGTGGGCTGGGGCCATGGGAATATCCAGTCTGTTGAGAGCCCATGGTGAGGCAGTCACAGATTCGTTACAATAGGCTCCCCTTCCTTGCAGAGAAAGGGAGGGAGGAATGGTCTTCTGAGCAGGCCCCCAAGTTGCTAATTGAAAGGGTGAGTGGGGGACTAAGTCCATACCCAAGTGTCTTTGGGGAGAGCGTGGATGCGGTGAGTCTTGAGCCTGTAGGCCTTATGTGGCCAGGGGGCGTGGGAGGTCCCTGATGGGAGAAGACCAAGGTATTTTACCTCTCCCCTTGGGTCGCATGCAGTACCCACTACCGCCAGGGTCTCAGGCAGGAACAAGGCATCTCTGCCAAAGGGCAGGTCAAGTGCCACCTGTTGTGAAGCAGGGTCCACCCTAGCTTCCCTGAGCCAAGCCGCTCGACGGATGGTTACGGCTGAGGCCATAGTGCAGACTGCTGTATCTACCGCATCCTGGGCTGACAGAAAGAGGTCCTGGGAGATTATTCTTCCCTCCTCTAGGAATGCATCATATTCTTCCTTGGCCTCTGGTGGGAGCAGATGTCTGAACTTTGAGAAGGAATCCCACACATCCAGCATGTATCTGCTGGTTTGGGCCTGGTTGTTTGCAACCCATAGTTGGAAGGCCGAGGAGGAGTAGACCTTATGCCCTAGAACTTCTAACTCTCTTGTCTCCCTCAATGCTGCAAGGGGGTCGCTGGGAAGTTCACCCAGGCCTAACGCCATTCAAACCACATCCCAGGGTGGGATTGGGTGGTCGATGAGGGAGGGGAACTCTGATCCCAGGACTCTATACTTAAGGCGGCCTTGTCTGACACCGGGAAAATGGAACCCAGGTTCTGCCAACGGGAGGAGGCAAAGTCCCAGACACTGGGGTGGAGGGGAACCATAACCGGTGCAGCTGGGGAAAACACTGTCCCAAATAGGGTATCCGACGGGGGCTCAGAGGATTGTAGCTCCATCCCCAAATGGGCTGTGGCGCAAGAGGTCAAAGTGCACTGATAGATCGCCTGTATATGAGCCCAGTACCAGGGAGGGAGCGGTATTGGGTGCCCTCAGCGGGACTGATGACGCCAACGTCTCATGTGGAGACCATTCATGGGGGCGGAAGTGGAATGGGGATGGCGCCGAGGCACGGTGCCAAGGCCGCTTGCAGCCCCTTTACGGACCTTCCTCGGGACTTGAGGAAGGGGAAGCATCTCGGGATTCCTGAGGTGGTACCAGAGGCGGCAAAGTTATAGACTGCTGTGGGGAAGGTTCTACCGTGCCCAGGCCTGAAGGAGTAATGGGTGGCAGGGCTTGAGTGCATGGGGTTGGAAGGGGAGAAGGAGAGCGGTGCCGTTCATGATGCACCCAGGCCTTTGATATGAAGGCTGGCTTGCCCCTCCTAACCGGTACCAGGGAGAGAGGTATGGGCAACAAAAGGAGTGCCCTTGCGGCCTCCATTGCCTCCAGCGTCGTTAGGATCGGGAGCAACCTTGAATTGACCTGTGGCGAGCCCCAACCAGGAGAGACGGGGCTGCCTTTGTGACGTAGCACCGGGGAATAGGGTGAAAGTTGACGCTGTGGTGCCAAGGATGGCTGGTGCTGAGGCAAGCCCGGTACTGTTGGTACAGGGCTGAAGCAAGCCTGCGGTACTGGAGGTAACCCAGAGCGGTGCCTGGGCGGGCCCTGTACTGTCGGTACAGGGCTGCAGCCAGCTTGCGGTGCCAGTGGTGACCTAGAGTGGTGCCGGGGTGAGCCCGGTGCCAGTGGACTATGTCGGCACCAGGGTACCAAAGCTGGTACCAAGCTTGTCCTCCTGTGGCCTCTGTCGTCATGCTGCTGGGTAGGTCCCAGTGCCAAGCCACCTTGCAGCACCAGATGGGCTCCCGAAGCCTCAGGAAAGGAGTGCCGAGTCTGTTCGGAGGCTAAGGCATGGCACCTTTGCTCCCTATCCTTGATCGTCCTGGGTTTGAAGGACAGGCAGATGGAGCAGGCAGTGACCAGATGGTCTTCACCTAGGCACCGGAGGCACTTCCTGTGGGGATCGTCCCGGAAGGAAGGCCTTGCCGCACTCAGTGCAGGGTTTAAATCCCAGCATGGTGAGAAGTGGATTTTGATGTTCCGGCCCAATCGCTGGAGTCCTCTTTGGTGGAACTATGTCCATGAAAAGGTGCTCCCAGTTGGGCGTGAAGCTCGTACAAACACGGACAGGCTGCTTGCTTTCGCAAGGAGTGGACATTCCAAATGCGACGCATAAGGCAGAAGAAATTAAACGGGAGGGGTCGGGACATGGCCATATATATAGCCACTGGGTGGCGAAGGGGGGTGGTGGCCGCCTGCCCTCTCCTGACAGGCTAAGACAAAAGTTTTTCCAACCAATCTGGCGCTCCGGCACGGAGACGCCTATTACTGAATGTATCCGAGCAGCGCTCAAAGAAGAAGTGCAGTTCAGTTCATGGTGACCAGCCCCAATCAGGTCCAACTAAGCACAATTCTGCTGACCTTTTACTCATACATTTCACCCCTCTGCATTCCATACCTAAAGCGATTTGTAAACCACCCAGCACCAGCCAAAATTGCTCACTTGGGCAACACAGTTCTGTCTGCTTATTACCTAAGCAGAGTAGGTGTGTCAAGTGCTCATTTAAACACAGTCTGATTCTTGAAGCTTTCCCTCTCAGCTCATCACTAGCTGTCAGGGGATTGCTTATTCAGACCCTGCTAACAAGTCATCATTTAAATTATTTGGATGGCCAGCATCAACTAAACACATGCACCAACATTGTTATAAAAAATAAGCAGTGTGAGCAAGCTAGGCTTTTTTCATAATTTTCAAACCTATTAGGCTTAATATTTGTAACACTGCATGTAACTAGGGGGTGCTGGGAAAACTTGGGGAGGGGGATAAGGGAAATCCCTGCCTGACTGTGAGCTGACTGCACAGTCCTGGGATTGCTGGGTTATTTCTCTGGTTCTGCTTCTGTGTCTTCACTTGGTGTCATGGTGTCATCTTCCCTTTCACTTGCACACTGTGATTGTATGATTTGTTGCCAATTACACCATGCATGTTTCTTTATGCATCTTAAAAAAAAAAAAGAAGAAGAAAAGTAGGACTGGCACTTTTTTACCAATAGGACCCATCTATATCAGGGGTGGCCAAACTTATGGGAGTGAAGAGCCACACATGTTGATTATAAAACCTTCGAGAGCCACACTAAGCACATAGCCATATTTTATCTACTCCAAAATTACTAGAATTTAAAATTCATTGCACACTTGAATTTTATTGTAAAAAGAGGGCAAATACTGATCCTACTAATGTCAGATTCTAATAATTACTTAAGGTTACCGTGAAAACTAGGCCTACCTATACAATAAAAACTTAGCTTCTCCCCACCCTCTCTGACCATGCCACCACCTCTCCCCACCATACTGACCCCCTCCCTAACCTTCAGGCCCTGACACTGGCTCTCCTGGACCGACACCCCCACCTCCCCAGGGCCCCCTTACCTAGCCACTCTATCAGCTAGGCACAGTCTGGGGCTCCATCCCCTTGCTTTAAGCCCTGCCAGAGCAGAGCATTCAATATGGCCACTCCAGTGGCTTGGCACAGTCCAGGGCTCCCCTCAGCATGCTCAGGGTGGGAGATGTAAAAGGCTGGGGTTGCTTTCCTCTGGCTTTCTTCTGTGAGCCACACTTTTTCATTCAATAGCTGCATGCAACTCTGGAGCTGCAGTTTGGCCTCACCTGATCTATATTAACACTGCCTCCCCTGCAAAAATACATAAAACTGGCCCTGCCCTGAAAAGTTCACCTACTTCAGGCTGCCTGAGCAGTGAGCACCGTGCACAGGGTAAGACTAGGGGATTGGGGGGAGGGGAAGCAAAGCCTGCATTTCCACACCCCCAACCTCACAGATACAGACCCCCTCCTCAAGGCAGCTTGGAGGTGGTACCAGGAACCTCCTGCCCTGTGCTGGGGGGGGGGGGGACAGGAGACCCTTAGTAGCTCCCTGCCAGAGTAGAAGAAAAGAACAATTTCAAATGACCACTCTGTGTTCTGAGTCCCTTTAATAGCTGGTCATCAGTGGAAGAGTTAGAATCATAGAATCCTAGGGTTGGAAGGGACCTTATAGGTCATCTAGTCCAACCCCCTGCCAGAGGCAGGACCACTCCCACTAAACCATCCCAGTCATGCTTTTGTCCAGCCGGGCCTTAAACACCTCCAAAGATGGAGACTCCACCACCTCCCTTGGCAGCTCATTCCAAGGCTTCACCACTCGCCTAGTAAAAAAGTTTTTTCTAATATCCAGCCTCGACCTCCCTAACCGCAACTTGAGACCATTGCTCCTTGTTCTGTCCTCTGTTACCACCGAGAACAGTCAAGCTCCATCTTCCTTGGAGCATCCCTTCAAGTAGTTCAAGGTTGCTATCAAATCCCCCCTCAATCTTCTCTTCTGCAGACTAAATAAGCCTAATGCTTTCAGTCTTTCCTCATAGGGCTTGTGCTCCAGCCCTTTAATCATTTTGGTTGCCCTCCTCTGGACTCTCTCTAGCATGTCCCTGTCCTTTTTGTAGTGGGGAGCCCAAAACTGAACACAGTATTCTAGATGTGGCTTCACCAGTGCAGAATAGAGGGGAATGATCACATCCCTTGATCTGCTGGTAATACTTCTTTTGATGCAGCCCACTATGCCATTGGCCTTTTTGGCAGCAAAAGCACACTGCTGACTCATATTTAGCTTCCCATCCACCATGACCCCCAGGTCCTTTTCTACACTGCTGCTACTTAGCTGAATGTTCCCCAGCCTGTAGCAGTGCATGGGGTTTTTCCGTCCCACATGCAGGATTTTACACTTGTCCTTATTGAACTTCATAAGATTTTTATTGGCCCACTGTTCCAATTTATCTAGGTCTCCCTGAATCCTGTCCTTGCCCTCCAACTACTTTAAGCCTCAGCTATGGCAACTGACTGCACTTCACTGGATACTTAACACCTAATGTTGCCAGCATTCAGCACATTACCAAACCTGCTTTTTTAGCATAAGCATTCTTTCTCAATATGTCTGCCCCTCCACCCACTTACTCCTGCTGCCAAACAGCTGAAATGGAAATAATATGCAGATTAGATTGTGCGGAAGCAGGACTGAATTATGACTATCGATTCTTTTCACATTATAACGGGTAATTTGACTTCATTCTCTCTCTACATGCTGTTTCCTAGAGTTTGAGTCTTTACAGATGCTCTGATTTGCTTTTGCAGTATGACCTGATCCTATATCTTACACTCACCTGCATTTAGTTTCATCCCACTCTGTAAGTTCCCCCTCTTCAAAGCATCTGACGAAGTGGGATTTTCTCATGCAATAAATAAATCTGTTAGTCTTTAAGTGCCACGAGACTCTTTGTGGTGTTGTTTTTTTGCTTTACTAGATTAGCACCGCTGCCCCTTTCGAAAATGTCCTTCCCTGCAGCCCTGGCTAGCCTGCCTTCTCATCTCAGAGGGCTGGGTGCAAATAAATGTATTAAGGACTGTGAGGTACTCAAAAGACTATAATTATGGGGGGACGTAGAAATAACTCATAGACATCAAATGGCAAATGTGACATGGAGGGTCTAGGTCTGTCTATGAGCTATTTCTATGTCCCCCCATAATTATAGTATTGTGAGTACCTCACAGTCCTTAATACATTTATTTGCACCCAGCCCTCTGAGGCAGGGCAGTCCTTCTATTCCCCCTATACAGTAACAGATGGCTGGGGAACTGAGGTACGGAGAGACTAAATGAGTTGCCCAAAAACACATGAGAAGTAGCAGACCTAGAAGTTGAACCCAGGTCTCCAGCTACCCTGGTGCCCAATGCCAGACCCCTTTCCTACCCCCCAGCAGCCCTGGCTGCTCCCCAACACCAGTCTCTATTCCTACCCCTCCATGCAGGCCCAGCTCAGCTCGCCAACCTGCCTGCAGGCACTCCCCTAATTCTCCCCCTTACACCCCCTCAAGAATTTCCCAACACCCCCCCCCATAGTAACAGTGTTATACCAATTTAGTGAGCATGCCAATACCCCCCCCACTACACCTCCCCCTACGCCACATCTAATTTCAAGTCCTGGGGAGAATACTGCCCCCCTGGTCCACTTCCCTGCAGGTCCAGGGGATGGGGCCCTCACACTTACCTGAGACCCTGAGGATGTGGGGTTGGAGGCTTTGGTCTGTAGGCTCCCACTTGCTGCAGGGCTGCCTGGCTGTTGGGTGCAGACCACCCCGAGCCTCACCTTCTGATCAGAGCAGCAGAAGCCCAAAGCAGGCCAAGGGGCAATCCCTGATCCACCCCTCCCAGCAACAGAAAGTTTGCCACTTGACTGGGGGGGAGGTAGAACAGGCCAGACCAAAAGCTGGGCTCTGCTCTTCTGCCCCGTCTCTAGGCCATCGCTCCCCGTCTCTAGGGCTGAACAGCTAACCCAGGTGAGGGGCCAGAAAGAGAAGCCTGGCTTCTGGGCTCATCCACTCCACCCGTGGGCCAGGTGTTCCACCTTGGGTATGAGGCGAGCTGGCCCACAAGGAGCAAAGGCAGTTTTTCTCAACTCAAAGCAGGGGACCAAACGGCACGGCTCCCCTGCACTCAGTGAGTGGGCAGTGAGCCTCCCCCCCCGTAGCTGAGCGCCTTAGGTGACCGCCTGCCTCAAAAGCTGCCTTTGCCCCATCCATTTCACCAGTGACAGGGCTCAGGACTCTTCATCACTTCCTGCCACAATGTGCGACTAGTGTGGAATGACTGCAGCTTCCTTCCTTAGTGATGAGGGCACGAATATCCTGTAATGGACCAGCTAGTGTGTCTGTAAGCCATTGTCTCTGCTGGATGGCATCAGAAATGCTCAACTGGGTGTGAGGTGCCTCTACCACTAATTCCTGACTTAGATCTTCAGTTAGCTCAGTGGCTGGGGACCAGCTGCCCAGGGTGTTAAGACATCACCACAAAGTTTTAAGTGACTTCTGCTATGTTTCAATACAGTTTACTTGCACCCCAACCACCTTCTGTAGGATGCATGCTATCTTGATGTCACTGCATCTGACGAAATGGGTTGGAGCCCACAAAAGCTTACGCCTGATGAAATTTGTTAGTCTTTAAGGTGCCACAGGACTCTTGTTGTTTTTGCTGTACACTGACTAACACGCCTACCCCACTGGAATATGGCATTACTATTATTATGTCACCCCAGCTGATCCTGCCACTAATGAGCTTTGCTTTCATCATACAGGTTTCACTGCAGTACCAGATAATGGGACAAGTAGTGAAAATAACACTGTGTATGACTTATCCACATCAGCTGCCATTCACATATATGATGAATGTTAAACACAGCCCTGAATCAGTTCTGAAATCCTGCCTTTATTTAAGTGTCACTTCTGGACCCAGACTAAGAGGGCAAAGCTCATGATTTTATAGCTGCTCCAATAAGTAATAACTTGGGCTTAATGTAGGTTTCATTAGCTAAGAACACAGTGGAATGGCCTGGGAGCACTCAGTGGGCAGGCTGGTTGTAGAGAAGGCCTAGAACTTATTAATGGGGAAAGTATTCAGCTGAGATTGAGTCAACTAAGAGTTCTGATGACTTCCCATCACAATGGACATGGTCAGAAACTTAATATATGCAGTGCTGTGGCTACACCTACCTTTTATTACTCAATCTTATTTGCATAGCTACACCCAGACTTGCAAAGCACTATGCTTCATTGTTACATAGTTGGGTAAAGGAGAGTGTCAAGTGATTTCTGCACAAACCATTGAGAAAGCCCATCCACACTCCTGCATGGGTCCCTAGAGTGAGTCTGGGGTTGGGTTTCCTGTCTAGGAGGTGAATCACTTGGTTAACGGTTTCATAAACAGGTGGAAGAAACAACTGAGAGAATGACACAGCTGGAAACTGAGTGTAAGAGTGTGAGGGGCAAATCCAGGGCTTGACAACTGCAGCTTCCCTGGATGGCAGCAGAAGTTCTAAGTCAAGGCTGGCCAAACTTACGGAACTCAAGAGCCACACAAGTTGATTATTAAAACTTCGAGAGCTGCACTGAGGCATGTAGCCATATAGTATTTATTTTCTTCTTCATATTTTCATTTCTTATTATTCAATGTCATATTTAGAAGGACTTGTAAAACAGGATTTAATAACTAGACTGCATTAGCACCTACAAGAAAATCTAAACATGCCATGCTTCTCCCTGCTGTCGCAACCATGCCACTGCTTTTCCCCACCGTCCTGACCGCCTTCCTAACCCCCAGGTCCTGATGCTGGCTCCCCTGGGCTGACCCTCCCCTCCTCTGGGACCCCTTATCTGGCTGCTCCAGCAGCTAGGCACAGGCTGAGGCTCTCCACTGAGCATGCTCTGAGCATGCTCAGGGTGGGAGATTTAAAACTCATAGGCTGGGGCTGCTTTCCTAAATTGATTTGCTGGCGTTCTTCCGTGAGCTGCGCTTTTTCATTCAAGATCCGCATGTGGCTCCCGAGCCACAGTTTGGCCACACCTGTTCTAAGTGTTCAGCACCATTAAAACCTAGGCGTTTGCTGGAAATCACAATGAAACGATGTTTCACATGCACAAACCCGAGGTCATCTGTGAAAAACATTTGCACTATGCATGCAGGCCTCCCAATACACTCACGTGCACTCAGCTGATCAATCTTCAGACACCATGGGCCACTGGCTCATGCTTTATCTGAAGTCATGGCATACCTGCCCTTATTTCATCTTCTCATTCACTCTTGCTCTCACTCTCTTGAGTAATCTGGTTCCCCTGTTAGGACACAGAATCTGATTCCAAAGAGATTCTGCAATTATCCAAGTCTGCTAAAGGGTGGACCCCTGAGACACCCTCTTTCATAGTCTCAGAGTCTAAATATTGGATCACAGTGTCCCAAGTGGTGTGACTATATGCACTTGCCTTCATATCTTTGCCAGTGGTCACCTTTCTGTTAGATAGCTTCTAGCAGTCCACGGTTCTAATAATTTAAAAAAATGTGCCAAATGCTGACTCAGGGAGACTGTATGAAGTACGAGAGTCAATTTGTGAAAGCAAAAATGTGATCCGCTAATGCTACAAATCAAAGACATACCTCTACCTGCAAAGTCAATTGTCTGGAGCTACTGCTAGCGTGTAAAGTATTATGGTTGCAACATACACACAGCAAAGTTAGATAAAAACATCACATGCTATCACTGGACCATTGCACCACATGCTACTTTTATTCCCAGAATCGAGATAACAGTGATCAAAGCCAAAGAGAGACAAAGCAGGCTGCTCTCTGAGGCAGAACGACTTTATTCAGCCACCTTGTGTTAGGCTGGCTCTTACCAGACTGATTTGGATGGCAGATTTCCTTGCAGAGCCCCTTAGCCTGCAGGATCAGGAACTCAACCATCCCCAGTTCATAGAATCATAGAAACTGGAAGGGACCATGGGAGGTCATCAAGTCCAGTCTCCTGAACTCATGGCAAGACCAAGTACCATCTTAAACTATCTCTGACAGGTGCTTGTCTAACCAGCTCTTAAAAATTTCCAGTGATGGAGATTCCACAACCTCCATAGACAATTTATTCCAGTGGTTAATCACCTTGACCAGGGGGTAAAGTAAGTTGGAACACCCCAGAATGCAACCTAAACCTCTCTTGCTGTAATTTAAGTCCATTACTTCTTGAATAATTTTTCTCCTTACTTGTAACAACGTTTTAGGTACTTGAAAACAGTTATCATGTCCCCTCCCAGTCTTCTCTTCTTCAGATTAAACAAACCCAGTTCTTTCAACCTTTATTCATAAATCAAGTGTTTCAGACCTTTAAACATGGACTCTAAGGGTATGTCCACACGTCTCTTTTATTTCGAAATAATACGGGTTATTTCGAAATAAAAGAGATTAGGTCCACATGACGTATTCTTATTTCAAAATGACGGGCTCCGTCATTTCGAAATAAGAGCCATCATTTCAAAATAATTTAAACCTTCTTTAAATCAAAACGGCTGTTATTTTGAAATGGTTCTCTCAAAATAATGCCGTTCAGATGTGTTATTTCAAAATAACTATTATTTTGAAATAACACATTTGCCCTTCTCCTTCCCAGGGTGCCTTCCTCTTAGCCTATGTTTGGTGGGGGCATGGCCCAGGGAGGAGACCATGTTGCCACACCTCCCATGGTGCCCCTCTCCTAAAGCGAAATAGCAAGTCCTGTGTTTGGACATGCTATTTTGCTTTGAGCTTTTCCCTTAATTCAAATTAACATTTTCCTAATTCAAATTAATTTATTTCGAAATAAGGGCTTTATTTTGAAATAACTCATTTCAAAATAACTTATTTTGAAATAACGATGTACGAGTGGACATAGCCTAAGGTAAGAAGGGACCAATAAGACCATCTAGTCTAGGAGTGTCAAACTTACAGCCTGGGGGCCAGCTCCTGCTTGCCAAGCGCTCTTAGTCAGCCAGGAGACCTGCTGTCTTTCCCAGTGTCACACCTCCACAGCCTGTCTGTTGCCCTGAGCCCCACCAATAGTAGTGAGAAAGGACCTGCAGGCCCTTCCTCCAGGTAGCCAGGGCAGAGAGAGAAATTTTAATCCCTCCCTCACTGGCTCTGACTGCAGTTAAGTAGAGGCACCAAGAAGAAGGGAAAGAGCTGGGGTGGCAGTGGGGCAGGGGGGAGCCCAGAGTGGAGCATGAGCTGCAGAGTCCCCTGGTAGTGGGGGGCCTGGAATTAAGGGGAGGGGAGCCCAGAGGTGCAGGCCAAAATTCCCCCATGGTGGAGGAGGGACCCGGAGCCAGGCACAGGTTGTATATCAGGGTCCTCCAGGTGGGAGGTGGAGTAGGGCAGAGACTACACAAGGTCCCCCAGCAGTGGGCTGGAGATCAGGCCTAGGTAGGGTTACCAGATGTCTGGCAAAAGGAGGATATGTCTTCCTTTTTACCTTCATGTCCTCCATCCAGCAGGCATTCTAAAAATAGGTGATTTTGTCTGGCTTTTTACTTCTGATGACTAGAATGTTTAAAAAAAAAAAAAAAAAAAGCACTGACCACAGAGCTTGAACCCATATCCTGCGATTAAGAGTCTGCTGCACACATGCAAAACAAACAGCAGCCTACAGGAAAAAAAAAAAATCAAGAGGCAGTGGAGCACACACAGTTTCCCTTATTCCCAGAAAGCTTTATAGCAGCAGCCCCCAAAGTTTAGTTGATAGTGAAACACACTCTTAATTTCAGAGTCATGAGTTTGAACCCTGTGTTAGGTGCTTTGATTTTTTCAATGTTGCTCCCTACAAAAGGGCTAAACTGAGGGAAAAAAATAACACAGCAAACACTAATAAAATGAAGAAAAACAAAGCATACCCTGAATAAAATTACTAAGAGGGACCAACTAAGTAAAACAAATAAAGGGGCACATTTGAACTGGCTAGAAACAATATAGGACAATTTTTCTTTTTTTTAAATTGTAAAATGGGTTGCTGTGGAAATTGAAAAATGAGAGACTAGTTAACTGCCTTTTTTTTTTTTTTTTACTTTATTAGGTGCTTTACAAGTTCATATTTGCAAATTTGGTTTGTAACTATTTTTAGTCTCATGAACATTAATGAAAGGGTCATGAAAAACTTTCATTTACTGAAAAAATCGAGTTTTCAGTAAAAGAAAACCTTTTGGTAATTTTTTAAATTTTAAAATAATTTTAAAAACCCATGACTTCATGCAGTTTTAGCACTGCATTCATTAATCACTACCCATTTTCCATGACATAGTATGGTAATGACAGTTATATTAATACTACATTTTCTCCATGTGTCCTCTGATGTCTTCCTTTTCATACTTCCCTGTCTTCCTTTCTGCGCTTTGGTGTCTGGTAATCCTAGGCCTGGGGCCAGTGGGCATGGGGAGGGGGCAGATCTAGCCCTGAGCCCTTTGCTGCAAGGGGCAGGGAACTCGGCACTGGCTCCTGCCCCTTGCAGCAAGAGGCTCGGAGCCAGATCGGGCTCCATGCCCCTTGCCGCAGGTGTCAGGAGCCGGGTCTTAGCCCCTGCTACCTCTGGCAAGGGGCTGGGAGCCAAATCATGTGGCAAGAGGTTCAGGGCTGGATCTGGATCTCAGCTGGCAGTGGGGGTGGATTGGGCCCGAGGCAGGATTGGGCCCCTGGGGCAGGATCAGGGGTAGGGGAGGACCTCTGCTCCTAGGCTGACTTAAAGCTTAAGTCAGCCTTAGGAGCAGGCGTTATTAAGTCAACTTAAGCAAAAGCTTAAGTTGACTTAATAAAAGCCATATTTGGCCATGGAGTTCCTTAGGTAGACTTAAGGGCAGTTAAGTCAACCTAAGGCTCCGGTGTAGACATACCCCAGGAGGCTACACCCATTGTAGCTCTCAAAACACTTGGTTATCAAGGGAATTTTAAAAAATGGCTCTTCTTATCTTGTGGTTTGCTGACCCCTGCACTAGCCAGGCACCCAAGAAAGAATTCTCTGTAGTAACTCAGAACCCATCCCATCCAACCTTTCTTCTCGGACCACTGGCATATCCACCACCAGTAGTCCAAAAATCAGTCCACTGCAAAACAGCTGTAAAACTAGGCTGTCCCATCATTCCATCCCCTCCATAAATTTATCAAGCTCAGTTTTGAAGCCAGCTAAGTTTTTTGACTCAACAGCTCCCCTTGGAAGGCTCTTCCAGAACTTTACTCCTCTGATAGTTAGAAACCTGCATCTAATTTAAAGTCTAAATTTCCTGTTGCTCTTCTCTGGACTTTCTCCACATCTTTCCTGAAATGAGGTGCCCAGAACTTGACACAATACTCTCATTGGGACCTAATCAGCATGGTGTAGAGCAGAAGAAATACTCCTTGTGTCTTACTTACAATACTCCTGTTAACATATCTCAGAATGTTTGCTTTTTTTGCAACAGTGTCATACCGTTGACTCATGTTTAGCTTATGGTCCATGTAGGGAAGGGACCGCTCCCTCACCCCCAAGTGGGAGGAGGAAGAGCCAGTCAGAGTCAGTAAGGGGGAGCCCAAGCCGGCCTGCCCATCAGGCTGGAAGTCAGGGGCCAGGTTCCAGGCTGCAAGTGGCTCTTCAGCTGGAGCCAGGTCCCAGGCCACAGGCAGCCTTCTGGCCAAGAGCAAATCCTAGGCTGCAGGCAGCTCTCTCGATGGGTCCAGGTCCAGGGAGGCCCCCTCCAGGGCCATCTGATCTGGGCCTGGCACCTGGGTTGCTGAGTGTAGGACCTGGTTGAATTCTGGCCAATCCCAGCCCAGGATGACTGGATATGGAAGGCACTGAGTGAAACCGACCCTCATCTCATGTGTCAGGCCATCAACACTAAGGGTTACCTGCATACTTGGATAAATTTGGATGTCCCCATGGATGCACTGATGCTGGATGGCTTCCCCTGTTGGATTGGCAAACCAGGGTACTGTCACCGGATGAAGATTTGTTCACAGCCAGAGTCTACAAGGGCCTAGAAACTATGTGCCTCATCCCACCTGGGGGCCTAGAGACTGTAATTCCCTCTGCTGAGGCCTGGAGGCTGGGGTGAGGCATGCCCTGGCACTGGGCATACCTCATAGCAGTCCACTATGACACCCAGATCCCTTTCCACAATATGTGTGCAGTCGTTCTTTTGGGTGAAGTACTTTGCATTTCTCCTCATTGAATTTCATCCTATTTACCTCAGACCATTTCACCAGTTCACCCAAGTCATTTTGAATTGTGATCCTATTCTTCAAAGCACTTGAACCCCTCCCAGCATGGTATCATCCAGAGACTTTACAAGTGTATCATTCTAAAAATGATAGCTTGCAATTCCAACGCAGTCTTCAATATACCGCATAAAGCAGGTCATAGTTAGAGTGAGTGCCACCCCCTGCAAATACCATTGAAGAAAAGGCAAGCTCAAAGTGAAGACCCTAGCTAATGAGATAGCCTCTCTGTAAAGATGTAGCCCACACTATTGGATTGTTTGAGGAGCCCTGTATTTTACCTTGTGTGTGCTTATCTCCTGGATACAGTGAACAGCCCAGGGTCTTTGAAGAGAGATGGTCATAGATCAGAACGGTGATACAGCATCGTCTGGGAGTTGTGTTCAAAGAGGACAGAGTCCTCATATGGTTTAGTTATTCCTCTATGGTCATTGCACATGGTACCTACAAGACAGCAGCTTGGTAAGATCCTATCAGTCATTCATATGACAACACACTCGTCCTGTAGAGAGATGTCACCACTCAAATGCACCAGCCTCAAGTGTTTCTGTCCAAGCACTGGCCTGAGTGCAGCACTGGTTGTCACCTGTATCCCTCAGCATCTCCCAAGCATTGCACAGAGGCAGGGCATGTGTGTAGATAAACACTACTGCAGATAGGTGACACTGCCTACTGGGAAGTGAGGCCAGCACCAGGACAGCCCTTGGAGGGATCACGTCTTGCCCCTCCCACCAACAATCACGTCACAGCCCTGAGTTAATACAGCCGCAGCTGACAAGGAAAGGAATGTGAGACAAGGATCCATAGATTTAGCAGTTTCAAGGTGTCCCCCAACAGCTTCAGTCACACCCTCCCCAAGACATCCCCCTTCTTACCCTCAGTCTCCCCTCGGAGAAAGCAGCGACCTCTCTCTGCAGCTCCCAGATGTTTGCTACTGCTTCTTCCCATGGCCACAGCTTGCATCTCACTGATCCCAGCAGCTGTTGTGCAGGGAGGGGAGCCAGCTGGCAAACCCTGGCAGAAGTCTGGGGATACATGACCCTGCATGCCAGTGCACCTCAGCCTCACCTACTGCCAGGCCCCCTGCTTGCCTGGGCCCAGGTCTCCAACACTATATAGCCTCTATATCGCCAAAACTATAGCCTCTACTTTGAGCAGGAAGAAGAAAACTATGAGGGAAACAAGAGATTCCATTTCAAGCACCCAAGTGTTATTAAAGGCAGAGAAACAAAAGGGCTGGAAAATTGAAAGCCACCGTGACTCATATCCTCCTAGTTTCTGCAAGAAATGTCCTTGTTGTTAATGTCAGGGAGGCTCTTTTCAATCTATCCACTAATTCCTTTCTAAAGAAAGGCTCATTTTCTCCCCTGCAAAACAATAAGCAAGAGGTCGACAGTGATTTCAGTCCCCATGTTCTTTCTTCAGAATTGCTTCCATTCTGCAGTCCAGACATCTTTCGTTTTAAAATAGTAAATTTAGTGTAAGGGAGAGCAATGTTCCCTCTAAGCTGCACGGCAGCACGGTTGTGCAGCCCCCATTGCTCGCCTGCACAGGGAACAATGCTGGCCGCACACGGCTGGCAGCCACATCCCCTACCCAGCAGAAAGACAGTCTTCTGGCTGGCAGAAGGCTTCCCCAGGCTGGGCGCTTTTAACACTCCCGCCCAGAGCATGCTTTTATTGAGGACGCTCAGAGCCTTTGAGTGTGCTCAGTCAAAGCATGCTGGAGGGTGGGGAGGAAGAGTCCATGGCCTGGCTGCACCACTCCGATGGCCAGGTAAGGAGGCCCTGGGGGGAAAAATGGGGACAGGGGCAGTTGGCAGGGAAAGGGTGTGGGGGGTTGGGGGAAAGATGGGGTCAGGCCGGCTGGGGGGATGATGGGGAGAGTGGGTGGGAGGGCGAGTTAGGGTGGGAGGAAGGGATCAGGCCAGCTGGGATGGAGGAAATGGAGCGGGGAGCAGGCCTCGGTTCCCAAATTGCAGTGCAGCGAGCACCATAAGTTGTTCAGCTGCATCAGCGTCTTAGAGGGAACATTGAATTGGAAGAGGCGTGCATTGAAGGTCCGCAGGAGTTAGGTTCCTAAGTCACTTCAGTGCTTTTGAAAATCTTACCCATTATCTGTTGATCTGAGGAGCATACTGGAAGATAGAAAAGAACCCCCTGGAAAAAGAACTCTCTATGCTGATGAAAACTCCCCCTCGAACTCTGGGAAAATCCCACTGATTTCAATTGGAGTCAGGTGCCTAAATATATTTGAGGATTTGGCCCAGTGTCTGGCTCTGGTTGCAGAGTTACGGTTCTCTGGATGTAACCTCAGTGACTGTGGCAGTGGATACGGGCTGGGTGGTGATGCATGTAGCTAGATGGTTCTTCCCAGGCTATTGTGGTTTGAGTTGGGCATTCTTTGGGGCATTATTCCTATCTACCGTCACTGCATTTAACAATGTGTATACACTGCAGCAGTGTCTTGAGGGCACCAGTGATTTTGCATCTAGCACTGTAGCATGGCTGGCATGTGCATGGCTTTCTCAGAAGATTTCGTTTTGTTCCTATAGGCTGCTTTATTCACCCTCTGTTTCTCTGTTATTTACCCTACCTGGAAAATACAGCGGTGGCATTCACTAGCGACAACATATGGAGAAACAGGGCTGCTTATCACTAGATCCAGGCACAAGCACAGCCGATTTCTGACCTCAGCTGAAAACTTTTTGTTTTCAGGATTGTTCCAAACAGTCCTCAGCCTGTCCCTCTGGTTTGTGTAAGCATTAGGTAGGGACCGAGGGATCATGAATCCCTACTGAGTTGCTGCCAGTGCTCTTTGAACAATAAGGGATGCAATGAAAATAACTGACCAGCAAGAATGAGTGTCCGTTACATGGAATTCCAAGGAAAGAATTTCCTTTTGACGTTGAATGATGAGAACAGGAGACCGTTCCTAGGGGAGTGGAGAGCAGAACTGGGGGGGAAGAGTACATAGACCCCTGTTATTTCACCTCAGGAGTCTCCTGATGCCATTTCATGTTGATTCAATCAAAAACCAGTGACTATGTACAGATGGTTAAAACAGTCAGGTTAGTCCTGGCCACTGTCTAGGCTTGTATACCAAACCAGAAAGATCCTGGTCTGACTCCCATCTGGCAGTTCCTGTGTTCTGATAGGATGAGAGATGGCACCGTCCTGCTCATACAGCCATGCATCCCAAGGCATTTTGCACATGACAACAGGATCAATACTGTACTGGTGGTGCAAAATGACCCTTGACCAGCCCCATTTCAGCCATGCACCCAAAGGAAAGAGCAGACTGTTGATCTAAGCCCAGAGAAGGTCTAATCATCACACATGCTCCAGGGGAAGAGAGCATCGCTAGTGAGGAGTGCAAAGTGTACAGACTTTTGCATCAGACAGCTTTGTGGAAATTATTAGATAGCCATCAGCCAGCTGGATATGACTCACAGCAGTGCCAGGAGCTGATCTGTCTTGCTAATGAGCAATGTCATGATGTCTGATTAACTGACAGTCTCGGACTGATGTTCTCTCCACCAGCTAGGCACTATGAGCTGCCAAGGGTTGCTGAGTGCTGTCAGTTCCTTCTCAATCAGTGGAGCAGAGGCTTGGCAGAATGAGCCCTTTAGCCACATCCACAGGGTACACACAGCATCAGCATAAGCAGCACGTATTACTCCATCCCTCCATTGTTGTGCCACAACCTTGCCCTACAAGAATGAGTGGCAGGAGGTGGATATCAGTCTCCAAAGGCCATCACTGAGGTCACTGCCTGCATCTTGGATTAGGATACCAGCGACCCCAGTTCAGCCAGAAATTCCCATGTGGCCAGGGGTAAGTCATGCCTTTTTCTGTGCCTCAGTTTCTTCAGTTGTAAAATGGGAATGATGGTGCTTCTTTTTGTCTATTTCAGCTGTAAGCTCTTCAGAGCAGGGTCCATCACTCCCAATATGTTTGTATAGCACCTAGAACAGCAGACTTATTTCCACTGGGACTTCTAGGAACTGCTATAATATAAATCATCACAGGAGTGATGTACCTCTGTCACATTCTCACCACTTAGTCATTAGAATGATAACCCTATAGGGTGCAGGAGTGCTCAGCACATCAGGGTTGGCTTCATAGAGATCTCCTGGCAGGGGGAGGCCTCATTAAAGAGTACATACGGAATAACCCAGTTGTCCAGTCATCTTCTGTGGGCAACAGCTGTTTGATGTGGACAAGAGTGGGGGCCCGAGCAGAGACAGATGCATCCTGAAGGTGAATGCCTGGCTGTGAAGACGGTGTTAACCAGGAGGGCTTTAGCTTCCTTGACCATGGGGTGCTGTTCCAGGAAGAAGGACTGCTAAGCAGAGATGGACTCCACCTTCCAAGAAAGGGGAAGAACATATTTGGATGTAGACTTGCTAACATACTAAGGAGGGCTTTAAACTAGGTTTGAAGGGGGAAGGTGACCAGAGCCCACAGGTAAGTCGCAATGAGGGAGATCTGGGGGATCAATGGCTCAATGCCTAGTTGGCAGCCACTAAATAGTAGAGTGCCCCAGGAGCTGGTCCTGGGGCCGGTTTTCTTCAATTTCTTCATTAATGATCCGGATGATGGGATAGATTGCGCACCCAGTAAATTCATGGATGACACCAAGCTGGAGAGCGTGCCGGAGAGCAGGTATAGGATTCAGGCAGACCCAGTGGTGTTGCTAGCGTTGGGCACCCCGGGGCACGTGCCCCGGGTCCCAAAGCTGGTGCCCCGGATCTCCGGCCCAATTTAGCCGGGGATCCGGGGCCTGATCCCTGGTGGTCCATGGCCGCAGCGGCCACGTCTCCGGCCAGGGATCCGGGGCCTAGTTGGCCGCCTGACAGGCACCACCCCTGGCCAGGGATAGGGCCAGGGGGTGGCTGCGCTGCTGCCGGCAGCGAGGTTGCGGCGCGGCACGGCCTGGCCAGGCCAGAAGCAGCCGCTGGAGGCCGGGCCAGCGGCCACAGCCCTGGATCCCCAGCCGGGGACGGGGCCACCACAGCCGCGGCCGCCAGCGGCCGGGTCCCGGATCCCCGGCTGGGGACGGGGTCGCCTCAGCCACCGGCGGCCAGGCCGGGGATCCAGAGCCCGGCTGGCCACCTGCAGCCGCAGCAGCCCTGTCCCCGGCTGGGGATCCAGGTCTGCGGCCATGGGCCCGACCTCCAGCAGCCGCTTCGGGCCGGGCCGGGCCGGGCCAGGCCAGGCTGCGCTGCGCCACACTGCGGCGTAGCTGCCGGCGGCAGCGTCTTCCCCCTGGCCGTATCCTGGGCCAGGGGGCGTGGCCTTCTGGGTGGGGGTGGGGCCTGCCCTCTGGGGGCGGGGGCTGGGCCCGTGCCCCGGGTCCCTCCCTGCCCCAGCGATGCCCCTTGGCAGACCTAGACAAATTGGAGCATTGGGCCCAACAAAACTTCATGAAGTTCAATAAGGAAAAGTCCAAAGTACTGCACTTGGCAGAAAAATCCCATGTAGCAGCACTATAGAAAAGGACCTGGGCGCAGAGCTGTCCTTAGGTTAGAGTGAACAGGGCAGCCACCCAGGGCCCCGTGCTTTTGGGGGCTCCATGGGGCCTGCACTGCTCCCCCCCCACACACACGGCAGGGACTGGCATGAGCCCTGGGTCCCCCACAGCAAGCCCCGAATGGTTTTCCCAGGCAGACACAGGCTCACTGAGAGGCTGCTCTGCCAGTGAGTAGCTGGGCTGCCTGCTGCCCCTCTGCCCTGGACCCTGCAGCTGAGTGATTAGCTGGAGGGGGAGGGAGGTTTAACTCTTTCCTCCTCCAGAACCAGCCCAGGCAACACACAGCCAGGTAAGTATTGTGTGGGTGGATGGGGGATCTGGTGGGACCCTGAGCCAAGGGGGGAGTTGGCTGAGGATATGTCCACCCTTCCCCCAGGGACCCTGGGTCAGGCCAGCAGCCAGGTAAGGTGTAGGAGTCCGGGGGACTTGGGGATCCAGGATTCCCCATGGGCCCTAGATCTCGCCAGGCCAATGTGGGGGAGGTGGCGAGGGATCAGGCCCACCTGGGCCTTGGGTCAGGCCAGCGGCCAGGCTGGAGGGGGACGGTGGGGCTGGGGATCCAGGACTCTCCCTGGGCCCCAAGTCACATTGGGCTAGTGGTGGGCAGGTAGGTCAGGGATAATGCCCCTCTGGGCCCCGAGTCATGCTGGTGGCCAGGCAAGAGGATGGCAGGTAGTACTTAGCTTTTTCCACATCACTTGTCACAGGGTTGGAGGGCAAGGACAGGATTCAGGGAGACCTAGATAAATTGGAACAGTGGGCCAATAGAAATCTTACAAGGTTCAATAAGGGCAAGTGTAACATCCTGCATGTGGGATGGAAAAACCCCATGCACTGCTACAGGCTGAAAAACATTCAGCTAAGTAGCAGCAGTGTAGAAAAGGACCTGGGGGTCATGGTGGATGGGAAGCTGGATATGAGTCAGCAGTGTGCTCTTGCGGCGAAAAAGGCCAATGGCATAGTGGGCTGCATCAAAAGAAGTATTACCGGCAGATCAAGGGAAGTGATCATTCCCCTCTATTCTGCACTGGTGAGGCCACATCTAGAATACTGTGTTCAGTTTTGGGCTCCCCACTACAAAAAGGACAGGGACATGCTAGAGAGAGTTCAGAGGAGGGCAACCAAAATGATTAAAGGGCTGGAGTACAAGCCCTATGAGGAAAGACTGAAAGCATTAGGCTTATTTAGTCTGCAGAAGAGAAGATTGAGGGGGGATTTGATAGCAACCTTCAACTACTTGAAGGGATGCTCCAAGGAAGATGGAGCTCAACTATTCTTGGTAGTAACGGGGGACAGAAGGAGGAGCAATGGTCTCAAGTTACAGTTAGGGAGGTCGAGGCTGGATATTAGAAAAATCTTTTTTACTACTAAAGTAAACATAGGATCAGGTCATACAGTAACAGCAAATCAGAGCAGTTGTTAGGTTCAAACCATGGGAAGCCTGAAGTCAAATTACCTTTTGTAATGGAAAAGCATCCTGAACTCAACCACGTCATGGTCACTACTGCCTAGCTTGCCATTTACCTCTACCTCCCTGATCAACTCTGACATGTTTGTGAGCAACAAGTCAAGAGGTGCAAGGCCCCTAGTTGGTTCTTCCAGCATTTGTACCAGAAAGTTGTCCCCAACACTCCCTAAAAACTTCCTGGATTGCCCATGCACTGCTGTATTGGCCTCCCAGCAGATGTCAGGCTAATTGAAGTCCCCCATCAGCACCAGGGCCTGTGATCTAGAAGCTTCCGCTAGTTGTCCATAGAACACCTCATCCACCTCCTGCTTCTGGTCTGGTGGTCTATAGCAGACACCCACCACAACATCCCCCTTGTTGCCTTCCCCTCTCAATGTAACCCACAGACTTTCTACTGGCACGCTTCCACTTCCATAATGGAGCTCTGAGCAGTCATAGAGCTCTTTTACATATAACGCTACTCCTCCCCCTCTTCTTCCCTGCCTGTCTTTCCTGAACAGTTTATACCCATCCATGGCAGAGCTCCAGTCATGCAGACTATCCCACCACATCTCTGTTATTCCTATGATACAGTTCCTTGTCTGTGCTAGTACTACCAATTCTTCCTGCTTGTTTCCCACACTATTCGCATTAGTGTACAGGCACCTAAGATACCCGGCCGACTTCCCTGCTTTGTCATTTTGATTTTCAGTTCTATTATATATACCTCCTTGCATTTTTTCTAGGAGTTGTCCTCCCCCACTCTCCTCACGTTTTGGTGCTTCAGTGGAACATTTAAGACAATTATTTGATCCCCTCTCCCCCCCATGTTCCAACTACCTTCTCTTTTATTGCTGGTGCTACAGTCCCAGCAACCCCCAAGTTCCATCCCTTCCCCCAGATCTCCCATATTCTCACTTACCTGTGGCTTTTGGTCTCCTTCCCTCTTTGAACCTAGTTTAAAGCCCTCCTCACTAGGTCAGCCAGTCTGTGCCCAAATATGCTCTTCCCATTCCTGGACAGATGAAGGCCATCTCTGCCTATCAATCCTCCTTCCCAAAACAGTGCTCCATGGTCAAGGAAGCCAAATCCCTCCTGACCACACCATCTTTGCAGCCAGGCATTCACCTCTAGGATGCATCTGTCTCTCCTCAGGCCTCTAGCCTTGACTGGAAGGATTGAGGAGAACACCACCTGTGCTCCAAACTCCTTCACCCTCGCTCCCAGACCCTCGAAGTCACCTTTGATCTGCTGAGGATCACCTCTCGCAGTATCATTGGTACCCACATGGATAAGAAACATGTACTAGTCTGAGGGGTGGATGATTTTTGACAATCCCTCCGTAATGTCTTGGATACGGGCACCTGGCAGGCAGCATACCTCCCTAGAGCCCTTGTCAGAGTGACAGACGGGTGCCTCCGTTCCTCTCAGGAGTGAGTCCCCAATCACCACAACCCTACGTTTCCTCTTAGGTGAGGTGGCTGTGATCTCCCTAGCCTCTGGGGTGCATGGCCTCTCTTCTACCTCCTGCATTGTCTCTAGTGCCACATAACAGTTCCTCACCATAATGGATGGTGGGATGTGAGCAGGCGTGGAGCACTGTCTACTGCCAGAGGTGTCCAGCTGCCACTGTCCTCCCTCTGCCATTGGCATCCCATCCATTTCCAGATCTATGGCAGTAGCCCTTGGCACTGGGATAGGGACCTCCTCCTTGCAGGTCTCATCGTGGACACCGTCAAGGAACTTTTCCAGGGCATAGATACCCCTGAGTCGTGACACCTCCTCCTGTAACTCTCCAACCTGTTTCTGGAGAGATGCCACCAGAAGGCACCTATCACATAGATTCATCTCCCTAGCCTGATCATCAGTGGCAGGAAAATGAAGGCCACAGTCTCTGCAAATCCACACCAGGACTTGGGTGGAGATATCCATGGTCAGACAGTCTGTCTGGCTACAAACCGAAGCAAAGGAAACAGAAGGGGTGCTGGCACCAGCAGTGCAGCTCCTCTTCACCATCTTGGCTTCACCAAACTCCTCCCCAAGTTCCCTCTCAAACTCCCCTGTTTGCAGTCCCCTGTTCGCAAGCTCCCTCTGATTGCTCAAGCAGTGGCTTTTAAGGCCTTCTCTGCCTAGGTCAGCTGTTTTGGGCCCTTAGTGGGAACATTGGTTGACAAATGTAACTATGCTCAACTAGCAATCTCTTCACCAGAGTTAGTGATTTGTAAGAAAGGGTGAGTACGTGTATGAAGATGACGTGCTGTTTGTTTCAAACCTTCTGCCTATTAATTTTACTGGGTGATTCCTGGCCTGTGTATTTTATGAAGGGATAAATTCATTTTCTGTAAACCATTCATAATTTATAGACCACTATCATATTTCTCCTCACCCCAGGCATCCTCTTTAAGCCGAAAACTCCCAGGCTAGTATCTTCTCATATGGAAGCTCTTCCATACACCTAATCATTCTGTTGCCCTTCTTTGTAGTTCTACGATTCTAATCTATCTTTTTTGAGAGGGGGATATTCATAATATTTAAAGTGTGAGCATACTATGGATTTATATAGTGACATTCTAGTTTCTGTCTTATTAACTATCCCTTTCCTAATGTTTTCTATCATTGTTGGCTTTTTCAACTCTCATTGCATATTGAACAGATGTTTTCAGAAAACATGACCATTTCATGATCTCTTTCTTGAGCTAACAGCTCAAAGATAATTTAGATCTTCATCATCTTCTACATATAGTTGGGATAGTTTTCTAAAGTGCATTTGCATTTATTAACATTGAATTTCATTTGCTACTTTGTTGTTCACTCACCTAGTTTTCTAAGATCTCTCTGTAACTCTTCTAAGACTTCTTCGGATTTAACTATTTTAAGTAATCTTGTAGAGTCAGCACTTTGCTGTCTCATTGTTTACTCCTTGTTCTAGGGAATTTATGAATTTATTGAGCAGTCCTGGTCCCAGTACAGACTCCTTGGGGCCCCCACTCTTTACCTTGCTCCTCTGTGAAAAAAAAAACTTATAATTTATTCCTGTCCTTTGTTTCTTATTTTTAAACCAGCTTCTGATTTATGAACAGATCTTCCCTCTTATCCCGCAACTGCTTGCTTTGTTTAAGAACCTCTGGTGTGGGGTCTTTGAAAAGGCTTTCTGAAAGTCTAATTCCAAAGGGGTCACTGCATTAGTCTAGTTCAGCAAAATAAACAAGGCACTTTAAAAGTGCCACCAGACTCCTTGTTTGTTTGGCTGAAAGTCTAAGTACATTACATCCCCCGGATCATCCTTGTCCACATTTCCAAATAATTCTAATAGATTGATGAGGCATGATTCCCCTTTGCAAAAACTCTGTTGACTAATCCCCAACATATTATGATCATTTGCGTGTTTGATAATTCATCTTTACTAGAGTTTCATCTAAATTGCCTGGCATTAAAGTTAGGCTTCCTGGCCTTTAATTCCTAGGATTGCTCTTGGTGATTTTTTTAAGATTAGCAATATATAAGAATCACAATCCATGAGAATATAGATGGGGAACAAATATTTAATACTGGAGCTCTTCATTCTAGCAGAAGGTTTGACACAATTCAATGGTTGGAAGCTAGACAAATTCAGACTAGAAATAAGGCATAATTTTTCAACAGTGAGGATAATTAATGCCTACAACTACTTACCATGGCTTGCTGTGGTGTCTCCATCAAAGGCAATTTTTAAATCACCATTGGATGCATTTCTAAAAGATCCTCTATGAATTATTTGGGGCAGGTCTCTGGCCTGTGTTATACAGGAGGTCAGACTAATCACCATGGTCTATTCTAAAGGGGTAGCTGTGTTAGTCTAGTTCAGCAAAATAAACAAGGAGTCTAATGGCACTTTTAAAGACTAACAAATTTATTTATCACATGAGCTTTCATGGGAGACAATCTCACTTCACCAGATTCTTGAAAAGGAGAAGTACAGAGGAATAGGAGGAAAACAAATGCAAGGAAGTGGAAGTCATAGTATCAGGTCTGTGAATTTGTGACTTTTCCTCTTTGTCACTCATTTCCTGTAAATTACATGGGACAAACTGCTGGGCAGCAGACAGCTACTGCTTACAGCAAGCAGAGAGCTTGGCTATACTTCCAGCTCAGTGGTTTTCAAACTTATTTCCTCAGGACCCAGATGAAAAAATTCATTTATGCCCATGACCCAAAAGTTACATCTTTGAGCAATGCATTCCAGTCTTTTGGCAGCAGCAGCAGAGGGCACCACAACCCAGTACCTGAGGATCTGTGATCCAGTATTGGATCCCGACCCTAAGTTTGAAAACCACTGTCCTACCCCCACACGAGTGACGGTATGTGGCTGTGCTGGCCCAGCAGGGGCTCTGGGAAGCAATGTGCCTAGATAGGGATGAGGTTACCTACTGTTCCTTAGATAGCACTGCCCCATTGGTTATCCTGACTGGTTAAGGGAGGCCCTTCCTCTTGTCACCACCCCTGCTGGGCCATTGGACCACTGGCCTCCTATTGTCTTTGCACTCAGGTCAGGGTACAAAGGAGTGATGGGGATTCTTGTACCCTCCCTGTCACTGAGGCCTGACATGCTGACTCCACAACAGTTATTCATAAACAGTCAGATTTTTCAGAATGTTCTTTCCTTTGCCAAGGGGCCACCTAGTGCAACTAACCACATCTGCCCCTTGACACATGGGGCTTGCTCCACACAGAACTGTACCATAAGTGAGGGATGGGGTGCATGAAGGGGGCCTCCCACTGACTCTACATGAAGCAATGGAAGGGTGAGGAAAATGGCTTCAACCCATAATCCTCTGGGTAACCCAGTTAACCTATCACAACCATTTCACCACCCTCTGCCCTCAGAATTTCCTGCTTTTGTTCCTGGCAGCTCAGTGCAGTGCAGGTGTAGGACAAAGGTCCAATGGCTCATGTACTGTTCAGGGGGACAGCTGGGAGCTGGCCTTCTCCAGACAGGGGAGCAGAACCACATTATCCAACATCAGCTGGGCAAATGACTCAACCCTATGAAAGCTCAAGGAACAGTGGGTTGCTCACCAGTAACCGTCTTTCTTCGAGATGGGCTGCTCAGATCCATTCAGTAATAGGTGTCTCCGTGCTAGAGCGCTGGATTGGCTGGAAAACTTTTGTCCTAGCCTGTCAGGAGAGGGCAAGTGGCCTCTGCCCCTTGCACCACCCTGTGGCTATATATACGGCCGCCTCCCGTTCTCTTCTCAGTTCCTTAGAGTCACCAACTCCAGATGCAGGGATGGAGGGGAGGGACTTGAATGGATTCGAGCAGCCCATCTCAAAGAAGGACGGTTACTGGTGAGTAACCCACAGTTCTTCTTTGAGTGCTGCTTGGATGCATTCAGTAATGGGTGACTACTAGCCATGCTGATGGATGGCAGGTGGAATTGGGTCTTCCGCCTTTAGCACAGCAACATGCCCCATATGGGAAGAAGCCCAGCAACAAGATCCTAGCTGGAGTTAAGAGGTGAACAGGCTTTGATGTGGCACAGAAGAATCGAGAACTGAGGGCCAACCGAAGACAGGGGCAAGACCGAACCTGCCGAGACACATGATCGTAAGCAGGTCAGACCAAGGTCACCATAACAGGGATAAAGGACACAATGTGAACATAGAGGGTTGCGTTTAGATGCTCCACATAGGTGGAATAGCACGAAGTATGACAACCAGAAGATAGTGTCTGGCCATAGGGCCTTGCAGCGTGACCTCATGGGAAAACGCTGGATGCCAACAGGTGCGGAGTTAGCCCTAATAACCATGGCCCATATGAGAATGATGAAAGGGATAAATATTATTCCATGGACTGAGCACATCAAGGCCCGAGCTGGGAACTGAAGAGTCATGAACTAATCTGGTCAGCTGCAGGGTACGCAGGTAGCCACAGGGAAATAACCTTATCCCTTGGCCTGGCCACAACCAGTCCTAGTGGGTTCTGGTCGATGCGAGTAAGGGTGAAGTTACGGGGATGCATGGGGTGGGGCCCCGAGAACGACCAAGAAGAGTCTAGCGAGACACTATACGGCAGCATATTGAGGGCCAAGCCCAGCAGTGTGGAGGGGCATAAGGTATGCTGGCTATAAGATTCAAATTAGTGTGCAAGTGCACGTTTCCAGCCGAGTCAGGTACCAAGAACCGGATTTCTCGCAGGAGGGGAACTCCAGGAGACTAGCACCACAAGGCAGCATGGTGGCCTGAGGTAGTGCTACTAGATTGGTCCTTGTAAGGACCTCAGGAGCATGAGAGCTCACGGGGAAGGCCCGCTTTGGCCTATAATCTCGGGGGGTTCTCGCATCATGAGGGCCATCACAAAGGCTACACAAGGGAGGGAGAAGAGAAACAGGGAATAATGCCAGCTACCACTTGGCCACCAAATCGAGTAGGCCAACAGGCTCGTAGAAGTGCCGTATAAGGTCATGGTCTTGTGTGCCTATGGTATTACCAAGGAGGGATAGTGCTACCACTATGCTGCACCAATGTAAGCACCAGGGGAAACTCCTGGATACAGAGTTACCCCTGAAAATACGGCCGCCAAGGAAGGTGGGTTCATCTTCCTACCACCTAGGGAGTGAATCTACCCACAGAGTGACAACCGTGGTATCTCAAGGATACCTTGGGGTTAGAGAACCAAAACAGAGTATTATCCCCAGCCAGGAAGTCAGAAGGCAATTCTTGAGGGAGGTTCAACCCCTAAATTCCTGAATATTGCGGGAAACAGGGCTCTAGATTGTTCCCTCATTTTATCACATAAGTGGATGGGCAGTGTATGTCAATGGTTTCTCAAAAAATTGAGGGGGAACAGCAGTCCTATCGAGGCACCACCAACGAGAGTGGGGGTGACCCCACAGCAGAACTGTAGGTCCCCAAGCAGATGTAGTGGGAAGACCCCAAGGGGGGGAAGAAAGAGGGGGCAGGGGCTGCCCTGTGCCAGGGTACATGACCAAGAGGCAGAGAGGCAGCTACAAGTCACTCGGTAAGGATCCCCTCTGCTCGGGATGTGGCCTCTGGTCCGGTTTTGACAGGGGCTGGTGCTGTGGAGGAGGACGCTGATATGGAAAAACCCTGACAAGGTATCCCACCGCTGTTCCCCTTCCCTGGGGATGTGACGTTTGTGCCGTCCCTTAGGTTCCCCAATCTGGAGGTTCCAGTTGGATACACTAGGTCCCTGCTTCACGAGCGAAGGGGGTATGAGATGAGCTGATCACCATTTCTCTGAGGTGGGCCTAGGACGAGGGCTCCTAGGGTAGGTGCCCTGTCAACCACTGAGATTATCCGCGAGGCAAGGGGTGTGTGTAGGCCCCAGTTTCCGTGAGGAAGGGGGAGTGTGGAGTGGCAGGGGTGGGCCATTTGCCTTGGCCCCCCCCAGAGGCTAAGATCCACCATGGCTATACGGACGTGTCCCGCTTGACGAGTAGGATGGTGGTTCTCATTGAGCTGGAGCGTCGGGGGCCACAAAACGGCTAGTTACTCATCATGCCAATAGTATGCGAACGAAGGTATTCCACCCCCCCACCCCCCCCCAACTGGGAATCAAGAAGGCCTACCTGATGGAGGGCAACAGGGTCATAGGAGTGGTCCTGTGTCCGAGTGAATGCCGAGTATGCACGTCTCGGAGCCTCTGCAGCAAAGGCTGGGACTACTACGAGACGCACTTCTCATCCCCGGCAAGAGTGTTGGTGCGAACAACGCAGGGTTGAAGGATACCCGGGGAAGGGGGGTGGGAGGGTGAGGGGTGGATTCCCTATGAGTGCCCGAGGTAGCCGCTGCCGAGGGAGTGTAGGATTGGACCACGGTACCGACGTACTGTCGATGCAGGCAGGGGGTATCTTTGTCTTGCCAAGGCCCATACCGCCCAAGATCAGAGGAAAGTAACCCCGGTCAGGGTTGGACGGCTGTGGACACAGTAGCAAAAACAGGAGAAGGGTTGGTTCCCACCAAACCACATTCCCCTCTGAGGGGAGGAAGAGGGTGCCAACTGTCTACTGCGGCGATGCCCTGGAGCCTTTACTCTCTGAAGCTCAAGAGTGGGGTGGCGGTGAGTTGGGTGGGCCCCTTCCCTGCAGGAAAGAGGAAGAAGGGGGTCTCAGCCCTTGCAGCAGATGATAGCAGTGAAAGGAAGTTTCCTGTGTTCCCACAATGATAGAGATGAGTGGGAATTTGGGGGATGGGGCATTGCCCCAGAAGACGAAGTGGGAGGGGTGGGCTTGGGAGGAAGCAGGCCAAAGTATCTGGCCTCTCCCTGGGGATCTTGAGCAGTGCCCACCACAGATCGTGTTTCTGGGGGGAACAAGGCATCCCCTTCAAAAGGCAGGTCGAGGACCGCTTGCTGCACATTAGGGGGTGCTCTAGCCTCCGTAAGCCAGGCCACCCAGGGGATCGTTACCACTGAGGCCATGGTGCGAGCAGCTGTGTCCACTGCATCGTGGGCTGAAAGGAGGTCTTGAGATATTATGTTGCCTTCCTCAAGAAAGGCATCCTACTCCTCTCTGGCCCCAGGTGGGAGCAAGCATTGAAATTTTGCGACTGACTCCCACACGTCCAGCAAGTATCTGCTGGTTATGGCTTGGTTGTTTGCCACTCACAGTTGAAAGGCCGATGAGGAGTAGATGTTGTGGCCCAAAAGGTCCAGTTCCCTGGCTTCCCTGGAGGATGGGAGGGGGGTCAGTGGGGGGCTCCCCCCGGCCTAGCGCCAGCTGCACCACATTCCTTGGGGGGACCAGGTGACCAGCGAGAAAGGCAAAATCCAATTTGGAAACCCGATATTTCACTGTGTCAGAAACTGGGGCAATAGAACTTGGGCTCTGCCACCGGGAACATGCAAGGTCCCAGATGCTCGGGTGGAGCAGGACTGTCAAGGGTTCCGTCGAGGCGAAGGCTGCCCTGAAGAGGGTATCAGGAGGGGGACCCAAGGGCTGCACCTCCATTCCTAGGTGGGCTGTGGCCTGGCGCAACAGATCGAAATGTGCCAACAGATTTCCCGTATAGGACCCCGGTGCCGGGGAGAGGGCAGTACCGGGAGCTCGCCATGGTGGGGAGGGAGTCTCTCGAGGGGACCATTCCTGCAGCCTGAAGTGAAACGGCGACGAAGCCGATGTGCAGTACTGACGCCGCTTAGAGCCCCTTGAAGGTCCTTCCTCCGGACCGGAAGTGGGGGAAGGGGACTGAGACTCCTGGAGCGCTACTGGCAATGGCAGGGTGGTGTGTTGTCGTGGGGATGGCCCTACAGAGCCAGGACCCCATGGAGTGGAAGACGGGGGACTATATGGTGAGGGCGAATGCCCATGGTGGATCCAGGCCTTAGATATGAAGGCCGGTTTGCCCCTTCTGGTTGGGATTTGGGGAGAAGGTGTGGGGAGCAAGAGGAGGGCTCAAGCAGCATCCACCACTTCTGGGGTGGACGGCACAAGGAGCGACTCCGTGCGGCTCCGTGGCAAGTCCTTGCCCGGGGAAGGGGCACTGCCTGGGCAGGAGAACTCCTGCTCCCACAGCACCAGGCTATGGAGAGCCTGCGGTGGCGAGGGTGAATATGGCCAGTGCTGGGGCGAGCTCAGTACCGGCGAGGGAAGACTGTACCGAGCCAGCAGCACTAGAGATGATGGTGAGTGGCGCCAGTGCGATTCGGGTACGAGCGGTACCGGGCTACCCGAGGGCAACCTCAAGTGGTGCCAAGGTGCCAGGGCACCGGGTTGGTGCCAGAGTTGGCACCGAGGTTGTGCAGCTGCGGCAGCGGCTACTGGTGGTATGGTGCCGCATAGGCTCTGGTGCCAAGCTGGGTCTTGGTGCCGGATGGGGACCCGAAGCCTTGGGTGAAGAGTGCTGAGCCTCCTCTGAGGCTAGGGCACAGCGCTGTTGTTCCCTCTCCTTGATGGTTCAAGGTTTGAAGGAGAGACATATGGAACAGGCCGAGACCATGTGGTCTTTGCCCAGGAACCTGAGGCACTTCCCGTGGGGATCATCCTGGGGGAAGGCCTTGCCGCACTCGACAGAGGGTTTAAATCCTGGCATGATCACAGCATGTTCCAGCCCAACAGTGGAGGGCTCTTGTGGTGGAATTATATCCACGAAGAGATGCTCCCAGTAGCTCATAGAAAGGACAGGGTGCTTGCGATTTGCAAGGAGTGGATGTTCCAGATCCGATGCACAAGGTGGAAGAAATGAAACTGAGGAGGAATTGGGAGGCAGCTGTATATATAGCCACAGGGTGGTGCGAGGCGTGGAGGCCGCCTGCCCTCTCCTGACAGGCTAGGACAAAAGTTTTCTGGCCAATTCGGCGCTCTGGCATGGAGACACCTATTACTGAATGCATCCGAGCAGTGCTCGAAGAAGAAGCTGTATTCCAGCAAACCCTTTCAGCTGGCATTGCTGTAGAGTCACCCTCCTGGGTCAAACTACAGCTGCCAGGTTAGCAATGGTGGCAGTGTTGTCACACTAAATAAGTGCCTCTGCCACAGCCTCCGGCAAACACAGCCCTACTCCACCCCGTACCATCAGAGAGCGCCCAATATTTTGGCTACAGCACCCTGAAAGCCTGGTGGCTGAGACTGGCCTGGCAAACAGTGTGATTCCCCCCTTTATGGCATTTTAGCCCATAAGGTCACAGCATGCAAATGTCTTATGCCAAATCTCAGATGACTGGCTGATTTAGCTGTGATGTCACAAGCAGATCAGTGACAGGCTGGAGCCCAGCTGTGAGCTTTGCTACCTGAATTACCTCTAGGAAATTGATTGTGTCGTGCACAGCATATGAATACACACACAGGCTTTCCTGTGTCACTGAAGCATGGATGCTTGCTGTGCTGATAGAAGGGGTTTCTCATAGATAGGCTGACTCTGATGCAATAGCTAGGTTGATGGAAGAATTCTTTCATTGATCTACCTGCATCTACAGGGAGAGTTAGGTGTGTTGCACAGGGCATGATACTTTCTAAAGCCCTAAGCAAAGTAGCTAGGTAAGCCTAAATATTAGGTGTAGATCAGGCTTAAGCTAGCACATGGAGAGAGAAGCAGTGAGAGAGATATTTGACACACTGTGCAGGGCTCACTAGACAATCCAAGCTAGGTTACGTCATGGCACCAGATTGCCTTACATGTCGTTAGCTCACAGAGTAGTATTACTTGGGTGCTGCGCGCAGAGACAGAGGGGTAAACAAACAGATTATGAACAAAATTATGAATAAAATCATAAGCAACTTGACCCAAGAAATACGAGAGGGCTGTCTACTTACATTTCTGCCTTAGTGCTTAGTACTGCTGCCCACCACCATCGTGTCTGAGTGCCTTCTGTAGAGAATCAGGTTATAGCAAAATCCCTAAAGCAGTGTGTGATGCTGTCTGGGTCTGGGGGACTGTTTATGATTGTCTTTCATATTGATATTTCATATTTGTGGTAATCCATATGTGATCTGCCATGTCTGGCATCTATAACAAGGCTATAATCTGCTAGGAATGATTATATGATTTATATGTAGGTATCATATTTGCATTTGAAGTTAGGACTCTTATTAATTTTATGTGTGTTCCAAGTTGTTCCAGCTGAGGCAATCCCAGCCTGGTCATCTGCAAACTATTGTCATACTAATGGCCCATAACCAGGGGCTCCCAGCTACAGTGGGCCCAAAAGGAAACCTGTTTGACCAGTTACCTGGACTGACCATGTAGTCTACCTCCATTTTGATCTGGCAAGGACCCTGAGAGCAGGGGGTGGGCCAAAAGGTGATAAAAGGCCATAGCCCATTCTCCATTTTGTCTAGTCTTCAGCCTGTCTGTAACTCAGTGGTTCCCAACCTTTTCTCTGCTGTGGCACACCTTCATACCTTCAAATTTTTCAAGGCACACCACCATTAAAAATTCATGAATATTCAAATTAACTTAAATTACTTATGAATATTCATGAACTTTGGCACAGTGTTTCGGAAATGCTATGTGGGGTAATAGGGGTGGCAAAACAGGGGAGGTCAGGAGTCGTGTGCAGTGGCAGGAGTATGGGGAGCAGAGCAAGGCAGGGGTGGCAAAAGAGGACAAGGGCAGCCATGCGGGGAACAGCACAAGGGAGGCAAGAGAGGAGAGAGGAAGGGAGAACAAGAGTGGTTTTGTGGTGGGCCAGGGGGGAATTCAGGGAGTGGGAAGGTAGGGCATGGGAGTGTAAGAGGACTGATAGCCCCTTACTGAGGGTGAATGGGCCTTTTGATTGGCCACTCCCACTTGGAAGCAGGACTGTGAAACAGCCAGCCCCAGGGCCAGTGGGAGAGGCCAGTGTCCCAGGATGGCCTGATTGATTGAAAGTGCTCCCCCGTCCCTGAGCTGAAACTGCAGGCTGGACATGCCTGGGCAAGCCAGTGTGAGTGTGTGTGGGGGGCCGAGCTAAGGAGGAAGCACTAAGCAGCCAGCAGCTGGGAGCCAGAGGACCCAGGAAGGGAGGCCAGGCTGAGCTGATTTGGGCAGAGCAGACCCACAGCAGCTGGACCAGCAGAGAGCCAAGTGGAGCTGAGCAGAGCAGAGCTGGAGGCAGTGACAGAGCCAGAGGTGCCTGAAGCTGGGGCAGGAGGCCAGAGAAGGAGCCCAAGGTGCTGAGCTCATCGGTGCAGCCCCACAGCCGGAGGGCCAGAGGAGCCCCACTGAACCCGAGCAGCAGCTGGGAGCCGGAGTTGCAGCCATCTGGAGCTGGGTGTGGGGAGCAGCTGGGGAGCAGTGAAGGGGGGCTGACGCTGGGAAGAAGGGCCCTGCCCCTGGAGCTTGGGGACGTGTGGCCACAGCTGGAGCCTGCATCTGGCCCCCTGGATCATCCAGTCGCAGCCAGGCCTGGGCAGAGGGCTTGCAACGTGGAGGACAGACTGTGAGACTGTTCCTCAGGCCCCAGAGACTCTGTTTGTAGTGCTCCCACACCAGGCAGCGGTGCTGGGGGTTTATTGTTCACCTTTTTCCACTTTTTTTCTATTTTCTTATTGGGTTATTCTTTTTATTTCTGTATGCTTAAATAAATTGTATATAGTAACTGGTGGGCCAGAAAAGTGGTCAGTGTGGTCAGCACCCCGGAGTGGGGACACCCTAGCCCTGTCCTGAGAGACCACGATAAGAGTGGGGGTCAAGCCCCCAGGAATCCTGGGGCCCAGCCTTGTCGGGGTTACAGAGACTCCTCCAAACAGGAGATTGGGAGGTGAGCCTTTGAGGTCAGGCAGGCCTTGGGGTAAAGGAAGTGGGAGCAGGGACTCAGATCCTTTTGCTACCCACCTTCACGGGGGTGGTATACAAAGTCTGGGAAGTTCCCTTCAAGAGCGGGTCCATCCCCCCGCTTACAGGAGCATGACACGGCACCCACTTCTCCCTTCTCCACAGTGGCTCCCTGCCACCCAGGGCAAATCCTCACCCCACTGCTGCTCCCTCCCACCCCAGGGGGTCCTGTCCTCCCCTCCCCCTGCCCCGCTGCTGCCTGTGATGGAGACTCCCATCACTGCAGGGGCCAGAACTTGGTCTCCAACCCCCAGCTACACCCCCGCCCCACACACAGCCACCCCACAATCCCAGCTACACCCCCCCCAATCAAACAGCCATCCCAGAATCCCCGCTACACACCCTCTGCTACACAGCCACTCCCACCCACCTCTGCTACACACACACACCCCTGCCCCACACAATCTCCAGCAGTCCTCCCCCCAAAGCCCTTACCTGGGCTGTTTGCAGACTGGATGACACAAGCTACTCACCCTGCAGCGGGAGATTCACACGCTCCCAGCTTCCCCCAGCTCTCTGCTGGCTGGGCTTAAGGTGGAGCCAGGTTTAAGATGGAGCCACCTGAATGGTGTGTTTGGGCTGCTCCTGCTATTTTTACGGGGACCCCTGGAACTCACCATTCTAGTGCCTTCCTCTATTTTTAGAGGCCAGAAGGCTGCCTTCCCCCTTACTTTAATCTCTACCTTTTCCCAGCCCTGCATATATAATAGGTGCCTGGGCTGCCTATTTGGATGCCGGGAGGTGGCTGGGCTGAGCAGGGAGGGAACTTTAACTCCAGCTCTAGGGCATGCTTGCGGCACACTTTGGGTGTTCCCATGGCATACTGGTTGGGAACCACTGCTGTAACTGACACCCTCCTCTGGAACTATTCTCCTGGGACTGAACAAAGGACTGAGACCCACCCAGCTGCTGCTGATGCTGGGTGCACACCAGAGGAGTGGGATTACCCTTCAAACTACAGAATCTTCAAGGATTTGCTTTCTCTAGACTCTAAATCATTTGTATGTATGTGATCCACTTTGACCCTTTAACATTGTTCATATTTTGTTTGTTTTCCTTTTTTATTAAACCTTTAGTTGTAGTTACTAAAGGATTGGCTGGCAGCGTGGTATCTTGGGAAAGATCCAAGCCTATATTGTTCTGGGTGATGTGGCTGGCCCTTTGGGGTCAGGAGAACCTATTTCTTTAAGAGACCCAGTGACTAGAGGGGACCATAGGAACTGATGTGCAGTAAGGGGGCTGTTTCTACTTTGTTATGCTCAGTGATAACTAAAGTGGGGGAATCAGGAGCATGTTTTGTTACTAACTGGGAGACTGGTTTAAGTACCACCCGTCAGTGGTTTGGAGGTTTGGCCCCTGGTTTTGCAGCTTGCCCTGATTTTGGCACATTCAGAAGGTTATCCCAGGAGGCCTGGGTCACACAGTGGTTCCAAACCTGTGGTCCGCGGACCCCTGGTGGGCTGCAATATGGCTCCAGGGGCATCTGCAGACAGGCAGGGAGAGAGGAACCAGTGGGGAGGGGACCATGGCCATGGCAGCATCCAGATCCCCACGCAAGGGCAGAGGGCCATGGCCGCGGCAGCTCCCCGCCCCAGGGAGGGGGACCATGGCTGTGGCAGCTCCTGGGCTGGGGGAGGGGGCCATGGCCACGGCAGCTTCCTGCTCACCAGGCAAAGGCAGGGGGCCATGGCTGCAGCAACTCCCGGCCCGGGTGAAGAGGCCATGGTTGCGGCAGCTCGGAGTGGGGGGCATTGCTGTGAGGAGCAGCAGGCCACATTCTACCCCCGTGGAGACCACATTTGCTGCGCAGCAGTGCCTCATACACCCACAGGGGCCGTGGACTCCCTTCCCCCTGC
The DNA here is from genome assembly GCA_007922195.1 of Podocnemis expansa. Classification (NCBI taxonomy): domain Eukaryota; kingdom Metazoa; phylum Chordata; order Testudines; family Podocnemididae; genus Podocnemis; species Podocnemis expansa. The sequence goes on from ML682310.1 coordinate 4,875,265, forward strand.
AAAGGGGACCCCAGCCTTAAAACGGTTGGGAACCCCTGTCCTAAAGGACTCTATGGCCCCTCTGGCTCTTCTTCTTTTCAGAATAAAAGTTCTGCTTAGGGAAGGAGATTTTTGGTTTTTTAGATTTTTTTTGTTGGCATGGGCTTGAAGGTGGATGGGGGGGGCAGCACTGGCATTTGAGAGTAGAAGGGATTCAAGGCTAGGGGGTAGGCAAGGGTTAAAGTATAATCTGGGGGCCCCAGAATGCTCCCGTGCCAATGGCCTCCCTCCAGACCCCACCCCCTGCCCCCAATACTCCCCCAGCACGAGCCAGGTCGCCCCCGCACTCATTGGGGGTCGTGCAGCTGGGGAGGTGGGTGTGGTAGGCAATGTTCCCTCTAACTACTTGTAGACTGTGTGCGCAAAAACATTTCTTTGTGAGCACCAATATTAGCACTATTGAAATTTTTGTGCACACTTTATTTTGTTGTGTGTGCAGGCTTCATGACCTGTGTGCGCATGCACACGTGCACAGCTTAGAGGGAACAGTGGTGGTAGGCCCCGGCTCCAGTCAGTGCTTCAGCTGCAGCAGAGGCAACAGGCCCCAGGTTGGGGGGTGGGGTGTAGAAGGGGAGGGCTTTGGGGCAGGGCTTGAGCCCCCCACCAATGGCCTGGCCCCTGCCTGCTGGAATGCAGTGGAACACCGCTCTAGGGCCTACTATTTTTAGGGGCCCAGTGTTTGGGCCCTTAAAAATAGAACGTGGAACTTGAATGCTGTGTTCCAGGGCCTGCTATTTTTAAATAGCAGGCCCTGGAACACAGCATGCTGGCTCCACGTTCTATTTTTAAGGGCCCCAAAATGGTGTTCCGGCTTACGTTAAACCGTGGGTGTAGGGGTGGAAGAAGGGTCATGGTTGAGCGTGGGGGTGGAAGGGTGGCCAGGGCTGGAGTTCTGGAGGATGAAAAGAGGGAAGGGTTAAGGTTTATTGGGTAGAAGGAAGGTAAGTTGGAGTTTGTAACAGAAGGGTGTCAGTTTGGGAATTTGGGGCATATAGAAGTGTTGGAGCTGGTGCAGAAGGGGAGTCAGTTTTAGTGTTTGCAGAAGAGGTCAGTGATGTGATATGGAGGTAGAAGGTGTCATTGTTGGGTTTTAGTGAATTAAAGGGGGTCATTGTTGGGGTTTAAGGGCAGAATGGGGTCAGAGTTAGATCATACTGAGTCAAACAGGGTCAGTGTTGAGGGTTGGAGTAGAAGGGGGTGTTGGCGTTGAGATGTGGGAATTCAAGGAGATGTCTCTGTGACAACATGGGACTCAGCGCAAAGGCCCTGTGAAAAGGAACATTTCACAGCATTTCCTGAAGCATGTTGACCCCTGGATTCATGTTATCTCTGCCAGCACTCTTAGTGCAGCTGGATCCTATGGACTCCAATGATAAAAGGCGAGCTGGAGAACCCTGGTCGGTCTTGTTAACAGAGAAGATAACTGACTTAACTGAGAGCAACTAACCTATCATGCTGGAGACTGTTAACATCATAGAAAAATCGGTGCAATAAAAGATATTACCTCACCCACCTTCTCTCACTAATGTTCATTTTATATCATTTTAATTTTTTAATCAAAATGTCATGTGGTACCAAGTCGAACACCTTACCAAATTCTAAATATATTACATCAATACTGTTACCTTTATCAGCCAAACCTGTAATCTCCTTAAAAAAATATCAAGTTGGTCTGCCAGGATCTATTTGCCATAACCTCATATTGATTTATATTAATTGAATTCCCCTCCATTAGATCTTTGTTAAAGAAGTCCTGTCTCATCTGCTCTGTTATCTTGCTTGGGATTGCTGACAGGCCTATAATTACCCAAGCCACCCCAATAACCTGGCCGGGCATAGATTTCTTCTTCTCTTCCTTAAGTTCCCTTTTCAGTTCTATGTACATCATTCCACCAGGTTTCAGTAATACTAATTAGATTGAATCTATGCTCCTAAATAACTAATTCCAATGTGTCTTGTTCATTACGTGGGTTCCTAGTATTGGTGTACTGGCAATTAAAAATTTATTTTCTTCATGTTCTTCTGGATTAATTTTGTTCTTAACATCTCTATTTTGTGCCGTGTCTTCATATCCCTCTCTTTCCCCCCCAACCTTCCCTTTTTGCTATTAATTTAATCCTTTCCTGATTATTCTAGACAGACTTTCCCTAAGCAGATTGATTCCCTCTCTACTGAGGTGGAGGCCATGCAAACTATACAATCCCTACTCCCCATAGGTGGGCCATTGTTCCACAAAACCAAAGTCCTCCACACTATACTACTTGCCTAGCCAGTAATTCACTTCCAGAGTCTTCTGTCTTCCTTTACTCATGGGACAGGAAGGATCTCAGAGAAGATGGTTTGGACATTCTTCTAATCAGCAAGCTTTTGAGTTCTCTGAAGTCATTGATGAGATATCTTGTGACATAATGTCATTAGTGCTGATCTAAACAATCTTCAGTGGCTCCTTGCTTGTCAACTTCAAACCACTGTCCAGCCTTAGAGGGACAGCATGTGTCTTGGCTCTGAAAAAGCACCACACTGTCCTATTGCTCCCCTGACCATTGCAAAATATCCTTTCTGTTCTTCTGAGCACTGAATCTCTAAGAAGGATACTCTGTCTTCCTTGGACAGGTGGCAAACTTTTTGTGGGCAAGTATGATTTCTTATAAGTTGGGCTGAGCTGACACTCACGTCTCTTTGTTCCCTTAGACCTGCTGGATGTTAAAAAGTTTCTTCCACAATTTCCATCCTGAGGACCTGAAAGCAATTTGAAACTACTAGCTGTGTGGAAATCCTCCTGCTTCTCTTCTCTCTGGTGGCCAGTCTGCCCATCCTCAGCTGTCTCCAAACCTGCAGAATGTTGCTGTGACTCATATATTTTAAGGCCAGAAGGAACAAACCATCATGATCTAATCTGTAGAGCCCTGCAAATCCGCGGGTATCTGTTGCAGATCCACAGGTATCCACATCTGCGGGTGCGGGTGCGGATAACCACAGACCCATTGCTGCAGATCGACTCACAGATGCAGCTTCTACTGTTACCTTATCACATTGTGATCCACTGCTGAAACTGCTACGGCAGCATGCAGGGGAACCCGGAAGCGCTCTGGCCAATCCTAGATTGTGATCTGCCAGCCAATCAGAGTCTCAAGGTGGGACTTGGACACTCACTGGTGGCCTTTGATTGGCTCATTCCCCTGCCCACTTCTTCCTTTTCTTGCTTCCAGTTGGCAAGCCATTGCTGTCAATCAGAGATTTCATAGGTTGGCAAAGAAATCTGATTGATAGCACAGCATGCAAACCACAAACAAGAAAGGAAAAAGTGGGTGGGACCCATGTGGGGGAATGAACCAATCAAAGGCTGAATAGTTATATGTGAGCCTAAGCTCGGTTGCAGCTGCGGTTACAGATGCAGCTAAATCCTGGCATGCAGATTTCAGATCGGATTAATGCTATCACTGAGCAGATGCGGTTCCACATTTTTGTATCCGCGCAGGGCTCTACTAATCTGACTTCCTGCACACAGTAAGCCACAGAATCTCACCTATTTCCTTCTATAATAAACACAGTGACCTCTAGACTCTACCCCCCATGCCAATGCTGTCTCTCACCCCCTCTCTGCTCCCTTTGGCACAGAGCTGAAGGCAGCAGGGAAGGAGGGCTAGTGAAGAGCTGACCTCTATTCCGGGCTAGCTCTTTCCCACCCCCAGGTTATTCTGGGATGGGTTATTCTGCCTCACAAAAAATTGCAAAAGATGTCTGTTTTGTTCTACACTAGAAAAGAAACCAATGTCAAAACCTCCACATTTTCCATGGATCAGAATTCTTGTCCTCTAGTCAGCCTTAGATGTGGACTCCACTCCATGCCCATTACTGGGGTGAAGAAAGCACAATATGAACAATACACATTCTGACACAGTCTACTATAAGGTGAAACTGGCTGAAAGACTGTACTTAAAGAGCAGTTATCAACAGTTGGCATTAAATTTGAATGGTGTACCTAGTGCAGTCCTGCAGGGTTGATCCTGGGTGTGGTACTATTCAATATTTTCATTACTAACTTGTTTAATGAAGTGGAAAGTATGCTTATGAAACCTCCAGATAGCATTGAGCTGGAAGGATTTTGCAAGCGCTTTGGAGAACAAGATTAGTATTCAAAATTATTCTAACACATTAGAGCATGGGGGTTGCAATGCTGAAGATGAGGTCCACCCACCTCAGCTCCCAGCAGCAGCAAAAACTTTGCCACCACAGCTTCAGGGCTGCCCAGGGCCACTGTTTGGTGGACAGCCCTGCAGCCACAGTGGCAAAGTTTGTGTTGCTGTTAGGAACTGCAGTGGGTGGGCCTGATCTCACAGCCTTTCCCCTTCACAGCTTCACTAAGTCACATGACCAGAAGCTGCCCTTGGCTAGGCTGAATCTGCAGATTCAAGGGCCCAGCCAGAAAATGGGGCCTGGCTACCCCCTGCATTAGAGAACTGGTTTGAAATCAACAAAATGAAATTCAAAGACAAGGACAGAGTACTTCACCTTGGAAAAAATATCAAATGCCCATCTACAAAAGGGAGAAGTGGTAGCACTACTGAAAAGGATCTGGGCATCACAGTGAATCTCACACTGAATACGAGTCAACAATGCAATGCCACTGCTAAAGAGGCTAATGCCATTCTGGGGTGTGTTACCAGGAGTCACATGGGAGGTAGTTGTCCCATTCTACCAATGAGGCCTCAGCTGAGTACCATGTCCAGTTCTGGATGCCACATTTCAGGAAAGACATGGGCAAACTGGAGAGAGTTCTGAGGAGAGAAACTATGACAAACTAAAACAATGAGAGTCTTGTGGCACCTTAAATATTAACACATTTCTTCAGGCATAAGCTTTTGTGGGCTCCAATCCACTTCATCAGATGCATGAAGTGGAAACTACAGTTGACCCTTTATACACATGCCAGGACAGAGGAGGGCAAGTGTCAGCAAAGACAATTCTGAGGGCAGATGGGGCCCATTCACATCAGGTGATTAGAAGGAAACAATGTGCAAACTCGGACAATTACTTTTTGTAATGCGCTAACCATTCCAAGTCTCTATTCAGACCCACTCTGATTGTGTCAAGCTTGAAAATCAGCTCCAGCTCTGCAGTTTCACAATGAAGTCTGTTTTTGAAGCTTTTTTCTTGAAGTATGGCAACTTTCAAGTCTGCTACAAAATGTCCAGGGAGACTGAAGTGTTCTCCTACTGGTTAATGGATGTTTCCATTTTTTATGCCCGATTTGTGTCCATTTATCCTTTTGTGCAAGGATGATCCAGTTTGGCCAATGTACATGGAAAAGGGGCATTGCTGGCACATGATAGCATATATCACATTAGTGGATGCGCAGGTGAATGAGGCTCTGATGGTGTGGCTGATGTGGTTCAGACCTGTGATGGTATGACTGGAGTTGATGTGTGAGCAGAGTGGCAATAGGGTTTGTTACAGGGATAGGTTCCTGGATTAGTGTTCTTGTTGTGTGGTGTTTGGTTGCTAGTGAGTATTTTCTTCAGGCTGTCTGTCTGTAAAGAAGGATAGGCCTGCCTCCCAAGGCTTGAGAGAGCGTGGGATCATCTGTTGTGTAGATTGTCCAGGCTGAGGTTGCTGGCAGAGTGGAAATAGTTGCAGTCCTATTGGAATTCTTCAAGGCACTCTTTCCTGTGGGTCCAGATGATGAAAATGTCATTAACGTAATATAGGTAAAGGAGAGGCAATTGTGGACGAGATTCAAGGAAGTGATGTTCTACATTGGCCATAAAGATGTTGGCGTACTGTGGGGCCATGTTGGTACCCATAGCTGTGCCACTGACCTAAAGGTATAGATCGTCACCAAATCTGAAGTAATTGTTGGTCAGGACAGAGTCACAAAGTTCAGTTATCACGTGTGCCATGTCATTATCTGGGAAACTGATCCTCATGGCTTGTAGTCCATCTTTGTGAGGAATGTTGCTGTAGAAGGCTTCTACATCCATAGTAGCTAGGATGGTGTTTTCTGGGAGATCACCAATGGAATGTAGTTTTTTTCAGGAAGTTGGTGGTGTCACAAAGAAAAGTAGGAGCGCTGGTGGCGTAGGGCCTGAGGAGAGAGTCCACACAGCTAGATAATCCTGTTGTGAGAGTGCCAATACCTGAGATGAGGAGGCGTCCAGGATTCCTGGGTTTGTGGATCTTGAGTAGTAGATAATGTACGCCTGGTCAGGGCTCTTGGAGTATGTCTATGTAAACATGTTCCTGTACTTCTTCAGGGAGTTTCCTAAGTAGATGATGTAGTTTCTTTTGGTATTCTTCAGTGGGATGACAGAGTAGCAGCTTGTAGAATGTGGTGTTACAGAGTTGTTCGGTTGCTTCCTGTTTGTAATCCCACCTATTCATGATGACTAGAACACCGCCTTTGTCAGCCTCTTTGATTATAATGTCAGTTGTTTTTGAGGTTGTGGATGGCACTGCATTCTGCATGGCTGAGGCTATAGGACAAGTGATGCTGGTTGTCTGCAATCAGTTTGTGCACAGCAGCAGAAACACTTTGTAAAAGTCTAGTCTGTTGTTTCAGCCGTCAGAAGGAGTCCATGCAGAATTCTTCTTCTTGCGTTGGAAGGAAGGTATCTGTGGGTTAGTGTCAGACACCATTATGATCAGCCATCTTTATGGCTGACCTTGAACATTGCTTCCTTGAATCTCACCCACAATTGCCTCTCCTTTACCTATGTTACACTGATGACATTTTCATCATCTGGACCCACGGGAAAGAATGCCTTGAAGAATTCCAACAGGACTGCAACAACTTCCACCCCAACATCAACCTCAGCCTGAACCAGTCCACCCAAGAAATGCACTTCTTGGACACTATGGATGGATGTATTAACACCACCCTATACCAAAAACCAACTGACCGCAGTGCATACCTATATGCCTCCAGTTTCCACCTGGGACACATTACACAATCCATCATCTACAGCCAAGCGTTAAGGTACAAACGGATCTGCTCTGATCCGTCAGACAGAGACAAATACCTATAAGATTTCTATCAAGCATCCCTAAAACTATAGTACCCACCCAGGGAAGTGAAAAAACAGATCAAAAGAGCCAGATGGGTACCCAGGTGCCACTTACTACCGAACAGTCCCAACCAAAAAAAAACAAACAAAAAAACACAACAGAACACCACTGGCCATCACCTGCAGCCCCCCAGCTAAAATCTCTCCAACGCATCATCACTGATCTACAACCTATCCTAGGAGATGATCCCACACACTCTCAAGCCTTGGGAGGCAGGCTTATCCTTCTTTACAGACAGACAGCCTGAAGAAAATACTCACCAGCAACCAAACACCACACAACACTAATCCAGGAACCTATCCCTGCAACAAACCCCATTGCCTCACATCACCTCCAGTCATACCATCACAGGTCTGAACCACATCAGCCACACCATCAGAGCCTCATTCACCTGCGCATCCACTAATGTGATATATGCTATCATGTGCCAGCAATGCTCCTTTGCCATGTACATTGGCCAAACTGGACCGTCCTTGCACAAAAGGATAAATGGACACAAATCAGGCATAAAAAATGGAAACATCCATGAACCAGTAGGAGAACACTTCAATCTCCCTGGACATTTTGTAGCAGACTTGAAAGTTGCCACACTTCAAGAAAAAAAGCTTCAAAAACAGACTTCATTGTGAAACTGCAGAGCTGGAGCTGATTTTCAAGCTTGACACAATCAGAGTGGGTCTGAATAGAGACTTGGAATGGTTAGCGCATTACAAAAAGTAATTGTTCCCGTTCACACATTGTTTCCTTCTAATCACCTGATGTGAATGGGCCCCATCTGCCCTCTGAGTTGACTTTTCTAACAGTCGCCCTCCTCTGTCCTGGCATATATAAGGGTCAACTGTAGTTTCCACTTCATGCATCTGATGAAGTGGGTTGGAGCCCACGAAAGCTTATGCCCCGAAGAAATGTGAAAGTCTTTAAGGTGCCACAGAACTCTTGTTTTTGCTGTACACGGACTAATGTGGCTACCTCTCAGGAAATTATGACAAACTATTTAGAATACAAAAAAAGCAAGGAATCTTGTGGCACTTAAAGGCTAACAGATCTATTTATTGCTTTAAAGCATCTGATGAAATGGGATATTCTCCCATGAAGGCTCATGCAATAAATAAATCTGTTAGTCTTTAAGTGCCTCAAGACTGCTTGTTTTTGGTTTTTTTTTGCTTTACTAGACTAACACGGTTGCCCTTTTAGAACTTATTTAGAATACCTGACTTGCGAGAACAGGCTAAAACAATTGGGCATATTTTGTTTTGAGAAGAGCTACTAAGAGACTTCAAATATGCTAAGGTAGGGGTCTCAAACTCGTTGCCTGTGGGCCACATGCAGGTCCTAAAGTTATTTCCTGTGGCCTGCGACAACACTATTGTTATCAATATTTACAGTATCATTGTATGAAAAAGTTTCAGTGGTGCAATCCTCGGATTAACATAATAGTCTTTATGCGGCCGCCTTGGTGATTTGAGTTTGAGACCCCTGTGCTAAGAGCTGTTCTAAGGAGGACAGTGATTGGTTTTTTTCCCCCATGTCCAGCAAATGTAGAACATGAAGTGAAGGGCTTAATGAGCAGCAATAGCAATTTAGTTTAGCTATTAGGGAAAATCTTTCTACATTGGGGACCCGTTTACGCGCGGGTGTCGGGGGACAAGCCCCTGGCGACCATGTGTAAACCGGTCCATGCATAAATGGGACCGGAAGGCCTTCCCGGAGTATCGGCCGAGGCCCTGCTCCCTGGCCACAAGCCAGGCCCCCAGCCCCGCTTCTCTGCTGGGGTCCAAGCCAGCCTCAAGTGCCTGCTGCTACCAGCGTGGCCCCGGACCACCAGCCGAGGACATGGCAGGGAGCGGTGGCGGTGGACGCTTCCAGTCCCTTTCTAGGTCCGGCTGCCTGTGGCTGTGGCCGCTGCTCCCTGCCGTGTCCCCAGCCTGGGATCCAGGACCAGGCTGGCAGCAGCAGGCGCCAGAGGCCGGCTTGGACCCCAGCAGAGAAGCGGGGTCAGGGAGCGGGGCCTGGGCTGGTGCCTGTCTCTGGGGCAGCAATGCTCCTGGTTCCATGTATGCAACACGCATTAACAGGACCCGCGTGTTACTGTGGAGCCTTTGGGGGACATCCCATTACTGCGTGTTAAACAGTTCCGCAGGCAAACCGGTCGCGCGGTAGTGGGCCCCACTGTAGTTCTAAGGGTAATGAAGTTCTGGAACAGGCTTCCAGGGAAAGTTGTGGAATCCCTATCATTAGAGGTTTTTAAGAACAGTTTGCACAAACACCCATTGGGGATAGTCTAGGTTTTCTTGGCCCTGTCTTGGTGCAAGAAGATGGATTTAATGACCTCTTGGGATCCCTTCCAGACCTACAATTCTGCGATTTTACCCATTCTGCAGGTGGAGAAACAGGTATAAAGTGGGGAAACGAAGTGCCTGAGAAAACAGAACAAACGAATAGCTAAATCTGGAAGAGAACTCAGAAGTCCTGCTCTCCTCCGTAGCTCTTGGCTCACTGCTCTAATCTCTAGCCTACACTCCCTGGGCTGTTTATGTAGCACCTAATGAAAGAATTGCTGCTGTTTGTCTGGAGTCCAGCTCCTTTCTTCGGGGTACAGATCTGTGGTGGCATCAATCACAGTGCTGCATACTTGAACAAACAGACGCCATCAACCCAGTATAAAAAATCTGGATAAATGGATAACCGTTCATCTCCCCAGCACAGCTGTGCCTTAACTGCCATCCCTCATACATCCACCGTGGGAAACTGTAAAGCAGAAGCTAATATTTACCAGTGGGATGAATGTGTAAATTCCTGCTTCTTGCCCTCTTTGCCATTATTCACCATGATGTTCTCAAGAATCAAATTAACAATGGGCCATTGCAGCCAGGAGGAGAATTATTTTTCAAAGGCAGTCACAGCTCTGGGATGATCTGGAGACTAATTTGTTATCTTTTAATACTTTCTGCCCCCCAAAAGACAAGCTAGAACATTTCTCATTTACTCTAGCCCCATCATCCACCCCTTCCCTTATCCCTATCCACAAAGCTGTTGGAGCTTTGCTACTTCTGTGCTCTTGGTCACAGCACAAACTCCTGCCTGGAATAGCTGATGTGAGTTGATTTTGTGAATGAACTGAGAGCTCTTGGTTCCCAGCCAGTTTTTCCTACTCATAAGCCCGATCGCTTGCTTCCTCCAGCGCCTGCCACTACATCCCTGCTGCTGAGCATAAAAGGACTGCTTTGAGAATCCCTATTGTTTTCACTTCGCCAATGAGCTATGCAGGTACCCATAGACTCCCTCTTCCCCAGTGCCAGCAGCAACAACTACACCAGCCCTATGTGGGGAGGATGGGAGAGTCCCTCACTCAGTGTGTGAAACTTTCAAAGTGGTGATAAAACCATCACAGACAGCCCAGAGGTGTCATTCATTTCTAAGCACCTATCCCCCTCTGATTGCTGTGTGCCCCAATCATAATCACTAGTAGGGGTGGGTGCAGACAAAGGAGCTAGGAGACCAGCCCAGCTGGGGGCAGTTCAGATTGTGTCTTATTCATCAGCAGCTACATTGGTGCTGAGGTGTGATTTGGGTCTGTTGCCGGAAGAGGTGGTTGAGCTCTCATATGGGACAGTGGTCTCAGGGGAGGCATGCATGCCAAGTGCTCTCACCTTTGGTTGGGTCTGCAGCTGTCCACTTGGTTGTCTCCAGTGATCCATACTGAGTGGCCGTTCTGCTCTCCTTTTCCATTCTAGCCCGTCTTATTTTTAAAAACTGCTCTCAGGGTCCTGTCAGAAAGCAAATCCTCCTCAGGGCAGAATTCCTCGTGCAGATGCACTTCTAAGGAGCCGGTTCTAGAGGGAAGTCAGAGCTCATCTTTTGAACAGAAATGTGTTGAGAGATCAAATCAAGAAAGAAAAGGAAGCCTGACACCTGCCCAGCAGCTGCTGTCTGATGATTAGCTGAAGAGATGCTTTTGCAAAGCTGCACAGAATGAAATAGACCACAAGGCTGGATGTGTTCATTGCTGGCCAGACAGGCGCCCTCTGGTGGAACCAAGGACTAAAAGCTTTCCTGAATACTTTTAGTCCTTTCTAAGACCACTCTAAATCACTGTTCCCTCTAAGCTGTGCGCATGTGCGCGCGCACACAGGTCATGAAACCTGCGCACACAAAAAAATAAAATGCACACAAAAAATTCAATAGTGCTAATATTGGTGCTCACAAAGAAATATTTTTGCGCACACAAAGAAATTGTTTGCGCACACAGTCTACAAGTCATTAGAGGGAACATTGCTCTAAATATGGCAGTCGCTCAAGCTGTCTCTCCATCTACAAGTGGGAAGTGCCATGAACTTTGACCCCAGAAGAACATACAGATGCAGTTTCTAGTCCCTTGGAAGGGTGCCCATGCAGAAAGTGAATGAGGGGTGAAAGATAAATCTCATGCTGGACTCCTAACAGCTGGTCAAAAGTTTTCTAGCAAAAAAGTGTTTGTTCATGGAAAATGGAGTTTGCTACCAAGCAGGAAGTGTGTTTATTTTTTTTAAACTTTCCAAAAAACAACGGCTCTGGGGAAAAGACTTATTTTTTTTTTCTTGGTAAAACTGAACACCTGATACCCACAAAAATGTTGGGATTTTTGGCCCATACCCAAAATATTTTTATTCCAAAGTCCTATGATGGTACCTCATGGGAACTGTAGTTCAGGTTCCTTATTCCTTCATTCTCTCCCAGGCGGGACTCTATCTTCCTCCCCTCACCAAGTGGGAAAACCATAGTGTAATGTAGTCCAATTGGGGAGCTCAGTCTGTAAAGAAGAATGGGAACTGAGGTACCCCAAACTAAAACTCCCATGGCCATGAGGGACAACAGCAAAATTTCAGAATCAAAAAATTTACACCTTTGGGTGAAACATCTGATGTTTGACTTTTCTTTTTTCACTTTTTTTTTCCACTGCCAAAATTGTCTACAGGATGAAAAATCCTGTTTTCCAACCAGCTCTAATTCTGGTACAGCTTGCATAGAGCAAGGAGAAAGCACAAGTTTCCTGTGTACATTAGTAGAGGATGCCTGGCATGTGCTTCCAATTTTAACTCTATGTTGCTAGTCTGCAGCTTGCATTGTACACTTTGGTTGTGCTTTGTCTTCCAGAGAAAAGATTAGGAGTTAAATCTGATACAGGAGAGGGTTGATTAGAAATATGGAAATGATTTTTTCTTACATAAAAACTTGGGTTTAGGGAAGACCCAATATTCTGTTTGAAGAAGGCAGGGTGAAGGCTAAGCCCCAAAGATGTATTTAAAAATGAAGGCTCCCCCCACCTTTCTTCAGAAACAGGACACAAGAAAATTCTGCTTTTGTTTATCAACCAAACTCAACAAGGGAGAGTCTTGTAATCAAATGCAGCATTTACAATTCCCTTCCTTCAAAGGCAGATGCATGTATGGGGGATGTTAATAGGCATTGGCAAGCTGGTGTTCTGGACCCATTCCTTTCCAGAGGTGTATGACATTCAGCAGAGGAGAGGAGATACACAGACAGAAGAACTGTCAGCATTTAATAAATATCGTCTAATTTAAGAGTGAAGAAAAGATGATCCAGCAGTGCATTGGATCTCACAAGACATGCATTTAATGCCAGAGACTCCTTATGTGGTGTTGGTGTAATCGCTTCACCACTTTGTGACTCATTTCCCCTCCGTACACACAAAGAATATTGATCTAGCTCTCAAGAACATTGTGAAGCTAAATCCATTGGTGTTTGAGAGGACACGGACACCAGTGAGGAGAGTGCCAGAATAAAGCTTGAGTGAATAAATTGGTAGATGTAGACAAGGACACATCCATTACACCTAAATTTCAGGCATTTAGTGTAGAACTCTTATTTATTCTAGGAAAGACTGTCGTTTAGTTGAATGTAAATTGAACTGTAATGGGTTCTTTCATATGGGGAAGCCACTGGATGGGGACTTCTAAGGAAAGCGACCTCCATTCTCTTAAGGGAGGTAGATAAATATGAGCATGACAACAGCACGTGCGGGTCAAGGGGACAGAGCAGTCTGTGTGGTCCCCTGTGAAGCACTGCTGCAGAAGGAGCCACAGGTGCTGCTGGGCACAAGATGGCTAAATGACTGATAACTGATAGGTACAAGGTCCCATCATAGGGAGAGTACTCACTGATTCCCACCCAGAGGGTTACAGGTTAGGACCAATATCTTCCAAACCCATGGACGTAAGGCAGGTACCTAAATCCATACTGAGACACTTAGATAAGTGGCTGCATCCTCAGATCTACTGTTCACCCATCTGTGCCAACAGGAGCTGCAAGGCTGAAAGCCTCTTTGGTAGGGGCTTATATTTTAAACTGTTGGCACTTGCCACAGGCTGCAGTGAGATTCTGAAGATGACAGCAGCCAAGGCTGGGATTCTGATAAGCATCTTAAGTGACTTTGGCATACTAATTACTTTCACTTGACAATGAAAGTCACAAGGTGGAGCAGAGCAGAGTGCTCACCAAGCTTGCTCAACTTGAATGATGGGGTTCTGTACACATTACTATGTGTAAGGGACTGTCAGCACTCACTGCTGGACTGGCATCTCCTGCTGACCATCTGAGGAATGGCTCAAAATGTCAATCCCATCTGCAGCCTATGCTCCATCACTCTTCCCCTGAGGCCTGGAGTACTGTTTTTCACCACCACCAGGACTCACAGGTGTCTTCTTCTGGAATTGGCCCTCCAGCCAAGCCACAACCTGTGTCCCACACTGCCTTGCTTCTGGGGGATTCAACAGTTCCAGCTCCACCTCCTGCTTCAGTGGCTTCCACAGTCCACCACCACTCCCTCACAGTCTGGGGCAGGGAGAGACCCAGGCCCACCCATATCAGGGCCTCTGATTCATGCACAGCCCCAGCAGTCAGCCACTGCTCTGTCCAGAGTGCTGCCTCCCTATAGCCTGCAGGACAGCCAGGTTTCCCTCCTGAGCTCCTAGGAATGACTAAGTGTGTGCTAAGTTCCAAAGGGGCAGCCGTGTTAGTCTAGTAAAGCAAAAAAAGCAAGGAGTCTTGTGGCACTTAAAGACTAACAGATTTGTTTATCACATGACCTTTCATGGGAGAAAAATCCCACTTCATCAGATGCTTTGAAGAGGGGGGAACTTACAGAACTGGATGAAAATAAATGCAGGGGAATCTAACACATGGGATCAGGTCATACTGCAACAGCAAATCAAAGCATTAGTAAGGATTCAAACTCTAGAAAACAGCACACAGAGGGAGTGTGAAGTCAAACTACCTATTATAATGTTAAAAGAATCCATAGTAACGATTCAGCCCTGCTTTCACGCAATCTAATCTGCATATTAGTTGAATTTCAACTGTTTCTCTTCGAAGTCTTGATGTCCCATTGATTTCCTTGAGGACTATCTTTAACAAATCATCAATGGAGTTATTAGGAAGATGGAAGTGCTCAGCAACTGTTTTGTTTGTGTTGTGATTTCTGATGTCAGTTTTGTGTGCATTTATTCTTCTGCGTAGGGAGTGTCCTGTTTGTCCAATGTATAAGGAGTGGGGGAATTTCCAGCACATGATGGCATAAATCACATTAGTGGATGAGCAGGTGAAAGACCCTGTGATGGAGTAACTGGCTTCATTAGGTCCTTTGATGGTGTCTTTAGTGCAGATGCGTGAACAAAGTTGGCAGCATGGTTTGTTGCAGGGATATGTGGCTGCTTTAATGTTTCTGTTGTTAGGTCTGTAGTTGCTGGTGAGTATCTGTTTAAAGTTTAGAGGTTGTCTGCAGGCAAGGAGAGGGCTGTCTCCCAAGGCTTGAGACAGTGAGGGATCATCTTTTAGAACGGGCTGTAGGTCCTTAACAATCTGTTGTAGAGGTCTGACTTGAGGGTTGTATGTGGTGACTAGTAGCATTCTATTGTTTTCTTTTTC
Organism: Podocnemis expansa; assembly: GCA_007922195.1. Classification (NCBI taxonomy): domain Eukaryota; kingdom Metazoa; phylum Chordata; order Testudines; family Podocnemididae; genus Podocnemis; species Podocnemis expansa. The sequence goes on from ML682310.1 coordinate 4,890,292, forward strand.
GGGGCCTTTCCTGTAGTAGTTGACTGCGGGGTACCCATCTGGCTCTGTCAATCTGTTTCTTTACTTCTCCAGGTGGGTGCAGTAGTTTTAAGAAAGCTTGATAGAGATCCTGAAGATGTCTGCCTCTGTCTCAGGGATCAGAGCAAATGCGGTTATATCTTAAGACTTGACTGTAGACAATGGATCATGTGGTGCGTTTAGGATGGAAGCTTGAGAGATGTACATAACTATATCGATCAGTAGATTCTCGGTATAGAGTGGCGTTGATGTGTCCATCCCTAATTTGTACTGTAGTGTCCAGAAAGTGGATCTCCGGTGTGGAGTGCTCCAGGCTCAGTTTGATTGTGGGGTGGAAATTGTTGAAATCTCTGTGGAAATCTTTGAGAGCATCTCTGCCATAGGTCCAGATGATGAAGATGTCATCAATATAGCATAAGTAGAGGAGAGGTGCTTTGGGATGAGGCCTGAGGAAATGTTGTTCTAAGTCACCCATAAAAAAACCTACTGATCGGTATAGTTATCTACATCCTTCGAGATTCCATCCTAAACACGAGTCCTCCGCAGTCAACTACTACAGGAAAGGCCCCGAAAAAGAAAACAATAGAATGCTACTAGTCACCACATACAACCCTCAAGTCAGACCTCTACAACAGATTGTTAAGGACCTACAGCCCGTTCTAAAAGATGATCCCTCAGTCTCAAGCTTTGGGAGACAGACCTCTCCTCCCCTACAGACAACCAGTAAACTTTAAACAGATACTCATCAGCAACTACAGACCTAACAACAGAAACATTAAAGCAGCCACAAAACCCTGCAACAAACCATGCTGCTTACATTATTTGTAACTATGCCTGCACAAAAGACACCATCATAGGACCTGATCAAGCCAGCTACCCCATCAAAGGGTCCTTCACCTGCTCATCCACTAATGTGATTTATGCCATCATGTGCTGGAAATTCCCCCACACCTTATATATTAGACAAACAGGACAGTGCCTATGCAAAAGAATAAATGCACACAAAACTGACATCAGAAATCACAACACACCAAAAAAAAACAAAACAGTTGCTGAATACTTCCGTCTTCCTAATCATTCCATTATTTGTTAATGATGGTCCTCAAGAAAATCAATGGGACATCAAGACTTCGAAGAGAAACAGCCAAAATTCAAATACTATGCAGATTAGATTGTGTGAAAGTAGGACTGAATCGTGACTATAGATTCTTCTCACATTACAACTCCCTCTGTGTGCTGTTTCCTAGGGTCTGAATCCTTACAAATGCTCTGATTTGCTGTTGCAGATATGACCTGATCCCATGTGTCAGACTCCCTTGCATTTATTTTCATCCACTTCTGTAAGTTCCCCCTCTTCAAAGCATCTGATGAAGTGAGATTTTCTCCCACGAAAGCTCATGTGATAAATAAATCTGTTAGTCTTTAAGTGTCACAAGACTCCTCGCTTTTTTTTTAAACTTTGTGCTGTTTGGCAGCTCCCTTTTATACTAGTTTCCCAGGCCCTGACTGGCTATCCTGCAGTCCATTTCCACCGGCTGCCACCCACAGGGCCCTCTTAACCCCTTCCTAGCTCGTGCAGGGCACATGCCCTACCATACTGTGGTTGAATCCAAGACACCATGAGCAAACTGTACTCACAGAGAAAACACAACTGTGGGGCTGCAATAATAACCATTATGAATCATGAGGTGGTGATGGGTTCAAATGGTACAAGTCATGAAAGTAAACCGGACGCACCACATCAACCATAACTTCTCCAAGAGCAAAGAGAAACAGCCCAGTCTAGAATAAGTCAAGAGTTTTAACCAATGAAACATTTCAGATTAATTAAAAGGTATTATTCATTGCAAACAAAGATAGACAGCAGAAACAGACGACAGATAAAGTGGTGAAAAGTAGATGATTCTGGAAATGCTGATTTCAAATTGAAAGACAGCAGCAGAACCTGTGATTGCTCCCAATAGTTGAACTGTACACCTTTTACCTCTCTAAATAACCAATGATTTGCAAACACAGTACCACCACCTGGCCTGTATTAATGTAGTAATTTAGGAGCACCAAGGAATGTAACATCTAGCACTTGATGAGACTGTGGGGTTTTTTGTTTTCCAAAATATATACCCTCAGTATTTTCATGAGCTGTTCAGCCCTGGGAGTATCTCAGGCTTCCTACTTTATGCACTACAAGTTTTTAGAAATTGCACTGTACTTTTCAACTTGTAGTCTAACCATTTATTGTGAGAGAAGCAAACCAAATCTCTGCAGAGGCAGGAAATGACTGTTTCCTTTACCAGTTCACACACCTGTTGGTTTACTACTTCTTCAAATTGCTTTAAAACCAAAGCTGCTTATTATTGTACCTCAATTACTCATGGAAATGGAAAAGAATCCCAGCATCTGATTGCAAATCAATTCATAAGCTAAAGAGCACCTGCCATAAAACCAGTCTGTGAGCTCTCAGTGAGAGTCACCATGCATTTGTTTTGACTGCCCTGTATCACATGGAAAAACAACAGTGTAAACTGTTGAGTACTTGGAAGAGTTAAATACTTACAGGGATATTCTCATCTTCAGGAGCGTAAATCGCTGTTGGCCAAAATGAGAATGTAATATGTTTTGGATGTTTACGTTATGCTGCTAAAATATGGGATTTAATCTAGCAATGGCTGGAGTTATATACAATAGTTGGAGTTGAGTTTATGATTCAGTTAAAGCATGAAGTTCAGATTGTTCCGTACTACATGCTGTCCTCATCAAATAAAACCACCTCCCAAAACAAAAGGCAAAATTATAAACGAATCAAAATTCCATTCAAATGTGTTGAATATTCTACATGATAAGGTCAACGTCAAGCAGCAGCAGGATAGTACGTTTATGTTCCAGTCCACATGCCCTGTGCAAATCGATTCTCAAGTCTAAATTTGTAAATCTGTCTACATGCACAGCTTCCTAAGTTCTCGCATTCAAGGCTAAAAGTCTTTAATGGACCCTGTTCCAAAATGAGTTTTACATTAGGCAGCATAAGAACAGATTTACTAATGGCAATACTTCTAGTGTAACAGAAAAATATGTCTTAAAAGCACAAATATTTCTCTATATATGGTTACTTCTATAAAAAGCTGAAAGCATATACAGTTGGAAGGGTACATATATTAAAAGCTTACTTTTAAAAGTGCACTGCACAATTCAAGAAAACAGTCTACTGTCTCTCTGGTATTTGAGATCTGCTGACAAATCACAAGATTAAGCTGCAGGCTGGAAAACATTAAGACAGAGGTGGTGATTTAGAGCTCAGTAAGATATTTCATATTCCTCCAAGGCGCACACAACAAAATACACGAGAATCGAAACCCTCAAAAATGCTTCCACTGATGATAGCACAGGCCATTGACCACCATATTTTTAATCTTCTGCCTACCATTACATTCAAATACATCACTGAGCAACATAAAACAGTGATGCCTACCAGCAAAATCTGGATTCCTACATCCAGGTTTTACCCACTACGTTGAGTTTAGTGAACCTAAAATCCTATCCTTCTGGAAAATCTAGAAACCAAACACTTGGTGTTTGACAAGCCACTTGTGATAATTTGCTGTTTTCTATTGCTTACCTCCATAAAGATCAACAGTAAGAAACTCTGGAATCACACCATATATACCAGGGGTCTCAAACACGCAGCCCCTGAAGCTATTCCTGCGGTTCACAATGACACGACCATTACCGAAATTTGCAATATCATTGTATGGAAAGATTTCAGTGGTGCGGACCTCGGGCTACCATACTAATCCTCATGCAGCCCTCTACTAGTCCTCATGCGGCCCTCATAGTGATTTGAGTTTGAGACCCCTGATATATATATACTAAGCTTTCTACTCGGGCTGACTGGATCACAGGACAATTTTTCACACGCCATCTAGCATTATCTCCCCATTAAACTGCTGGCCCAAACAGTAGTGATTACTTTTAGGCTTAGTCTTCACAGCCATTAGATCAACACAAGGCAGCTTATGTCAACCTAGCTATGTCAGTATCTACACCAGTGGGTCCCAACTTTTTCTTTGCCATGGCACACTTTGCTACCTTTCATTATTTTGAGGCACACTGCCATACAGTCTTCAAAGGAACTCATGCACATTCATGAGCCAATCCCTAACTCTTCATGTAGTTTTTCAACAAATTCCATGGCACACCCACTCAGGCCTCATGGCACATTCGTTGGGAAACACTGGTCTACACTACAGCCTTTTTCCTGCTGATGTAAATGCCCTACTGCACCAATATCATAACTCCATTTTCATGAGAGGCATAGGCTTACGTGGGTGCAGCATCTGTGTAGATATTAGGTTAATTACATTGCCTGTTGACAGTTTTGTCAGTTTTTATAGCTCTTGACAAGAAAGCTTGGCTCTTGGCTTCAAACTGGGTCACCACCAAGGTTCCCAGCATGGACTGCTGCCCTGGCTCCCTGCTTCCACCTGGGAACACTGCTGCCTCAGTAGTCTGGGCACCACATTCCCTGCTGGAAGCACAGAAGCTCTCCAGACTCCAGGAAGGGATTTCCCCGCTGGGAGCCAACCTGCTCCCCCTATGCTCTTGGTTCCCTACAAAGAGCATGGCAGCCCACCAGCCTCTGGGTGTAGGTCTCCCCACCCACTCTCAGCAGGGAGCTAAGAACCAAGAGACAGCTGGGCTTCTGGCAGGGAGCTCTGAGGAACTAAGAGCCTTGGCTTTCAGCTTCCCATACTACCTATCTCTTCAGTAGTGAGAATACACACCACCAACAGAAGGATAGTGTAAACATAAGTACCACAGTAATTACTGCAATGATTGAAAGTCAATCTAAGGCAGTTCAATGTGAGTATAGTGTAAGTATGCACTTAGATAACATGATGATCAGCACTAGAAAAGCCCCAGAGGAGAGAAGTTAAGATAAATGGAGGAAGCAAACTGTTATATTAGAAATCTGTGGGCCTAGTGGAACAGTTTTTAAATATAACCTTAGTGTCTTCATCTGTAAATAAGTAAAGGTGGCTCAGTCTAACTTCTATTTTTGAATTTCCAAAGGGATAGCCGTGTTAGTCTAGTCCAGCAAAAAAACCCAAGGAGTTGTGTGGCACTTTAACAGATTTATTTTTCGCATGAGCTTTCATGGGAGAAAATCCGACTTTGTCAGATGCTTCGAAGATGGGTGAACTTACAGAATGGAATGAAAATAAATGCAAGGGGGTGTAAAACATAGGATCAGGTCATACAGTAACAGCAAATCAGAGCAGTTCTTAGGTTCAAACCATGGGAAGCCTGACGTCAAATTACCTTTTGTAATGGGAAAAGCTTCCTTAAAAAACATATCTCTTTGAATGAATGAAGCAATATATACTGTATTCTGACTTCAAATTTTAATCAACTTCAAGAACTCAGAGTAAAAATTTATATCCATCTCAGTCATCATTTATCTCTGGTTAGTTCGCTACATGTTCACCTAACCAAGAGTCAATATCTGCTCAGCATCTCAGGAAGTGTGTGCGAGGTATCTTCAATTATAAAGTCTATAGAGGGTACCATCTGGAGAATTTGCAACACTAGCAATTCAATACCAAACTACAATCTTATTTCGTTCTTTCAAGTAACTCAATTTGATTTTAAGCGCACTATTCGCACAACCTTCAGAAAACTGTACATTTCAGAAACAAAGAGAAGGTACAGCCTTTTTACTGCTAGAGTAATATGGAAAGTCTTAGCAATGGTTGTTCTAGTGCATACGATATTTCAAAGGCAGCATATTCCATGATAAAAGAGGCCAGCTTCAGGAGAGCTCCGATTTTTAAGTTTTGGAACATGTGCATATTTCTCTTTGTAAAATAACACTGCTCAAAATATCTTACTTTCTTGTGAAGGTACTGCTAAATGGAGACAATATAAAGAAATAGACTGGAAAGAGATTTATTATGAGCAAAGATGATAAAAGCGTCATTATGAAACCTGAAATCCTTTCTAGAAACTCACTTGGCTTTACATCATTACAAACTTTGGAGTGAAATAAGCTTTGTGGAAAGTTTGGCTGAGTCCAGTGCATCTTTTCACAGTGCCCAAGACAATTATGAATGAAATGAACGATTTACAATTTCATCTGAGTTTTGCTTTGAGATTATGGTTCAGCTGGAACCTGAAACTTCAAGGAAATCTCAGGGGATGTGAAACACTCGTGAAAAGTTTGCAATATTACACTGTGAAATTAAGCCCACCTTACTTCATGCAGCTCTGATTACATTTGTATAGATGAAAAGTTTAGAATGTAGCAGAAGGTAGTTTCCTGAGATCTCGGTGCAAAAATAAAAATACAAGATGATACAACCAGTTATTCAGAATCTGGTTACTTGAATCACAGTTGTACAGTGTTCTGCCTAACTTAAAAGACTGGTTATGGTCAGCAAAGTGAGTATGTAAAAATGGCACTTTCATACATAACCAATCTGTCAATTTTAATGACTAAAGATGCCTTGCTTCTAAAAGTGTACATTTCCATTCATCTTAGGTTTTACAAAAGCTTAGTTTTACAAAATTTTGGGACAAATTTAAGTTCTCACTACTTATTTAGACATCACCATGTACCAGATTGTCTAGAAGAAGTTGCTGTCCTTTTAAGTACTGCACTTGCAACTTCATTTTCCCTACAGCTGATGTCAGATACTGATTTTTAAAAAGAGCCCCAGTTAAAAGATAATTAGTGCTAAGTATTACCGATCACCTCTGGCTGACAAGGTATTATGTGGTAATAGGGCTGAGATGTACATTCTTTTGACACCAAAATTGTTCTCTACTTGTTTGGTTTGAATTCCTGAGACAGTAACATTATCTTGTCCATCAAAAGCAAAAAATAAGTTTAAGCTGTTCTTGGCATTAGAACTACTCTCTATATAAAGCAATTCTAGTAGAGCATACTGCAAGGCAAAATGGATTTGTGCCAGAAAACTAAAAGCAGACTATTGGGCTGAAATTGTCTGGTATGCAGATCGGATGTTATGGAGGTATAACTAATGAAACCTTTTCTGATGGTACCCCGTTTCCTCAATAGTCATTTCCTTACCACTTCCTATTGAATTAGGAAGGTTTCAAATCAAATGCTTTATTAAATCAAGCACATATTATTGTATTTGCAACTCTTTTCTGAGCCCTGCTTCTACTGCATGTTAAATATGCCAAAATATTTAGTCTGTTTGAAGCTACCATTCCCATGGCTTGTAAAACTTTTAAGCCTAAACCGGCAAACTATATCTAATCCCCACTAAGTATTAAACCCTACTGCGCTCTCCGCAATTGAAGAATGTAAATTTTTGAAAGACAATATAATTACTACACTGGTACTACAGTGAATCTTGGCATGAAGGGCAGCAAAATCCTTCGCTCACTTTGGTGCAGCCAGCCAAATAGTTTTTATTTTGTAGATACCTATGGAAAAAAAATTATGTTGAAATTTGCACGCTTTTGAAATTATAAGTGGACAAATATAGGAGCCCTTTAAACTTATTCATTTACCAGTCCCTGAGAACTGCAAATGTATTCCTATCTAAATGCAACTAGTGAACAGTGTATTTAAAAACACAGGTTGCCCACATTTTTCACAATTAAAGGGGTGTAAAACATGCCATGGCTAGCTTGCACAAAATAAAGTAGAGAGGAGCTATCTTTTGACAAGGTCCAGAGGGATAGCCATATTAGTCTAGTTCAGCAAAACAAACCCAGAATCCTCTGGCACTTTTAAAGACTAACACATTTATTTATCTTTTGGAAGATATAAAAGATGGTGCTCTCTTATCCTTAATAATGCAGCCTGCACAGGGTCCAGATAAAAGGAGGATAGCATTGTATTTACACCACTGTATAGCAGGGTCTTTTTTTGGTCCATGCAGGGACACTATCTCCCCAAATATGTAAGCTACAGCAACAGACACATTCTTCTGCCAATATAGTTGTGTCCATACTGGGAGTTTTGTCACTATAGTGTTAGGCTAAGCAAGCAAGCCAGGCCTCATGAGCACAGAGGGTGCTTGGGTAAGCAGCATGCAGGCTGTCTGCTGTGACATACACACTCTCCATTTCATGCATGCCTCAGGTCACACACACCTATCAAACCCCTCTCCCTCCCTTGCCATATATGGAAGCTAGTACTTCCTAACCTGTTAAGACCACCCCTCACCACCTCCCTGACCCTCTTCCCATATATGGAGTTGTTTTTCCCGAAGTGTTAGGAAAACTAGTTTAAACCAGTAAACAAGCTGCCTGTGTATATAAACAACTGCCATGCTGCTTCCATTTTGAAGCTGATACTGTTTTGTTCAGTGTTCCCAGTACTAGTACTGTAAATAGACCTCTTCAGTGTTGTCTGTATTGCCTGATCCTTCTTGGAGGGACCTTTCCAGACTTACAATTTGGTGCAGCTGAGCAGGGTACCATCGGAACCCAGAGAGTCCTCACAATCAAGGATAGAGGTGAGTACCTTTTATATTTACCACCTCTAGTGCGCACCTTGATCTGAGACTCCCTGGGATACCCCCTTGGTGCCCCACCTTCTTAAAACAAATCTCACATAAGGCATACAGACAGGAGGACTGAAGGGTTTCTGCTAGCATTGTGTGTATTTTGGTAAGCACTGAGAGGGTGTGCTTAACCGGTGGAAGTCCCTGGCTAGGACACACAGGAAGCAGAGACTGCTCCTTTGGCAAGCACAGAGAGGGTGTGCTTGGCCTCCCGTGAACACAGAGAGGGTGTGTTGCAGGGAAGCAGAGACTGCACCTTTGGCAAGCATAGAGAGGGTGTGCTTGGCCTCCCTTGAATGCAGAGAGGGTGTGTTGCAGGAAAGCTGGGTGACAGCGTTGCATTGTGCATCCCAAAATGTTGCCTTTTTGATTAAATACTAAACTGTATGTGTTTCAGCAAATGCACATCCTCAACGGGAGGGTGCACTGCTGGGGATGGCTCAATAATGCCCTCTACTGGAGGGAAAATTATTGAGGTTATAAAGGAAAAGCATAGGAAGGTCCAAAAGGCCATGCTAGAGGATAGATGGAGTGAAAGTGGAAGTGTGAAGAACAGTTTGTTGTGGTGGTCTGGTCAGACAAAAGGAAAGTTGGAAAAAGGAATTGTGATATCGTATTGTGAATATGAGACAAGTATCCAGGAATTAGAAAAACGCCAAAAGGTTTTAACACTGGAGATAAACCAAAGGATATAAATTACAAAATAAGTGAGCTCCAAGCAGAGAACAATGCCTTAAAACTCAAATAAAAGAATATAACTCCTGCATGTCACATCGCTGCGAACATTCAGCAGCAGGATGATTCTACCAGTTCTGGCTCAGATAATAATGATTGTAATCAAAAGGAAATCAGTTGGAAACATCTGGTTAAACAAATTCAAGATTGGTCTTTTAGTTTTTGCCAGCTTCCAAAGTGAGTGCCCCCACCCCTCCTTCAATCCAAAGTTTAATGCCAATGTTCCCTTTGCACCCCCCAAGTTACTACAAAATGGAGTGGGCAAAGAGGAAATAGGGGGGCTGTTAAAAGACCATCCTGATTTAAAGCCAAATGACCCAAATCTTGTATTTTGGAAAGAAAAAAATTACCCAGGTGATTACCACCTATACCTTGCATCCCAGAGATCTCTATCTCCTTACTAAAGCTAAATGCCCTGACATAACCTTGGCTAAAATCTCTGTAGATAACCAACAGAATGGTGCTTGTGCTGCTGTGAAATTTGAGTCTGAAGGGAATATTATTTGTGTAAAAATATATATATATAAAAAAACCCCTAAATCAGCGCAAAGGAAAGAAAATGTGCAAATATATATGTTTAAATCTGTAAGGTTTTAAAAATCTAAACCAAAATGTATAAAAGAAAGTGGTCATTTAAATGGTCATCTAAGAATCTGCCACCTCTTAGGGGTAAAAAAATGTTTTTTTGCCTTTCAGAACTTCTAGATAAACTGGTGCCAGCAAAACACCTAAAGAAAAAATCCATGGATCTGCTGTTGCAACAGAAACTGTGTTTTTTGTTTTATGTTTTGTGTTGTTTGTCTTGTTATTAACATCATTGTGTACTGTACTGTGTTGTGTTTACAGGGGGGGAAAAAAAGGTAATTTTGGAAACAAGTGTTTTAATGGAAGTAAATGCACTGTTAAACTTTGTTATTTCCTATAGAAAAATGCCTCCTGTGACACCACCCTGGGAGCCTCTGGAAACTTCAGCAGGCCCTAAGCAAACCAGTGAGGGCTGATGTGATGAGTATGCTAACCTCCATGTGAGTGGGGTACTCAAAGCACAGTTAAAAGCTCAATCACCTGCCAGGGGAAAATAAAGGAAGAAAAGAGACCCAAGCCTAATTAGGCCCGAGTAAAAGTTTAATTGAATTAATTTAAATGTTTTAATGATATCTCCTGCAAAGAGAAGGGAAAGGTTGTTCAATTCTATGTTTCAAATTAACAACTCTGTAAATGCTGAAAGATCTTAAAGCACCTATATCCAGGAGTCAAAAAAAAAAAATGCTCTTTGTTTTGTCTTCTTGATAACTACATGAGTAAATAATCCTTATAAAAACGTTTACTTTTGGTAGTTTTGTAGTGATTAGGAAATGCAATTTTGAATTTCAAGTGCCTGAACTAGTTTAAACCAGTAAACAAGCTGCCTGTGTATATAAGCAATTGCCATGCTACTTTCATTTTGAAGCTGATACTGTTTTGTTCAGTGTTCCCAGTACTAGTACTGTAAATAAACCTCTTCAGTGTTGTCTGTATTGCCTGATCCTTCTTGGAAGGACCTTTCCAGACTTACAATTGCTATGTTACCCAGCGATGTGGTTCTTCACACTCTTGACTTACCTAGCTATCCCTATATAACTTTTTATTGAGACCCAGCCTCGAGCAAGACTGATTTTAGAGGTCAAAACAAAAGTATACAAGATGTTTCTTTAATGAATAATTCTCACCTGTTGAAGAGAGAGTCTTGGAGGGATGGTATGTTACTGATTTTAGTGCACTGTAAGTATTGTTAAAAAACTGAATATACTACTAAGGTACAACTCCCCATTCCAGCAGCTACAGCTCTGAGAAATATGCATCCAAATGTTGCCTTTTTGATTAAATACTAAACTGTATGTGTTTTAGCAAATGCACATCTCTAAAGGCCTTCCACTTGGATTTTGGAAAATAATGATACAAATGTTTACTATAAATTACTCTTAAGAAAATAAAAGATTTATAAAATGTGGTCTTTATACATAGTTTTCCAAGCAAACATGTACACTGCATATTCCACCACTTCAAAATTATTAGTCATTCCTGGGCATTTCCTTCCCTCCCGCCTCATAATTTCACCTTTGTACTCTGAATTTGTCATCTGATCAAATGTGATTGTTACCAATTCCGATTGAAGTTCTCATCTTTCATAGCTTTCACCAGCCAGTCCCTTTCCTTTTCCTCGTCAGAGTCACTCACATCACTAGGATCTGCAGCCAGGAGACGAGAATAATTAATTTTTTTTTGCCGAGGCAATTTCGATTGGACAATCAGGAACAAGATTAACCAGAGTGCCAAACTTATAGAGCATGCCCTGTACAGAACTACTAAGCCAAAGCTGCTCACAACAAATCCCCCTGCAAAGCTTCCCAGGCTAGCTCCACAGCCACGTGAGAGGCCCTGAAGGACAACGTGCAGGGATCTCTCTGTTCCAGGACTGGCTACATCATCAACCAACGTATTAACTGCCCACCATAAGGCACCATTACTGAAGGCACACAAAATCTGAACAGGCAGAACTGACCATGCATTCCACAGGAATGAATAGTACAGAAGTTGTGCTGAAAGGCAGCTTAAACTCAGAGCAATGGTGCCAGTACTTGAGAGAGCCCTTAATAACTTGTTTTTGAAGACATAGAGCAGAATTTCAGCCATCAGTCCAATTGCGACAGAGAGACCCATGTATAATTCACTGCTGCCTTGGTCCTGCATTTGCCAGAAGAGAAAGTTCTGCACAGTAGATCCAATGACCCCTGCGAGGAAGATGGTGACAGCAGACAGAATTGTTCGGCCATCACTCCCAATGAGGTTCAGAGCTTTGACAATTTTGTTCACATGCTCTGTTTTCTTGGAAACGTGGATAGGGAGAAAGACACTGATAAGCAATGTGAGTATGATCAATAGAGCATAGGCATAGAAGTGCACATTGAGACGAGAGATTTTAGCACTGAGGAAGCAATTCAATTGATCCACAAATATGGCGATACTGCAGGCTCCTCCAGATGCACCTAAATAACTCCAAATCCAAAGCTTCCCATATCTGTCAGTTGCATCAACGAAGTCAAGATATTCATAAAGACTGTCATCAACGATCCATTCAAGAGGTGCAGCCAACAGTTCCCAAAACACCACAGCACCTAGCACCATGAGAAAAATCTGGTGCTCGCTGTCAAGAAAGTTAATATTTTGTAGGATCTCAAAGCTGACATCGTGAACTTTCTCCCAGTAACCTGACACATTTCCAGAAACATAAGCAGCTCCAACTACAGGGTGAAGGTTTGTTTGAAATGAAGAAAACGCAGTACTTCCACCAATAGAAAGGTTTTTTTCAAAATGCTCATTTACATTCAAATCTCCAGAGATTGGGATGCTGGTTGCTTTCTCAAGTCTATGGATTGGTGTTTCATTTAAAGTGAGTGTCTCGAGTTCTTGTATCATTTGGTTAATTGCGTTCATAGGAGAATCTGTCATACCAGAAGGCCCATTATTGTAATCATCTGCATGTGTACCCACTTCATCAGTTCCTTCACCATTTTTCTTCAGCGCAACTGTAATGGTGAAAATGTTTTGGAAAGGTGAACTCGTTAATGGTGGCTTTCCGCGAGTCAACAAAACACGTGCGGCTGTCCTTCGTGTTTCTGCAGACACCGTGTCTTTATTGGTAGCAATATTGGGATTGACAGCACTCAGATTGTTCAGTCTTAGGTCAGGCACCTCTGTTGCATTCAATAATCTACTTGATTGCTGGCTCTTGTTACAATATTTATACGTGATGTCCTTGCTCAACGGTGGGACAAGTGTAAGCAGCAGGCCTGTTCCAACTGAACACAGCAATGATCCTATCATGAGAACTTTCCTTTTACTGTGGCTCTTTGCGAAGTATGAACATAGTGGAGCCCAGAGAGATGATATTAAGTGCTTAATTCCTACGGTAATACCTACTAAAGAGGCAGTCAATCCCAGTTGCCGGAAGTAAAGAGTTAAAAATGGAATCACACAAGCGTTTCCTGCACTGTAAACAAAATGGAAGAGGTTGGCAACAGCCAGTGCTTTGTTAACATCCCACTGTTTATTCGTATTCATGGCTTCAGTTACATGTTTTCCAAACAGGACCTGAAATGAAGACGACACAAGAACAACCCCCTTTTTGAGTATTTCGTAAATAACAAGAAGTTAGAAGACAAATTGGCTTTTCCGAAAGTGTCAAATATCACACTACTTATAGTCTGGCAGTTGAAAAGCCAGCCTTTGAAATGTTAAAAAAAACGAAGTGAGCTAACAAAGAGATTAGGGATACCAGTCTAACTGATAAGGCTGAACGTAAGAACAGCCATATTGGATCAGACCAGTGGTCTACCTAGCCCATCTAACCCACTATCCTGTCTTTCAACAATGGCTAATGCCAGGTCCTTTGGAAGGAATGAACAGAAGTCACCGATTCATCCCACTGTCCAGCCACAGCTTCTGGCAGTCAGAAGCCAGGGACACCTACAGCAGAGGGCTGCATCCCTTACAATCTTGGCTAGTAGCCATGATGAACCTGTCCTCCATGAACTTAAATTCTTTTTGAACCCCATTTTAGTGTTGGTCTTCACAATATCCTCTTGCAATAAGTTCCACAGACTGACTGTGTGTCTTATGAAGAAATACTTTGTCTTGTTAATTTTAAACCTGCTGCCTATTAATTTCATCAGGTGACTTCTAGTTCTTCAATTATAGGAAGTAGACCAGTGTTTCTCACCCGGTGGTCCGCAGAACACCTGTGCCCCTCAGAGATAGTACAGGTGTTCCACGACCCACCTCGATCCCTCCCTATCGGAGTGTGTGTGGGGGGAGGAGAAATTTAATGCCGTAGTCACAGAAAGACTTCAGGTAAGCGGTGGCAGACGCTGATGCACAACTCGGAGCTTTGCTGTGACTCAGGCATTTCTCTCTCACCACCGTTAACAGCTTTTTTTGAAAATGTTTTCATCAAGCGTTCTGCGTCAAGTAATTAACACTTTTAGGTGTTCCCCAGTCCACTAAACTTTGAGAAACACTAAAGTAGTTTTATTCACACCTTTCATGACTTTCTAGACCTCTCTCCAACCCCCTTAGCTGTTCTTCAAACTGAAAAGTCCTAGTCTTTCGAATCTCTCCCTATATGGAAGTTGTTCCACACACTATCATTTCCATTGCCCTTCTCTGTACCTTTTCCAATTCTAAGATAACAGCACACAGAGTTCAGGTGCTGTCCCCATCCTTCAATTTATAGTAACACAGCTAAAACATACTTAAGAAATTCTGTCACTATATCTAATATTTGTGATCTACTCAATACTGCAGCTACAGTTTTGAAAAACCTCTAGTTATCGTCCTTTTTTGTTCTGCCATCAGTGAGAAAAATCATTTGATATTCACTGTATTTTGTACCAGAGGCACCTTCCAAACCGTTTAGATTTATGACACCCGGAGCGCCACCCAAAATCTGTAATTTCCTTTAACAAATCCTCATCCTATACTGTATTTTCCTAAAAAAAGGAGACTCAACGTATTTCCATAGCTTTGCTTGGGATTAGATGCATCTGGGCACGGTTTAAGCTCTCCGCATCCAGCTGAGCAGAACGCTACTTGGGCTTAGCGTCCAGAGGGTTATTAACATTAATATCTACCATTTACTGAGCAATGGCAGTGAGAAGTTTCCCCAGGCAACGCGGTAAAGGAATGGCGCCAACTTCCTACCTCAGTAGGTGATAAAATCCCACGAGTAGGCAACTTAGGCAAGATTTCTGTGCTGCTAGAGGCAGAAGGCGGGTGAGGAAAGCCGGGCTCTGACTCTGGTCAGGCTGAGGCGAGGGGAATTATTTCCGACGGGCGGGGAGCGGGGAGTTATCCAGGCCTAACCCGTCCGAGACCGTTGCTACTAGGTGCTGGTGATGCAGCCCCGCCAACGTCGCCTCCTGCCCTGGGGAGAGGTGGACAAGGCCAGGGGAGGGTGGCCCAGGCCCGAGGCAGGCCACAGGGGCGGTGCCGAGACCAGGGCCCGAAGCGCTCCGGAGCCCGGGGGACCCGCCCGCCCACACAGGCCGCGCCGGGCCCGCCCCTCTACCTGAGGGCTCGGGGCAGCGCCTCAAGGGCCGCCGAGCTGCGCGGGCGCCCCCCCGAAACCAGACTGCGCATGCGTCACCTGCGCGATCACGGCCCCGCCCCCTGCACCTGCGGAGGGCGCGCTCGCGCCTCTCCCGCCAATCCCCGGAGGGCGCGCGGCTGCTAGGAGACGGCCGGCGCCATAGAGCGGCGCGAGTCCTGCGGGCTAGAGGGGCCGGGCGGCGCGGCGCCCCTTCTCGGTGGCAAGGGAGACCTGCAGGTCTGTCCGCCCCTCCCGTCGCGGCCCGGGCCCCCGCCCGCCCCCCCCCCCCCCCCCCCCCACGGGCCTTCGCCTCCCGCCCCCGGGTCAGGGCCTGCTTGCGCCTCGCCCTCACGGGCCCTGGAAGGGGCAGGGCGGCCTGACAGGCCAGGGTGGCTTCGTCTCTCCGTGAGGCCGGAGCTGGCCTGGCCTGTGGCGGCAAGGGGCAGGCGGGCCCCCAGTGCTGGGCTAGGGGTGGGTGAGGCTGGGCCCGCCTTTCATTCGCAGCCGCTGCGTGGGATCAGGAGCAGCCCCCCGCCAGGGGCGGCGATGGCAGGCTCACTGTGGGGGGCATGGCTGGGGCATGTCAGACCAAAGCGGGACGTGTCCTCCTTTTTACCTTCACCTCCTCCGTCCAGCGAGCATTTGAAAAAGACACGATTTTTGTCTGGCTTTTTGTTTACATGAGGTAAAGGATGCTGGAAGGCCTTGGAACACCCTATTTTTAGGGGGAAGCGTTCCAGGGCCCCCTAAAAACAGAAAAAAACCTAATACCGCTTTTTCTCCATGTGTCCTCTAATGTCCTCCTTTTACCTACTTCCCTGTCCTCTTTTCCATGCTTTGGTATCTGGTAACCCTAGGCGTGGCTGGTGCTGAAAGTCATCTGAAAAAAAGGGATGTCTGTCAAAATCTTGGGGGGGGAGCAATAGCTTTGGTAAGAGAGTGCTGACAATCATATCATATCATATCATATAGGGCTGGAAGGGACCTCGTGAGATCATCGAGTCCAACCCCCTGGGAATTGAACCCAGGACCTTCTGCATGTTAAGCAGAGGTGCTAGCCCAGCCCTCTGCTACCTGGCTCAGTTTTAAAACATATTTTTTGCTGTGTTTGTGACCTCTTGTGATACCCCCTTTCTCCCATTGTACATGAATAAAGTGAAGTGCTGAGTGTGGCCGCTTTGGAGGCAGCAGCTTCTTGTACTCCCCAGAGGCAACATGTCCTAGCACTCACTGAACCCTTGTGATCCATGCTGTCTCTTTAAGAAAGGTAAAAAAAACAACAAGCAGTTGTGTGGCACTTTAAGACTAACAGATTTATTTTTTGCATGAGCTTTCGTGGGAGAAGATCCCACTTCCTCAGATGCTTTGAAGATGGGCACCTGAGGAAGTGGGATCTTCTCCCACGAAAGCTCATGCAAAAAATAAATCTGTTAGTCTTAAAGTGCCACACAACTGCTTGTTGTTTTTTTACTGGACTAGACTAACACGGCTATCCCTTTGGGAACTCTTTAAGAGAGGGCATAGCTCATATGTGCCAGGCACCAGCTTGTAGTGGATCTTCACGGGCAAGGTTTCTGCTTGGCCAAACATCTGTTCTTGCATCGCGGGACCTCTAACAACTGCAGATTCTGTGACTGTGTTTAAGAAGCCTTCCTGTATGGCCCTTTCCGCTGCTTTGTTGACCGGGGTAGGTTGGTCACCTGTGTAACAGACAGACAAATCTATCATATTGGACAAGCAATGCTGCAGGGAGACCCTGCTAATCTGACTTTATTACCCTCTTATGTTTTGATGTCTCTCTTTTCCCATTGCTAAGATTTAGAGAGAGAGGGAGTGTGTTTGTGTGTGTGGAGAAAGGTAGATGTCCCCGATGGAAGCACCAGGAGCGTCGCTGCCCCAGGAAAGGACCCGGGGCATGGGCCCAAGCCCCACCCCCTGGCCGCAGGTCACGCCCCCAGCCCCGATTCTGCGCTTGGGCCTGACCCAGCCTCGGGCGCCTGCTGCCGCTGACCTGGCCCCGGATCCCCGGCTGGGAACAGAGCAGGGAGCAGCAGCCGCCATTGTGGGCGGCCAGGCCTAGGATGGGGCCGGGAGAGGCAGCCACCGCCACCGCAGGTGGCCCAGCCCCGAATCTCCAGCCAGAGACAGGTCCGGGAGAGGCAGAGGCTGCACCAGGACTCAGGGCACTGGCGCTGGGACTTTGGGCATGAGCCCCATGTGCCAGGCGCCAGCAACGCCCCTGGGAAGCACGCCAGCTGTGTCTGGAAGTTGACAGACTGATGCATATCCAGACAACCTGTGACATAATTTCCATAATGGTCCCTAAACCAAATATTTAATCTGATTGGCCATAGCAGTGTTTACTTTTGTGGGTTTTTTGATCTTCATCCTGGAGAGGAGGAGGGAGACTGAGAGTGAGAGAGATTTTCAAGCAGTCATATAAGATCAAAACCCAGTCTGCCTTGTTATAGGACCAGAGTCCCTGGCCTACAGTTGATAAACTCTTATGTTCTGTGATCTTCATTTTTGATTGCTGTGTACAGCAGACATATATGTGTCAAATCATCTAAGTAACTGGCAGAGGAGTGGTATAGAAACTAAAGCAAGACTGGGGATGTTGAAACTTTAGTTTGGTGGAAAAAGTGAGAGAGGGCATGCAGATCCTGATTCTTCTCTCATAGTCGCATAAATTAACAGTAACTTCATTTATTTATTCAAGTGTAAAAATGAAGCACTATGAACAGAGCCAAGCTTGTAGGATTGTTCATTTTCACACAACAAATAAAATGCGGGATGTTAGGACTTTGGGGCCTTGAAATGAACATGCACAGAATGTAAATACTCCATCACAGTTCCAAACGTAAAAAGTTTCTTGTCGCAACATGTTTGTGAATATATGTATCTTGCCAAACTTGGCTGATTTTTTTCAGAGGGACAGCAAAAGGCATATCCCTTTATTCCCGTGTGACTCCCCTAGATTTCACTCCCTGATCCAAAGAATGAAAGCACTTGGGCTTCACAACACAACAGCCTTCAGAGTTATTTTAACATGGGCAAAACAGTGTGATTTCTCCCAAATTTATTCTGAGAAATAGGTGAATTACTTTTGCTGAAATTTTTCCAAAAAATCTTCAGCCTTCGACAGCATGGAAGAATCCAACTCACAATTTCAGCCAAGTGGTTGAAGTTGGGCACAGTTATAAGCAACAGAAAACAGGGTCTTATAATCAAATGCATCAAACAACCTTTAACTATACGTATTGCTATTTGCGGTGCCTTAAATAAGATCTTCGTGTGTTTGACAATGCTAGATAAGTGTCATTGTCCCCATTTATACAGTTCAGGAAACTTAAGATGCAGAAAGATAGTAGGTTGTGGAAGGCCAGCTGTTTTTCTGACCAGTCCTGGGCCTTATCCAACAAACCAACAAAACACAACCTTCAAAAAGATCAAAATGATCTGATTAGAAAATTATAAGTATTATTAAAAATTCAGATTCAGTTTTAGTTTCAAGAAAACAAAAATTAAAAACCAGTGTGATGGTGGCTGGATTATGGGAACTATTTATGATATTATTTAACATCTGTATATCAAAATTACAGTTCCTATGAGATGTGGCATGTCAGGTGGAGCTGTCCTTTGGGGGGGAGTGAGAGGGGCAATCGCCCCTGGTCCCATGGGGCCCACACTACTTGCCCCTTCCTGAATGTGCTGTCCCCCATCCCCTCCCTGCTTCCTTCAGCATGGAGCTGAAGGCAGCGGGGGAGAAGGGCGGGAGCATGCAGAGCTGGCCTCTATTCTGGGTGAGCTTGCCCTGCCCCCGGGGCAGGGAACAGACAGCCCAGAAGTGGAGCAGGCCAGCCCAGGGGCCGGGCCTTGGTCTCTCACTCCGCCCCTGGGCCAGCTGTTCTTCCCTTCGGCAAGGCAGGCCAGCCCAGGGGTGGGATGAGAGAGCAGAGTCTGCCCCTGGGCTGGCCCACTCTCCCACCCCCCCAGTACGGGGAGATGGTGTAGGGGCCCCTCACAGGCCATTGCCCTGGGCCCTGCACCTCCCTAGGAATGGCACTGATGTCAGGAACCATTAATAAGGTTATAATTTGTTAAGTATGATGGTATTTTTATGTGCATGTGTCATATTTATATTGGAAGGTATGGATATGTTTGATGTATCTGTATTTAAACTTGTGTTGTGTTTCTGAGTGGCACTCCAGACAGATTGGTTGCAGCCAGGGCTGGCTCTGCTGTGAGGCAAGAGACAGACATGGCTTCAGGTGACAGTTCTTAAGGGTGCCTAGCCCCTCTGAAGATCAGGCTGGCTCTCACCTCTTCAACTCTTTCCTAGCAGCTCAGGCACCGTTAGTCAACCTGCAGCTTAAGTCATGTGGGCACAGTGCACTTTAAATCCCTCTGCAGGAAGATGCTGGAAATGTATGCGCTTTAGAAAACCGTTGTCAACCTCCATGAATGAGGTGGGGGGTGGGGGGTGCCGAATCAAAATTTGGCTTGGAGCACCACAACCCCTTGAGCCGGTCCTGGTTGCAGCACCAGCCTGCTTTAACGGTCCATTAAGGAAACAGATACAATGGGCCCAGGGAGAAAAACCAGGAATACACCAACTGAGTCACTGCGATTTACTCACGTGAGCCTGGACTTCATCTTATTTCTGCAAAATTTCCACAAGCAGCATGGCAAAGGGCAGGAACATAAAAGGCAGCTACCTAACATCCATTTTGCCATCTCTCATCTACAACTGAAGCTGTGTGAAATGAAGGACTGAGACCCACCCAGATATGAAATGTACACCAGAGCAGCTATACAAGGCTGCGACTCCACAATTCTGCTAGAATCCTTGTATGTATATGGACTTTTAAAATGTTTGTAAGTATGTGATTGTTTTAGTCATCTAACTTTTCTCTTATAGTTTATTTAGTTTTACAATCAACCTTTAGTCTTAGTTACTGAAGGATTGATTGGCAACACGGTGTTTTGGAAAAGATCCGGACTTATATTGATCTAGTGATATGGCTGATTCTTTGGGGTCAGGGGAATCTTTTTGATATGTTGTTTGAATCTTTATGCTCTTTATCTCTTTACTAGACCTAGTAGCTGATTAGGAGCCAGCGGCTGAAATGCAGTAAAGGGGGCTTTGTATATTTGGTTTTAGCTTCTTGATGACGAGTTTGGTGAATCAGAAGCATTGTTTGTGGCTGACTGGGAGGTCTGGCTACACTGTCACCCACCAGTGCTGGAAGATTCTGCTCTTCTTTTGCAGCCTGCTCTGATCTTGGCAGTTTCAAGTGCTTACCCCAGGCACAGATAGGTCACACACAGAATTTTCATTTGTCAGATGAGAAATTTGGGCCAGCTCTAGACAAAATATCCCCAAACTAGAGCCTAATGGTACTAGAATCCCACTTTATGGTCATGTGCTGCCACATGTGAATATAACACACTAGAGCTTGCAGTGTCAAGTGAGCTCAGAGAAAGGGAAATACGAATTTCACCCAAAGATACTTGCATTATATTTTATGTGCAAATGTGGATTTGCAAATAAAATACTTTTCATGTAATCTAAGATTCTTATTTTTGCTACTATACCTTGCATGTTAGGAAACATTTTGCATTTTTGCAGTTTTCTGTCCAGTTGACCCCTTAAATGCTTTGCATATTTTGCTGTTTATACAAAACTGCATTTACAAAAATAATTTTATCCATTGCTGAAATGCAGCCACCTCTAAAGTAGAATTTCAGCAAATGTTAAAAAACACCAAGCAACACAATCTAGCTATTTAAAACGGGAAACAAGGACTAGTTTATGCAGCTGAAATTACAGAAGGAATTAGGACCACCAAACTGAGGTTACTCCAAGCTGAAATTTGGCCAGTACACCAGTTTTAGTACCATGGGGTTTTCAGTCATTGATCAAAGAGTCAGAGAAGAGTGTTCTGCAACAATGAGCTGGTGTTTGGACCAGCACTGACTCAGAGAGAAGTACCTTGTCCCCTAAAAAAAAAAAAAAAAAAAACCTCACAAAATGCGTACACCATCATTCGTCACTGTCTCCTGCTTAGAACGCAGCAGAACATCAGAATTGATTAAATTGAAGAGAAGGTTGTGGTGGCATTACACTTTTGCTCATTTTTAGAAAACCTTAGCTTCTGTTCTCTAGGATCTTTTGCTGTCCTCATCACCATGGTATTTAGGCATCTGTTATTCTCTGTGTTGTTCTTCACAAGGTGCCTGATGAACCAGTAGGTGTAACATCATCTGGAAGGAGGGTGTACTAGGTTCAGGCAGCTTCCCTGAAATCGAGGGGAGAGTTGTCTGAGAATTATTTCAACGGAAGCATTAAATTTTGATGGGTGATAGTTTTAACATCAATGTCACTGATTTGTTTAAGGAGTTGTGCTATATGCTGTTGCTGGTAAATCATTTAGCTGCCAAGTTCGTCCAGGTGTAACATCACATTAAGGCCAAACAGTGCTATGCTCTGGACCTACAAAATTTTTTAGTGCATGCATTTCTGCTATTGAATCCAGTTCTCACGGGGAATGTCACAGCTGATGGAAAACATGTGGCAGGCTTGAGTTCTCCATCTCCTGTTTGAAAATGTTCAGCATAGTAATTTTTATTGCCACATGTAATTTGTAGTATGACTGCCTCACTCTTGAGAGAAAATACTTCAGGACAGGATGTTCTGTGGGAGGAAGGTGGCTCTGTCATACACTGTTTAATAACTCACTGCTAAAAAAGCCTGGTCTGTTGTATTACCAAGCTGTTTTGTCTTCTAACCAAATCTGTCCTATCTTAAGGAAGGCTCAGGTGGTTTTTATGAAATAGTTTCTGAAGGAATATATAGATTCTAAACTACTCGTTCTGGTGAACAGCAGGGGAATTTATTCTGGAGGGGAATGAAATACCTCCCTCCCCTGCAACACTGATGTACCTGTTCTGTTTATCTGATAATCCACTCTGAAAGGTGGTGGATGTCAGGCTTTAGGATGCAGTGCGGAGATGCTACATCACCCTGGAAGCCAAACCAGATGGAGTTATTTTTCATATCCAGTCAAGATGCTTACACATCACAGTGAGCACAATATAAAGATCTAAACAGGAGTGTAAAAGTCTCTTTCTGTCCATCTAGAATGAGGGAAGGATAGGAACTCCTGTTAGGTGCAGCCCTAGGATCACCCTTTGAGTCAGGAATGCTCTTCAAGATTTATGTTTGTAAGTATAGGCCTGCTGCAGGGCTTTATTACACACCTCTCCTGTTAGCTGACCACGTGTACATCACTTGTTCTTGCACACCACTCCACAGTCTTGTCAGATTTTAACAGAAGTCTTGCAACTGCCACCAATGCCTTTGTCACCATGTAATGTGCGGTGGTCTTTACCTTAAAACTACCTGGAAACTGAAGCTGGTTCAGAAAGCAGCAGCAGCTTGCTTGTTAAGCAGAGTATCTTGCCTTGTATGGTATTGGTGTGCCATTATTTGCACTAGCTAGATGCACTTTCAAGGAAAATTTAAACTATAAACCTCAAAATGGATTAGGAGTAGTGGTGGACAGACGTTCAGACAGAATGATTTTCTACTGGAAAATACTGATTCGACAAAATCAAAACACTTCATGAGATTGTATTGTCATCATATGTTGATGAAATCGATAATCAGTACATGTCATTTTGACTATTATAAAAATGTCAAAGTGACAAGGTAAAAATGAAGGATTTTCAGAATGTTTTTATTTAGGCAAAAAATTTGGATGTGTTTAATTTTCATCTTGATTTTGTACAAATCAGCCTTTTGAACTGTCCTCATTTTCCACAGAACAGAAATTTGATTTTTCAGTCAGTGTTAATAAGGAGCTATGTATGTGAGAGTTGTTGCTTCTTCTGTGCACTGTTACCACAATTGATATCAGAGCATGACCAGAGCTCAAGCTCTGTTGTTTAAGCAACAGGGGACAGCTAACAGGGTGTGCACTTTGGGGGCCCTGTAGACTTAGGATTTGCTGCTCCCCCATACGTCTGATGTGTAATAGCCCAATATTGCTCACCCTCAAAACACATGGCAAAGCACATCTCTGTTCCAATGCATTTGGAATTTATGGGTTGGGCTGGCAATTGAGGACACAAATTGTCAGAGAGGTTGAGTGCTTTTAGCTATTCATTTGCCTGGTTTGCTGATTATGAGGCATACTGAAAGGTGTGACTACATTTTGTTTGTTTGGGTGTTATCACTGATATGAGTGCTTTAAGGTATGTCAGGAGCACACAGTGCTTATGGATAGGCACTTTTTCTGTAGTGCAAGTGAGTAAATTAACTGTATGGGTGAGTTGGGACTATAATCCATCTCAGGGCCGTCCCTAGGGGTGTGCGGGGCTCCAGGTGAATCACCCTCTGCGGGACCCCCGCTAACCGTCCACTGGGCACTGGGAGGTGGGGCCGGCCAGCCCAGGGGAGGGGGAGGCCCCTGCAACAGCTGTCCCATGCGGAGGACCAGGCAAGCCTGTGAAAAGTGGCAGCCCAATTCAGTGCTGCCGGTCGCCTCCCCTGCACTACACGCGCTGCTTTCAGCTCTGTAGACTCATAGGGTTGGAAGGGACCTCATAGGTCATCTAGTCCAACCCCCTGCCAGAGGCAGGACCACTCCCACTAAACCATCCCAGTCATGGTTTTGTCCAGCCGGGTCTTAAACACCTCCAAAGATGGAGATTCCACCACCTCCCTCAGCAGCTCATTCCAATGCTTCACCACTCGCCTGGTAAAAAAGTTTTTTCTAATATCCAGCCTCAACCTCGCTAACTGCAACTTGAGACCATTGCTCCTTGTTCTGTTCTCTGTTACTACCGAGAACAGTCGAGCTCCATCTTCCTTGGAGCATCCCTTCAAGTAGTTGAAGGTTGCTGTCAAATCCCCCCTCAATCTGCTCTTCTGCAGACTAAATAAGCCTAATGCTTTCAGTCTTTCCTCATAGGGCTTGTGCTCCAGCCCTTTAATCATTTTGGTTGCCCTCTTCTGAACTCTCTCTAGCATGTCCCTATCCTTTTTGTAGTGGGGAGCCCAAAACTGAACACAGTATTCTAGATGTGGCTTCACCAGTGCAGAATAGAGGGGAATGATCACATCCCTTGATCTGCTGGTAATACTTCTTTTGATGCAGCCCAGTATGCCATTGGCCTTTTTGGCAGCAAGAACACACTGCTGACTCATATCTAGTTTCCCATCCACCATGACCCCCAGGACCTTTTCTACACTGCTGCTACTTAGCTGAATGTTCCCCAGCCTGTAGCAGTGCATGGGGTTTTTCCATCCCAAGTGCAGGATTTTACACTTGCCCTTATTGAACCTCATAAGATTTCTGTTGGCCCACTGTTCCAATTTATCTAGGTCTCCCTGAATCCTGTCCTTGCCCTCCAACGTGTCTACTGCTCCCCCCAGCTTGGTGTCATCCACAAACTTACTGAGAGTGCAGTCTATTCCATCATTGAGATCATTGATGAAAATGTTGAACAGAACCGGCCCCAGGACCAACCCCTGGGGCACACCACTCATGACTGGTTGCCAGCTAGACATGAAACCACTGACTCCTACACGCTGAAACCGTTGATCTAGCCAGTTTTCTGTCCACCCTATAGTCCACCTATCCAACCCATACTTCCTTAATTTGCCAATGAGAATGCTGTGGGAAACTGTATCAAAAGCCTTGCTAAAATCAAGGTATATCACATCAACGGTTCTTCCTGCATCCAGAAAACCACTCATCTGATCATAGAAGGAAATGAGATTGGTCAGGCATGATTTACCCTTGGTAAATCCATGCTAATTGTTCCTGATCACTTTATTTTCCTCTAAGTGTTTTAGGATGTGTCCAAGCAGCTTGGGCGTGGGGAGGCAGGAGGCAGTGTGGCTGGGGGAGTAGCAATATGGGCCCCGCATTGCCTCCCACCCCCTCCCTGCTGCTTTCTGCGCAGAGCAGAAAGCAGTGCGTGTGGCTGGGGACAGGCAGCACTGAACTGGGCTGCTGCTTTTGGCTGGCTCACACAGTCCCTGGCATGCTCCTCTGGCCCTAGCCTAAGGACAGCCCTGATGCATTGTGTATGTGCTGCATTGTGAACAGGGTAAGGACTCACTACTTTACCTCTTCATATTTCCAGGATACCAGTCTCCAAGATATCTAATGATTACAGCAGGCTGTAAGAGTTCAAAAGGGAACACATGGAGCTTTTATAATAGCTGTTCAAGGCCAGTTAACACAAAGACCTATATAACATATATGTACAAATCCCTTCATATGCCTGCTTGTCCTTCTTTGGTGCTGTAGAGTCTATGCTGCCTGCACATTACAGTATTTGCATGTAAAGATGTTGAGTATTATTTTCAAAATGCTTAAGAGCTCGATTCACCACAGGACTTTGGTGCTAACTAGAACCCAAGGTGCTAAAATTCCATAATCAGCCCCCTGTGGAATTCACCAACCCCAACTCAGCTGCTGCCAAAAAAAAAAAAAAGCAGGTGCCTAAATCTGGGCAATAAAAGATCCCTAGGCCCCTGTGTCTGTGCCTCTGCATGGGCACAGTGCAGCCCCATGCGCGGCACCCAGACGACTGAGTCCTAAAGTGATGTAGTGCAGGGGAAAGATGTGTAGGCATTTCTGTGTCCTGGTCTAGCCAGTTAGTATGGGATCAGCCCCCTGTAGGCAAGCTTACAGAAAATAGTTGGGCGAAGGGGAGATCTTTCTCATAACTTATAGCCCTCAAGTTAGGGTACTCTCTGGAATTTGAGAGGCTCCCCAGTTCTTTCTCAGTGTGGGTGAGGAAGGTATTTGAACAGGAATCTGTCACTGCTCAAGTGAGAGTCCTGGCTGTTAGGCAATGGGATATTCCAGTGTGGAGGTCTCAGTCTCTGCTACAGAAACTTTCTCACACTGGATAAATAATTTTTAAACATTCCTTGGATCAGGGGCCTGGATCCTGGGTTACTAGGTGAGTTCTGTGACCACCAGGCTACAGAATTACTCGTGCTTTTGATTTCTCTGCCCAAATTATTCTCTGATTATTTATTGATATTGGAGCACCATCAACAAGAGGGATAGCGGGAGCCCTACAGTGGACTAGTCTGTAGTCCAGTCAGGGGTCAGCAACCCAAAAGATAAAAAGAGCCATTTTAAAAAATTCTTTCAATAACCAAGTGTTTTGAGAACCACAATAGGTGTAGTCTCCTGCGGGGTGGGGGGACCTGGGCCAGGGTCTCTTGGGTAGGGAGCCTGGAACCAGGAGTGGTCCACATGCAGGGTCTCCTGAGGGTGGGTGGGTGGAGAGGCAGAGCCAAAAGCTAAAAGGGGACAGCAAAAGAGCCATATGAGGTTCTGGAGCCACAGGTTGCAGATCCCTGGGTTAGGTTCTCCTCCTTTCTCCTGGCTTTTTGCAAAAACCAGCCTAGATGCCTCACCCAAGACAGGGATTTCAGCTGAGAATCCCAGGTTGAGAAAGGAACACCCTGCAATCCAGTGCCTAGATGCTGAGCTTCTTGATCAGGGTAGGGTTTAGTGCACACCCCTGTGTTTGGCGTCTCCCACTGGCTGGCTTAGGCAGGGAGCCACCTGGCATGCTGGCTTTTTTAATCCCTTTCTGAAGCACCTCGTGCTCGTTGTTGTACAAAGAGAAGAGGTATCAATCTGAATCCCAGCGATTTTTCTGGGGCCTTATTTACATTATAAAAATAAATCAACATAAGATATATCAACTTACAGCCACCTCTATAGTTACATCGGTCATTGATGTCCATACTGCTCTCCTTGGGTTTGCGGAGCACATCCTCACCAGGAGCATGTCCACCAACCTGAGGGGCAAGCTGAGAGATGCATCTCTCAGCTCCATGCAGCTCCCCAGCCTCAGTCGGAAGCCAGGCTCCTGTTGCCCACAGCCACTTCACACCCTATCCTGGCTCACAGCTGGCTGCATCTCGGCTTGCAGCAGGGAGTTGGGCTTGCAGCATCCCGTGGCTTAACCGATCCCGGCTCCCAGCTGTGACTCAGCAATCAGCTGTCCCAGACTTATAGCAACTGGAGCTTCTTGCAGTGCTCCAGCCCCAGGGCTGTCCCTGGGTAGGGTTACCCGATACCAAAGCATGGAAAGGAGGACAGGGAAGTACAAAAAGGAGGACTTTGGAGGACGCACAAACATCCGGGGCCCCGCCCAGGCCCCCTTCATCCGCCCAGCCACTGGCCCCCCTGAAATGCTTGCCCCATTGATCATCCAACTCCAGAGAAATCTCTAGCCCCTAGTTACTGTGTGAGATGAATTGGAAGAACAGCAGCTCAGGGATATCAAATGAATGTCTTAAGTATTTTTTATCTTCACATTAAAGTAACCATAAAGCCAGGCACTTTAAGGTGCACAAAATTAAGTATGTAATATATATATCAAGGTGCAAGGAGAATCACACTGCAGAACTCCTGTCCAGATTGATATTTTTACATTATGAGTTGCAAATGGAAGCAAACCAATAAATTTAATGTAGTAATTATGGACAAGATTAAAATCAGTTTTAAGACTAAATTCTTCACAGAATTCACTTTCATTGTTTGACACATGGAGGGGCAGACCCTTGACTCCATGAAGTCTAGCTGAACTTGAGGTGTTGGCTTCTAAAGGAAAAGTAATCTCTGTTGGCAGTATTCTCCCCAACACATTAAATTAGGGGATAGGGAGGAGATTTGGGGGGTGCTCACTGATTTGGTATAACACTGTTACTAGCTGACAACTGGGGGGTGCAGGAGGGGTGTAGGGAAATCCCCATCTAGCCTCAGTTTTGAGCCTCACTGTGCAGTATTAAAAAAAAAAAAAGTCACAGACAAGCTGTTTAAGTTTTACACCCACAGGCAGGGAGAAATCAGAAGTGAAAGCTACTGGTTTTTATGTGCAGACCTGCCTGAAACAAACTTTTATATAAAATGCAAATTTCTAGACATCATATCCTACTATGTCCACCATAAACCACAGATGGAGATATATTTCTTTTATGACAGTTGACATTTTCTGTTTGCTTTTATGTGAAATGCATGTCAAATGGGGGGGGGGGGGGGAGAGTAGAATCAAGTGTTTTTGACTATCAAATACTCCACACAAGACAACAGCACCATTTCTTAGATGCAATGATTAGTTTTTTCTTAAATATACCAAAAGAAACACTCTCCCTAAAAGTAAAATAAAAATGAGAATAGAATATATAAGCAAAAGGCAAAACCAAGCTGCTTGTTTTCTGTGATTTGATAAACTAATAAAAGGACAAATATTGAAATCCTTGCTCAGTCAAATTTCTCACTGACTTCATTTAAACTACAGGATCTAGCCCAGCTCAGCACCTACTTTAGCATGTATAATACTTGCACATCAGTGCATCTTAATAACATTTAAGGATACATCTATAGTGGACTAATCTCATCTTGGAAAGGACAAGCAAACTGAGAAAAGGAAAATCATATGCATTCAAGCCTCCTCACAATCCAAAGTGAACTTTCCTTGACCTATAAACAAAAAGCCAATCCCCATTAAAAGGAATAAAGATCTGGCTTAGCTGAGCCATTATAGAAAGAAACCTCCCCAGAAACTTTAAGCCAAGCAGGGTAGCAAAGCAGAAAGTGAAGCAGCAGCCACAGGGCACCACAGAGACCCCATCACAGTGTAGCAAAGCCCCAACCCCTCCGAAAAATAAGATCAAGCCTTCCCCAAAATCCAGGGGATGGGAGGTGAAAGAACTTGAGCTGGAGCCTGGAAAGAAGCCTGGGGTGAGAAGCGGAAGCAAGGCGGCAAAGCGAAACCAGATCTCCGGCTGCAGCCAATCCCACCCCAGGCAGCCAGCCCTCTTCACTGCCTATTGACATGCAGAGACCAGCAAGGGACCATCTCCAAATTCCCAACCCCACCAGGTGCTGCAGCTGCTGGGCTGAGCAGCAGGGGAACACGTTTGGGAGCTGCGGGCTGGTGCGCCCTTGTATTTTTACAGTGCTGCCCCAGGCATCTGACAATCAGTAAGACAAATAGCACTTTTTCTGAAACGCCTGGATGACGGAGGACAGCAGGGCAAAAAGGAGGACATGTCCTCCTTTTGCCAGACGTCTGGTAACCCTATCCCTGAGCAAATCAGCCTATGGGGGCTTTTGCCCTCCGCCGCATTGTGGGGGGCAGAGTGGGCTGGTCCAGAGGCTGGGCTCCTGCCCTGCCCCTGGGCAAGCTGCTCCGCCCCCAGGACAGGCCAGTCCATACTCCTGACCCACCCCATGGCCAACTGCTTTGTCCCCAGGACAGCCCAGTGTGGGCCCCATGCTGCCCCACTGGTAGTGGGGTTGCAAGGGGCCCACAGAACCATGGGACTCAGAACAATCGCCCCATTTGCCACTTCCTACCCCCACCCCCGCCTGAAGGACTGCCTTGCCCAGCCCAGAGCCAGAACAAGCCTTCCTGGGTTTCCTGTCAATTTCAGAGTGATGAAATTCACAAGAATGAGAGCCCCCTCTCTACTGCTGAGAGGGCACACAGTGTCTAAGCCCACAGGATGGCACCCTATCTCTGCTGACTAAAGTTCAACACCTCTCTTTGCGGTAGGTTTTTCCTGTTGCAAGATCAGGGCAGTTTTGTCTGCGTGCATGCGCATACCCCAGCACTGTTGACAGAACTCTCTAGTGTAGACCCGGCCAGACACTTAAAAGGGAGGAATGGCAACGCTTGGTATTACCAGGCCTAAATTTAATTGTGGCTCTAGCTCTAAGTAACTTGTAGCCTGAGTCATGCTGGAGGTCATCACACTCCACTGGGCTTCCTTCCTTCTGCCCAAGGCCCTTCCTTTGTGTTTGTTAGCCACCCAGGTCCTCCCCACTTGCGTGCTTCCTTATTTGTGCCTGATGCTTTCTAGTTGCCACCAGGCACGTTACTTGAGCTCCCCTTAACCCTTTCAGTGCCCATGGGGACAGAAGTGGCATTAGGCAATAGGGAGCCCTAAGCGAGGTCCCTTTATGGGGCCCCCTATAGGCCTCCAATGCCACCCTCACTGAGGCCCTGGGCTCCCACTGCCACCCTATCCGCCCCCTCCACATTCACAACTCCCACAGCGGTAGGGAGCAGGAGACCACAGACCTCCTAGCCCAGAGGCTGCGCCGCCTGCATGCCTGCCTGCCTGCCTGCCTGGCCTCTCTGCACTGGGGGTGCAGCAGCGCTCCCCACGTACATCCAGTTGGCTTGCCAGTAGTGGGCTCCCTGGAGTGGCCCGTTATGGAGAGCTCAGGCTGCTTCACCCCCAACCACCCCAGGCTTGAATAGAGGCTGCCTGGCCCCCAGGCCCTGGGTCAGGTCTATTCAGGCCTGGGGTAGCTGGGGGTGAAGCAGCCTGAACTCTTTGGAGCTGGCTGCTTCAGGGGGCACCACTCCTAGCAAGCTGCTGCGCCGCGTCAGCCACTCTTCTTCATCCTCCTAGGGAGGTGGGGAGTACTAGTCTGTCCCCACTGCAGACATGCTGGCCGGGCAGGTGGGCAGCGCAGCCTCTGGCCCTGGCAGTCCACCCCACCCCCCTACATCCCCCACCCTGCGGTGTGAGTGCTAGGGTAAGTGAAGCAGGCAACTGCTAAGGGCCCCTTACTGCTTGGGGCCCTAGACAACTGCCTGCTTTGCTTACCCCAAAAGCTGCCTCTGCATGTGGGGTATGTTCACCATTACAGCACCAGCAGCCCTTCAGTATGCTCAGAATTAAAGTGAAACTGTGGGGCTGAGGGCTTCTGTACCGTGCTTCTAGAATATTGCTGCACAGAGATTTATTTATGTGCCTTTAAGCACTAACTACTTGGAAATGCATTCCATCTCCCTAATGCAGGAAATACAGTCTCACAGTGGGGATGAACAGAGGAAATACATGGAAAATCAAGTGCATTTGGTCACTTTTGATAAGTCACCTTTTTCTATCCAGCCTGTCTCTCCCTGCTTGTCCATGCATACACACACAAACACCCATGGGCTCCTTTAAAATGTCATTTAATCAAACACATAAAAGGATTGCATTTCCCAGTCTAGATAATGCAGTACATCAATAAAAATAATTTAAAATCTATCTACATAATATACAACACTACATAATTAATACCTCTACAAATCCATAGCTACAATACAACCCTCTAGTTTGTAAACATTCATCTACAGCAGTGATTCCCAAACTTTTTACATCATGGCCCTCCTTATTCCTGGGGCCAAGCCCATGGCCCAGAGCTGGAGCCAGACTAGGAGCTGTGGCTGGGAGGCAGGAAGGGGGTCCAGGCCAGGAGCTGAGTGGTCATGGCCAAGTGCCAAGACTAGGGGCACAGTGGCCAGAGCTGGATGGCTGGGTGCTTGGGGTCAAGGCCAGTACTGCAGCCAGGTGATGAACCAGGGCTGTGGCCAGGTCAAGGACTTCTGCATGACAGCTGGGCTGGGAACCAGCCTGGTCAACTGCCAGGGCCATGGCCAGGCCACAGGCTGTGGAAGGGGAAGCAGATTGAGAGCAATGGCTGTGAACCAGTGCCAAGCTGGGGGCCAGGGCCACGGTGCAGAGGGGATGACAGAACCAGAGCAGAGCGCCAGGCAGAGCAGGGCTGGCTGGTGTTCACTCTCTGCCCCTGTGGGGACTAGCCTAGTCCCTGCTGCACCTCACCCCCTACGACATTCCTTCACACTCCCTAAAACTGGTTTATTCCAGTTTAGAGACCTCTGGTCTATAGTGTCATTCAGATGACCCTGTAGTTAAATCCCCATGCATGTGGAGTTGGGAGGAGCTGTTTGGCAGCCCCTCATATTACTGACCTACATAGTACTCATAGGAAGAGAAGTACTCTTTATCCAGCATTTGTTGACCTTCTTTTCCATCATCAGTCATGAGATCTCCTTTGAATGTGTATCTCCTTCTGGAACCAAATTCTTCTCCTTCCCACATAAGTTTTGTGTGCTTCCTTGTCAATAATTTACAATAAGCCATGAGTAAACTGAGGTTAAAGACAATGCTGTTTATGCTAAACCAATGAGTGCCTTGTTGCTGAAAGTGTCTGGTTTTATGCTGTGTTCCCTCCTGAGGACTCAGGAAGTTGAGGTTGCTCAGCGTGCAACGAGGTGGCTCAATTTCCTAGCATAATGAAAATATTACCACTTTCATGGGCTCTGGCAAGACCTAATACAAGGAAGGGCAATGCAATAGGAGTTAGGGACATTCCCTATAGTTAAACATTTGGATTATTTTTGCAACCCCAGTGATTACAGGACAGCACCAGGGCTTGGCCTATTTCCCATTGTACAGGAGGAAAATGTCCAATATTTACTTTTTATAAGTGGAATAATACACTCTGGGGTGTATTGCTCATTGTGACAATCACAGTTCTCAAGTAATTGAGTCACTTGGTAAGAAAGTGAGGCCAAGCCATGAGGGTCTCACAACAAGTGAGGATGCCCAGTGATATGTGTGGGAGTCTTGTACACACTTTCAGTTTATTTTTGTAATAAAATGATTTTGAGGGGTTGCCAAACTCCCCTGTTGCCAGGGAACCTCTCACCCGCCATCAGTTTAAGAAGTGGTTTGCCAGCAGAAGGTGTATTTCAGTAGAGCTTTCCAGGGAATTGCTTTTATTTTATTTTATTTTATTTTATTTTATTTTCTTCAGTAAACTAAGCTGGGTGTTAGTATATCTTTAGCTAGGCAATGCAAACTCTTGCAGCGATAGGTGAGAATAAGGGTAAGGTGATTTTGGGAGTGTTGAGACTTAATTTCTAAAGCGCACATGAGGGAAAATTTAATCCAAACTTCCCCAGTTCTACAGGTCCTAAATGTCTGAGAAATCCTAATGTGAATAATATCTCAGGCAATTCTGTGAAGGGCATGTAGAGGGGCCTGATCTAAACATGGCAGCCAACCATTTCAAACTTGGATACCTGTGGTTCGGTTGGATACATCATAATTCCACGTTTAGGTACTAAATTAAGTAGCCTCTGATTCTCAGAGGAACAGCACATGTTACGCCAAACATAAATTACGTCCTGACCTGATAAGCTGTCCCATGACAGGGCTATGAGATGTCATAGAATCATAGGGTTGGAAGGGACCTCATGAGGTCATCTAGTCCAACCCCCTGCCAAAAAAAGCAGGACCACTCCCCAGGGGCATCGCTGGCGCTGGGCACGCCCGGGCACATGCCCCGAGCCCCAGGGCCCAGCTGCCGGCGGCCCGGTCCCCAGCCAGGGATCCAGGGCCAGGCTGCCAGCGGCCCGGTCCCCAGCCAGGGATCAGGAGCCCGGCCGCCCACAGCCGCAGTGGCCCCGTCCCCGGCCAGGGATGTGGGGCCTGCCGCCCGCGGTGGCGCAGCAGCATGTGGCCCTGTCCCCAGCCAGGGGGCGGGGCCTGTGGGCCAGGGTGGGGCCTGGACCCGTTTCCTGGGTCCCTCGGCCCCACCAGCGACACCCCTGCCACTCCCACTAAATTATTCCAGCTAGAGTTTCATCCAGCCAGGCCTTAAACATCTCCAAAGACGGAGATTCCACCATCTCCCTAGGTAGCCCATTCCAATGCTTTACCACCCTCCTAGTAAGAAAGTTTTTCCTAATATCCAGCCTCGACCTCCCCAGCTTCAACTTGAAACCATTGCTCCTTGTTCTAGCAATTTATGCATGAGCTGCCATAGGAGCTTTTGCTTTTAAAGTAACAGTCTGTTCCTAGCCAAAGCCATTATCATGGAAAGTCCATGGCAGTTTTTCCCACTGCCCTCCATGGGAGCTGGGTAGATGCACATGCTACCCAGTTACAATCAGCCTTCACTAGTTTTTCTTCTTTGGTGAGTGAACACTGAGTACTTCGTTCTAAGGCAATCACCTCTCTGCCCAAGTGATTCAAATATATTGCTTTGGAGTGTGGACCCAGCACAATGGGGCCTGTTTAGGGGTTTCAGGCAATACTGTGATATAAAATATGAAATAATAGTAATTGCACTTTGTGACACACTTAGACCAGTCCTAGACACCAAACTCTGCCCACATGTCTTCAGTCCTTCTCCGAAGAATGCTCCCTGCTCTGCCACCTTCCTCCAGACTCTGTTCTGTGGCTCAGGCCAAAGTCACAACATCTCAAACATTTGCAATTTTTAACTTGACATACTGCCGTAGCTCTGTAAGTGGAATCACCATGAAATCAGTGTCGGTGGTGTTTAGTGTGTTCTTCAGGCTTCGTTCCATTGTGACCCAACCAGGGATTATTACAATTTCTTTTCATGTCAATTTTTTCTTATCGTCACTGGATGATGCCTGCAAACGTGTTGATTGGCAATAGCAAAGATCTGGGTATATATTTAGCCAGTCCTACATCCTCTGGTTCATGCAGGCCAAATCTTGGTGTCCTTGTCTTTTGCAAGCAATAGCTAGGTTCCAGGCAAGGAGAAACTTCCATACTAC
The DNA here is from genome assembly GCA_007922195.1 of Podocnemis expansa. Taxonomy (NCBI): domain Eukaryota; kingdom Metazoa; phylum Chordata; order Testudines; family Podocnemididae; genus Podocnemis; species Podocnemis expansa. The sequence goes on from ML682310.1 coordinate 4,925,158, forward strand.
AAGAGAAGAATGATACTTTAAACATGCTGAATCACTGGCCAACTACTTATCTCGGTTACACTAGTGTAGATCCAAAGTAACTCCATTGGCTTTGGCTGTTACTTTGCATTTATACCCATATAACTAAGATTTAGTCTGTTGTAATCTTGCACTGGTTTTCACTGGAAAGATTATCTAGTTCCTATTATTTGATTTACACAGTACTTTAGATTACCCTGAGTTTGATTCGGGGGAATGCAAACTATGCACAGTAGACAGGCGTGACCCAAAACCCCACCTTCATATTCCCCAGAACTTTGAAGGTGTTTGACGTGCAAACCCATAATCAAATTTTGCATTTTGTCCAAGCCAAAACCCTTTAATCCCATGCCCTTGAATGTTGGGATGTTCAAATTTCAGATCCAAATACAATACATAAATACTTCATTTCTGGTGCAGGATGTGGCAGTTTTTAATGGTGCTCAGAGCACTGCTTAGTCATTTTAGGATAGGGAGGGAAGGAGAAAAGTCTATTGGTTTGAAACCACTGGGGGAATATACTAATGCAGAATGTAGTAACTCAGACTGAACTGTGATGACACCAATGCTAATTCCCTGCTGTTTGCACAAGTGACACGGGACTTTTATGAAGAAAAGAAGCAAGACTCTTCTTTCATCCAAAAGATGGCAGCATCCCCCAGCACAAGTTTTCACCTAGGGAAAGAGCACTGCCTATGAACTGCCCTTCTTACAGCAAACAATCCCTCTTTGACTTCTTGAAGGCCTCATTTCTAGTCTCTGTAAATGTTTCACACACTGCAGTATTGTGAGCTTCACACAGTATCTCCACTGGTTAGGTCTGTAAAAAAATCTTGGATTTTTTTTTTTACTTGCTTGTTCCCAAACCTTTCATGTTTTGCTGCTGCCAGAGCCGACTTGGCAATATGTCAACTGGGCAGCTGCTTAAGGTGACAGACGCATTTAGCTCAGTCACTACTCCAACATGACAGCTGGATGGGTCAGATTTGAGTGCTACTGTGACTGAGGATGCCAGATTGCACTGCCATTTGCTCAGATTTGACCCAGCCAGCCCTCTGTCATGGAGGGGCTGCCAGCCAAACCGCTACCCTACTTCTAGGCCAACGAGAGGGTGGCAGAAATAACAGAATTTCATTTTCAGGCACCCAAACTGACCTTTCTTCATGCCATCTGTACACACTAATACTCAAATTAATACGCACTTACACTCCCAGGTATCAAAGCTGCATATTAAAATGCAGGGTTTATGTGCGCAGTGCTGTGAACATGTGTAGGGCTGATTTCTGACTATATGGCCAACTACGCTCACACAAAGGGCTTTTCTCTGAACCCAGTTGTTGAACCACCTGAAAAAAGGGACACATTTGTCACAGCTAAAAAGAACCTTCCTTTTCTTCCTCAAATAGTTTTGACTTTTGACATTTTTCAGTCAGATATACTCAAGCAGTAGCAGTTTGCTATTGGGGGCTGGGAGTCGTGAGTTCAGATCCCTCCAGGTGACTGTGGTAGATGCATGTAAATGATATATGATACATTTTTGTTGTGGATGCTATTTAAGGCTATTTTAGTTCTTAAAATACAAACCAAGCCTGCACAAATACTTGAAGAACCTATTTTTTTTTATGTTATCAAATCTGCTCATGCAGACTATCCACTCCCACCTTCACCTTTCTACAGTGCCTTTTATCCTGAAGTATTGCAAATGAATTAACAAGCTGTAGACAAGAATAATTTCCCACACCACAAAAATGCAGGCACTTCTGGTGTGGAACTCAGAGTTGTTTAACAGCAAACAACATCATACAACAGTTTCAAGTAGGACCTGAAGACTCCTGTGTCCAAATCCAGCATGTCATGCACAAACACACCCTTGGATGGTGTTTTCTGTCCATGGATCTCAAAGAAGCTCTGTGTGGCTCAAAAGCTTCTCTCATTTACCAACAGAAGTTGGTTCAATAAAAGATATTACTTCACCCAGCTTGTCTCATATAAGCATTAATTAATTAGGCTTCTGAACACCCTTATGAGGAGAGTATCTTCTGCACCTTATAGAGGGAAAGGTGGAAATACTGAAGAAAATTTGGCAGCATTGGGAAATGAGCCAGATTGCCTGGCCCCTGCTCCTGTGCTTTCATCATTTATGATATATTATGACCTAGTTTGTGTTTACAATAGTGTTCTATGCAAAGATCTCAAACACTTTGTGAAGGAGCGGCAGTGTCATAGCCTTCCTTATACGCTGGTTACAGCAGGCACGGAGAGGAACACTTAAGGCTTCTCACCAAACGAACAGAGTCAGGACTAGAATCTGTATCTCCTGACCTGAGTGCGGATCACCAGCCACCATCACCTCATCTGTGGTCCCAAGGACCCTTGTGAAAAGATATGCTGTCTCTCTGAGGGAGTCTGACTTGGTGCATTACTTATGAAGCTGTGCCACAAAGCAACCTTACCCAACCACATTTGTGTAGATCCTTCTGAAGTCCTTGTCCAGGCACAGCGTGAAGGTCCTTTGTTCTTTGCTCTCAATTCTAATATGGCATGTTCTGATCTGGTTCGTTGCTGACTGTAGAAACAAGGGTGGGGGGGAGCAAGCCCTGTCACATCTTTCACTTCCATGCTCAAGGCTGCATCAAGACAGATGGTGTGTGTGTGCAGGCACACATACACATCTGCTTTTGAACTTTGGACCACAAGACACAACTTCTGGAACAGATGGGACTAGTGTCTTCCTTTCATTATCCCCAGGCACAAACTGGCCACTATTTTCAAAAGCAGCCAGTGATTTGGGGCCTAAGTTGAGCCTCCATGTGTAGAGTTGTTAGCATAACACTTAAAGGGGCCTAATTTTCAAAGGCATTGAACTGGCCTGGACCCAGTTGAAGTCAGGGGGAGATGCAGATGCTCAATTACTCTGACAATCAGGCCCCTTAAGTGTCCCAAATTAGGCGTCCAGAATCACTGGCTGCTTTTGAAAATACTGGCCAGGAGTCGCCACAGTAAATGGGGACACAGTGCTCAAGCCGCCCTACAAGAGATTGCTAGTGTTAGAGTCCTGGGCTGAGATCCCCATCTCTGCTTGGGCTACTTTATGCCAACTAAAAGGACTGTATTTGCCAAAGGGGCCCTAAAGCCCCCATGTCAAATGGAGAACAGTTTCTCCTGACACAAACCCTGCAAAGCTGCTTGCTGGCTATGTCTACATAGCCAGTTAATCCGAACTAAGCAAGCTCAGTCCAGACTAATTTGGCCAGTGTCTGCACTAGCCTTTGGCTAGTTCAAACTCAGAAATTTCTTAGTTCGGACTAGCCAAAGCTTAGTTCAAACTAAGCACTTAGTTCAAACTTAAAGTTCGAACTAGTGTGACGTAGACAAGGACCAATGGCTAGTTCGAACTAAAATTAAAAAGTCTGAACTAAGCCATTAGTTCGAACTAGCTGCTCTTACTAGTTCGAACTAAAAGTTACTTCAATCTAGGACGCGCGGCTAGTTCAAACTAAAAAGCCACGGTTAGTCCAAACTAGCCCGGATTAGCAAGTCCAAACTAAAAAAGCAGATGTAAACATAGCTTCTGAGTCCTATTGTAGCCTGGGGTCTTGCTGAGGTTGAGTTGAGTAGTGCTCCAGCCCACTGTCCTGCAGAGATTCATACTAGGCTAAGGGTCTGAAACTCAAATCACCATTGAGGGCTGCATGAGGACTAGTACAGGGCCACATGAGGACTAGTGCATTAGCCTGAGGGCCGCAACACTGAAAACTTTTCATACAACAATATTGCAAATATCGGTAATGACAGTGTCATTGCAGGCTGCAGGAAATAGCTTTAGGGGCCACATGTGGCCCACAGGCCATGTGTTTGAGGCCCCTGTTCTAGGCACTTGACACGTTCAAAGGGGGCAGCAAAAGCAGCAAGGAGTTCTGTGGCAGTTAAAGATTAACAGACGAAGTGGGCTTTTTTTCCATGACAGCTCATGCGATAAATAAATATTGGTCTTTAAGAGCCACAGGACTCCTTGATTCTGGGCACTGTGACTCTGGATTGATGGGGGAGGCTTCCTGACTGCTACAGCTCTTAGTTTAAGCTACATTGAAAGCCTCTGGGCAGCCCACGGTTGGAAAGGCATTAAGGTGGCTTATTAGCTTTCCTTCTCTTCCTGAAATACATGGGAACAGGTGATAGAGGACTGTGCCTCTGGCCCATCTGGGACTAATGCAGATGATTCTCAGATATGGCTACAGTGCAACTGGAGATGTGATGGCTGTTCATGAAGGCATACCCAAAGTAGCTTTAATCTACCTGTGAAGATCTGGTGGCACTGGCTGTACAGAGGAATCCTGCATGTGACTTACTCCCAGCCAAGCATAGGGTTTGCGTTGCTGCTTCTGCAATGCTGCTTTTCGCTGCATGAGCTAGATTTGAGCTAGCCCAGGTGAGCACGTGTGACTGCAGTGGAGACACACCTTCAGTTACACTAAGGCCTGTGTGCACCATTCTGGCAAGGCAAACAGGCCTGCAACGGAGTGTGACTGTATTAGTGTCTTTGTGTAAACGGGAGTCAAACCCTGTACATAGTGAAGTTTTGTCCTCTGGATCATAAAATCTGCCACACACCCAGGCACAGTGCCCTCATGGAGAGGAGAGATGCTAATGCACAGTGTTCCAGCCAGGCAGCACTGAGGGACAGGGACAAATTGCCTTGGATTTTCCACAAAAAGCTGAAATTAGCCATGTGGAAAAAAGAAACGAATATTGCTGTGACCAGCGCTTTCTCCTTTTACAGACCCATGGAGGAATTCCTTCTGCAGTCTTTGCAATAAGTTAAATCTTTAATAATTGTGCTTTTCAAGACATACTTCTCTATCTACATCAGGGGTCTCAAACATGCAGCCCCTAAAGCTATTTCTTGCAGCTCGCTATGACACTACTCTTACTGATATTTGCAATATTGTTGTATGGAGACGTTTCGGTGGTTCGGCCCTCGGGCTACCATACTAATCCTCACGTGGCCCTCTACTAGGCCTCATGCAGCCCTTGTGGTGATTACAGTTTGGGATGCCTGATCTACATCATTCCTCATGGAGGATCCTGAGGAATGGGCCTGATCCTGTGACCTCTGCTGAGTGCACTGCTTCTTACAGTGAGTAGCTTCCTGACCACTAATAAATAGGCTGCTCCTAGTAGTAAGCAGTGGTCTCAGTAGCAGCTGTGGGCTCAGGAACTCTAAATCCTGCCCTGTGTCCCATGGGGAGCCCTAACGGAGTGCAATGGGAATTTGACGTGCTGTGTTCCTTTTTTAACACCCTTACTCTGCTGTGTTGACAGGACCATAACACCAGGCAGGGGCGTTGCTGGTGCCTGGCACGTGGAGCCTGTAACCTGAATCCCGGCGCCAGTGCCCAGGTCCTGGCGGGGTCCCTGCCTCTCCCAGTCTCCAGGCGGCTGCTTCCAGCCCCTTCCTAGGTCGGGTGGCCCGCGGCCGCGGCTGCCACTCCCTGCCCTGTCCCCGGCCGGGGGTGTGGCCTGCAGTCAGAGGGCAGGGCCTGACGCCAGGTCTCTATAATTAGGTTGGCTGGCCCCCCTTCCTCCCCATCTACAGCAGTCTGGGATTTCCTGAGAGGGCTGTCATTCAGCTGGTCTGGCCCAACATTGCCTAGCTTGTATCTCTGCATCACCACACCCAAGGGGACAAGGCTACTTACAGCAAATGATCTTCCTGACAAATTGGAGGTTTTGACAACTTCAGTAATATTTACATTCAGACACATCAGATCTGCAACAAAAGCAGGGCATTAGACTGAGACTGGCACACAGGTCACTCCAGATTTCCTTGTCTTGGCTGGGTTAGATCTTCTAGGATTCTCCACTGATAATTCAACTGTGTGCTCCCCATCACCCCTAAAGGCACTATATTAGAATGACCACCTGTCTGCCTGGGGACCTGGGTGCAGCTCCTAGCGTCAGCCTGCTCCTATCCTATTCCCTGGTCCTATGTAGGACTGAGAGTGCTGCCTTTGCAGTGACTCCATCTTCTGTCCCCCAAGGGGGTATCTGCACTGGGGGTCATGGGTCAACAAAAAGGAGGAGCTATGACAGTTTACACAGACTGCAGGTCTATTCCCCAGAGAGAGACCTTTCTTTCTTCCTCCCTTCCACCTTGGCTTGCATTTGGTATGCAGTGCCGGATTTCCCATTAGTCACTGTGGGCACAGTGCCTAGGGCCTACAAAATCTGTAGGGCCTACAAAGGAGGGGGAAAATTAAAAAAGCAGAAAAAATAAGGAAAATCATGTGGTTTAGCATTAGAATAGTTTAAAGTGCATCATGTCAATCAACGTAATTCAATTGGTGTTTACTCTTCTTTTTGCAAATTTTGGAGTGAAAGTGCCTGAGGCTTACAAACACTAAAATCCAGCCCTGTCAGTATGGAAACCTGTGAGGCACAAGAGGTGGGATCTAATGGCACAAAGAAGCATAACTGAGTCCAGTTTGCCTTTATGCTGCATCCTTGGTTACTGAGCGCTCCTTAAAAGTGCGGCATAAGACTCAGCAGTCAGATGCGTCAGCCACAGTGCCACAACCGCAGCATGAGTAGGGATGCAGCAGCCTCCACACCCAGAACCTAGTAACAGCATACAGTGAGTCCTCTGAGATGGATTTCCCAGAAGCTGGACTGTTTTTTGGCCTTTCCGAAGTGCTGCTCAGCAATCCCAGGAACACTGAGGGAGCTCAGCAAACAGTGTCCCACCACCTCACCTTCTGCTTCATTCGAGGGGATGGCTTTCATCACCAGGCCAGTAGATCGCAGCGCAATAGCCACCTCTCTCTTCCGCTCACTCATCAGAACCTGCACACAAGGCGCATTTCACTCACTCACATTCCATGGGGACCAAAGCAGCTGGGCGCCTGATCCAGGAACACTGGGACAGGCTAGATTAAATTTTTTCATTTAACTTCTCTCTCTCCCCTCCCTCTTTCCTCTGTTCTAACAGTTGCATTCTTTCTCTGTTTTTCACTCTGTTCCAATTTTCACCAGACTGCATTTCCTCTCTTTGTGGGTTTTGATTTGATTTGATTTGATTTGATTTCTCAGTCTCTCCTAAACAAAGTTGATTACATTCCTGTTCTAGTCGAGCTTTCAAGCCCACAATATGCTCAGCCCCTGCTTCAACCCCAAAAGGCACCTCGCCAGCCCCTCTTACTGATAGAAAAAGAAACATCAGGAGGAAAATGCTTAAACCAAGAGGAAGAAAGATGGGAAAATGACAAACGTAAAGGGCTATGTTAAAAAAAAATAGATTCTAACCTACTCAGGCAGAACAGGGAATTGCAGATATCTGCATATTTAGCACCAGATTCTGCCTTATTCAGCAGGCTGGGACCCAGGTCACCCCCGCCACAACCATCTGGCCACCAGCTGGGGCCTGTCCACCACCAGCTTCATGCTTCCAGCTTCTCTTTCCCAAGGAACTCTGGCAATATATAACCTGTGCTGGATCCTGGAGCCCTCACCTGTCTGTCTGGTGAGGCAGGGATTTAGATTTTCCTCCTCTCAAGGATTTAATAAGCAGCTCCTCCCCTCCCAGGCAGGGACGGGGAAGCTTACATGCTTGTGCATGTGGGCCTGGGGCTGGAGACTCAGGGCACCAGCTGGGACACCCGAGGCTGATGCCCCTGCTCAGTAATATCTTACTCAGTAACATCACTGATTTCAGTTGGGGCTTGTCTATGCTGGGGGTGGGATTGTATTTCAGTTTTAGGCTGTCATATCACAGAAGGCAAAGGCAAGTTGTCATAGCAAATTGATTGCATCCCCCACTGCTTACATTACTTCTTGAGATGCATTGCACTGTGGTTGTAAGCGCAGGGGCTTGTGGGGAGGCAGTCATCCTCCACTCAATTCCCCACCCCCGGGAAAAAATGCAGGAAAAACTTTCCTTGCTGCCATACCCTCAGCAGAGGGGCACAGTGCTGCGTGCAAAGAGAAGAATTAAGTGAAAGCTTTCCAGGGCTGCAGACAGGGAAGAAGACATGTTGCTATACACAATGGAAAAACCAGTAAAGCTGCTCTCTGACTACATGGACCTAAATTTGAATTGTAGATTTTGATCTCAGTGCTACACCACTTGCAGGTGTGGTGTTAGCAGGTCAACTTACAGCTTTTTTAAATTTTTTATTTTATTTTGTTTAATTTACAGCTTGGTGAAGCTGCTCAGTGAAGTTTAATTTACTGCTCAGTAATTTACTGACAGGGAGACATATGCTGCAGAAGGTCAAGGTAAATATTATGTTGAACTTCACTGTCAGTGTAGACAAGGGCTTGGACTGCTTGCTGAGTAAAGCACTGCGCAGTCTAAATAAAGGTGGCTGAATTAGGTCCTTATGCTTTGTCCTGACTAGGAAAAAGATGTGTGTTAGTGTTAGCTAACTTGTTTTTAAGCCTTGGTTAGGGCCTGGTGTAGATGGGTCTTTTACAAAGGCAGTAGCTGGGCATGGTCAACCCTTGAGGGCCTAAAAGAAAGAGAAATGATGTCTATAATAGAGGATCAGGGTATTCACTGAAGGTACCAATCTTCTGTAGATGTGCAATAGGAGGAGAAAAAAGAAATCATAATGTCATAGGTTAGACCAGTAGCTCCCAACCTCTTCCAGGCTGGGGACCCCTTTTTAACAAAACAAAACAAAACAAAAAATCTTTGCAGCACCCCCACCCCCCAGCTGATTATGTAATCTGGCCTGCGCAGGCAGACTCTGGCCTACGCCACTCTGGCGGTGCTGCTGGGACAGCTGGTGAGCGGTGTCACCACCACCATGGCCTCTGCTGCTGAGGAGTCAATCCGTGGCAGCTATGGCCCCCTGCCCTTGCCAGGGAGTTGCCACAGCCCCATCCCCTTGCCAGGATCCAGCCGTGGGCAGGGAGCATTGGGGCTGCAGCTGGATTCTGGCTCCGGTAGGGAGAGGTTCCACAGATCCCCTGCAACATGTCTGCAGACCCTTGGGGGTCCCCAGACCCCAGGTTGGGAACCACTGGGTTAGACGTCATAGTTAACTGGTCTTGTGCGCCCAGCCAAGTTTTCCAGAACAGAGAGGAGTTATATGTTGGGGAATAGCTGGCTCATTATTACTCAGGCAGATCCAGGAATGGACATCTCTTTTAAGATAAGATGATGTCCTAGCACAAAGCCCCTCAGGCAGTGCAGGTGTTAAAAGAAGCACAGCAATGTTCTCAGGAGCAGAAGCAAAAACTGTTTGGCCTTGTTGAAGTGATCTGCATGCAGACCACTCCAGACGCATGAAGAGGAGTCCTGTGAGCAGCAAATCCGTGGGACAGAGTCCTGTCTTACCTTTCTGTACGTCATGACAAGATCTGCCCCGGGGACTTCTAGCATCATTTTCTTCTTTGTCTGCGTATGATCTGGAAGAGGGAAATCAATGGGAACTGGGCCTGAATGGCAACATTACTCATTAAAGTTATACATCCAATTGCAATGGCCAGGCATCCATTGACTTTAATGGGAGTAGGATTGGCATAGCTCTATTGCTGTAGTTTAGTTCTAAAGTAGAATTGGGACCCAGGAGATTTCCTTTCCTGTCTTTTGCAAAGTGTCCCCAGCCTATCAGGAATACTCGTGTCAGAGGCAGAACAGCTTGGGAAAACATTCTGCAAACATTTATTTCAAATTTCCCCACGTACACACCTAAAAAAAAATTGTTTCTACATTTTTCAAATTCTGACCCAGGTCTGCTTGTCCATGCAGACACTTGGAAATTTCAGGTACTGGGATGGAACACTACAAATATATAATGCCCATGCCTGAAGCGTTGCACTAGCTATGGCAAGAGCATTTCAAGGCATTAACCACAACCTATAAAAGCCTCATATAGAATGGGAGCCAGTTATCCTGAAGGACAGCTCTTCTGGCTGTATCCTGTCAAGGAAGTTGTATCTCTATGCATCCAAGTCCATGATTCAGATACAGCTGGGAGGTGCCATACCATAGCACAGCATCACTGTGGTGCATTTTCTAGCCAATACTGCATGTGCCTATGAATAGGTTTTCTGTGCAGTCCAGATGTCAGTCCTTTCCACAGGAGCACTGACATGATGGAGAGAGAATAGCTCATGAGTTCCAGTCTGTGACACCACAAGGAGATATACACATAAACTGAAATCCTCATCAGCCATTAGATTATTATCTCACTCTGAGCCTGTGTGGTCTCAATTGCTGCATAAGGCAGGACCCAGGAGATGGAGGTGAGTGTGATTACACATGGCAAAAGCTTCGTAAGGAGAGAGGCAAGCATGGTTGAAAAGCAACTCATGGTAGCAGAGGAGATGCTGAAATCCACTGGGGAGGGGTGTTGCTAGCCCATTGGGGCCACAAACAGGAATATTTTTGGTTGTCCCCTCATACACAATACTAAGCCAGGCAAATACTTATTATAAAAGCAAACAGCCTGCCCCCTGGCACTGCTTGGGGCCCTAGGCTTAGTCTGCTTATGCCTAGCGCTGCGTCTGCCACTACCCACCTTTGGGGGATTTGCAGTCTTGCACCTTGGCACTCAGCTCCGTGAGGAACACATCCTCTGCTGGCTCCTGAGCTGCGTTGCTGAAGAGAATCTGAAAGAGGAAAATCACTTATCTAGGAACAGTAACTGACTGGCCCCCACATGTGACCCTCTGTGACATCACGGTCATTTCTGCAGCAACTAAGGATACCTCAAGGAGGATATGACTTCATATGGAGAAAAAGCAACCAGAGAATGTGTACTATGAGTAATAATAATGTAATTTTGTGCACATCTCCCTAGTCACAGAGGAAAACTAAGCTCTAGAAGAAAGGACAGCCCTTGAAAGAGTCTAAGAAACCCTCCTAAGAGCTGCCTGATTTCATATTTCACAGAATCTAAATGCAATATCAGGGAACTCAAGAACTGGCAGAAAGAGAACATGGAAAAGGCAGTAGTGCAAAGAAGGGGGATTTCCCCAGGGCGCTATACACCTCACCACCACACTTAACTTAGCTGTGGGCTCGCACAAAGAACCCTGGTCCATGTACCCATATGCTGATTAGCTGTGAGGCATGAAATTCTTGTTTGAGGCATCTGAGTGCTGAGTTACCTGGCAATGACTTTCCATCACAGAGGAGAAAAATAGGGGAATAAAAATAATTTAAAAATAACAAGATCACGAGCAGTACAACATGAGGATTAAATGAGGTGGAGACTGAAACAATGCCAATGTTATAGGAAAGAAATTAAGTCTTGTGAGGTACAGCACTGACTAAATGAGTTATTTGTTCCTCTCGGGAGCTGATCCACAGAAAACGACCAGACTCCTGATTTTGTTCCCAGCTGATGGATCTAGACCTTGAGGTAAAGTAGAAGAGAAGAGTAAGTCAAGTGCTTTGGAGCTAGAGGCCCTGGATACAGTTCCTGCTAATGATCTAATCAGATGATCTCATCAAAGTCCTTTGCTAATTGTTTTGGTCTCATGTCAAATACGGTTTCAGAGAAGATAGCAAGAAATAAAGTATTTGAGAAAATCCAAGAATCCTGCACAGAGCCTGACAAAACCACCCACGAGTCACCTGATTGCATATTTTATCACAGAATCTAACCACAGAATCTAAACTATGGGAACTCATGCACCTCACATGCAAATCTGAGTCCAGTAAAAATAGGAACCTGGTCCTGATTTATGGTTCAGTGCCAAAAATCACATGGCTCCGAAGCAACCCCACTGGAGCCTAGTGGCTTCAGCTGAGCGTCCTTATGAGATTTGGAGGATCACTCAAACCAAGGGCTCAGAGGTAAGCATTGGGACTGGAAACCATGTAGATCAGTTGTTCGTAACCTGTAGCCTGGGGAGCAGAAGTGGCTCATGGTGGCTTTCAAAGGGTCCTGTGGCTTCCTCCTGCTGGCTGCAGAAGGGAGCTGCCACCTAAGGACCCAGGTGGAGTGCACGGAGCTATAGGATGTGCGCATTTTCCCTCTTGGACCCAGGGGAATGAGAAATCAGTGAAGAGAAAGGCCATAACTAGGGGTTCCAGTGTGTGGGGCAAACAGCTCCAAAGGTGCCCCCCCGGCCCTGATCCAGGGCCCAACATTTATACAGCAGTGGGGAAGGGGGTGTGACCCTTCCCTGCCATGGCGAGAGCCGGCAACGGGGGTCCCTACCCCACTGTGACAGGGTGAAGGGACCCCCTGCTGCCAGCTGTGGCTGCAGCAGGGAAGCGATCCTCCTTGCCAGCTCCAGACATGGTAGGGGATCGCTTCCCTGCCATGGCCAGAGGCGGCACTGGTGATTGCTTCCCTGTAGCGCCCTTTTAAATTGGTGCCCGGGGCAAAGCCTCTTTTGCCGTGCCATAATTATGGCCCTGGTGAAGAGGCACCCTCCCCACCAAACCCCTTCTATTTGGAAGTGGGGTTGGAAGGATGGAGGCAGGGCCATGACTACGGTGGGGCGAAAGGGGCAAGGCCCCGGGATGAATGGTTTTACAGGGCACCAAAACCATGCTCACATAGGTCCTGGCAGCAAAGAAGTGGCAGGTACTGTTCCTCTGCAGACAGGAGCTTGTGCTAGCATGACAGGTTAGGTATTCCCCGTGCCAGGAACTTATCTTAGTGATTTGCACCTCTTAGCCACTCTGAAGTCTCTTATTGTGTAAACTGCCTGGGGGCATGCAAATTACTAAGTGTCAGAGATTGCTCTCAGCTCCCCCCCCCCGCCTGCTGAGACACAGAGTAGCTCCTCTCTCTGTTCCAGGGGAAGAGAGGAGGGCAATTTGAATCCCTGTACAAGGTACCAGAGCTCAGGGGAGGGAAAGGGAAGCTAGGGGGCGGAGAGGGTGGCAGGCCACCCAGGGGGCCCCAGAGGACAAATCAAGGCCAGGGCAAGGGGGGAGGCGCCGGCAGAGAGACAGTTTGGGTGAGAATCTGAGCAATGCTGGGGGGTGAGTGAGTGGGAGACCCAGATGGGACAATAGCTGCCCAGCTGCAGTGGTATGGGCCATAGAGTGGGGAACTGAGTGACTTTGGGGCAGTAGGGGGTGGAGGGAACAGGTAGTTTAGGGGAAATGGGGGGTGGCTAGGAGGGCCTAGGTGGGGGCAATAGACATTCAGGGTGGTTTTGAGCCAAGTAGGGCACTGAGTTGTGGGGTGGTTTTGGGAGCAATAGCAGGGGGCTTTTTTGGGCCAAGTGAGGCAACAGCGGGGGGGAAGAAGTAACTCCAGGCTCCCTGTAATAGCTGGGAGAAGAGGTTGGTAGTGGGTTTTTGAGTTGGGGAGAGGGGCTGGAGCTGCTTTTGTTGTGTGAAGCTCTCTGGAAGAGGCTGGGCTGCAGGTTGCTGGCTGTACCATGGATGGGCTGGAAAGGTGAGAAGCAAGTGCCAGACTCCCTACAGTGGGTCTCTGGAGTGTTTGAAATAAGTCAGGTTTCCTGCAGAACTTTCATTAGAAAAATATTTAAAAATTGTTTTAAAAATTACCTGTTCATAAAAATAAATACTGTGCAATATAAGCCCTCCTGGGACATGATGCTATGGGAAAAGAGACAGAGCAGGGGGAAGATGCTATAGAGAGGGTGGGAGGAGGAGGATGAAGAGGGCAAGTGCCTTGGGGTGTGTGTGTAGGAGATGAATGATGGGTTGCTGGTGGGTGGGGTGGTTTGAAAAGTGAGTGATGGATGGAGAAATGGGATGGAGCCATGGCAGCTGGTACCTGGGGGAGACATGGAGGGATGGCAAAGCTGGCTATAAAGTCATAGTCACTTATAAAGAGTCTTTCAAAAGGCATCAATTTCTTGAAGCAACTGATCTTCCTCTGTGGCTGGCCTATGGATTTGAGCAATGGGGACGCATCCTGCTATTGATAGCTAGTAGGGCAGAGCCTTCTGTTCTTGCTACCAACAGGTGCTGGCACCTAATGCTCACAGCCTGCTATAATCCAAAGGGGCAGCCATGTTAGTGTAGTTCAGTCAAACAAACAAACAAGGAGTCCTGTGGCACTTAAAGACTAACAAATTTATTTTTTGCATGAGCTTTTGTGGGAGAAAATCCCACTTCGTAGAATCCTTCCTTATGAGCCACTACACACTTTCCATAGACACCAAGACCCTTGTGTATGTGCATGCAGGTAGGAGGCTGATGTTAACAAAACTTGGTGGTTTTATGCCAGTTCTTTTCTCTGCTATGTTATGTTTCACGTAAGAATGAAGAAGTGCTTTCATAGATGAGTCTGCAGCTAGTCTCCTGCAGTGGTGAGGCAGGATGCTTTAAAAGCTTTCTTGATAATACTGCTTAACATACAAGTTACTGTAGCTGTCCTATTTTAGGGGAGCTGACTGGGTAATGAATTACTGAACCTTTCAACTTGTGGCTAGTTCAAATCCAGCTCAGATTAATAATGACTGAAGATTATGAAAGTGCTGTGTGGTGGTGGGTATGTAAAAAGAATTGTTAGTCTTAATCCATTTCCTGCTGGACAGACTTTCACTGCATCAGGACATAAATTAAGAGCAGAGAGAGCACTGGATGAATGGACTGTCAAGACTGAACTACTAAAGTTTGAGATCGAAAGGAGTAGCTGTGTTAATCTGTTGCAGAGAAACAGAGTCCTGTGGCACTTTTAAAGACTAACAGATTTATTTATTGCATGAGCTTTTGTTGGAGAAAATCCCACTTTGTCAGACACACTGAAAATGAAGCATCTGACAAAATGGGATTTTCTCCCCAAATGCTCATGCAATAAATAAATCTTTAAAAGTGCCACAGGACTCTGTATGTTTCTCTAAAGTTTGAGAGTTTGCATATCTGTGTTTTACTGCAAGCAATAAATGCAGTTTTATTTTTGTTTGTCTCAGTTGTTTCTGCTTATGCATTGTGTTCAATTACATATCACATATCACTGTGTTGCATTGTGTTCAATTCTATATCACATTTTATTTAATTATCACATTAATCACAATACTTATTGCGTTATGCAGTGTTTGCTAGTTTGTGACAATGATTAATATAGACATAAATGTGATATAAAATTATAAATATTTTTATGGAGCAATAACCAATGCATATGGTACTGAGAAGCGGTTGCAAATGCCTACCTGCACTGAGGCCCGCACATGCATAAAAGGGGCCTGGACAGTACAGGATGGTGGCCCAGAAATTAGGTGGGTTCTGGGGCCAGTCAAATTATACTTTAACCACTGGGTATGCTCCATTCCTTTGCTGCCACCCCAGGATGGGTCCACTTGTGGGGGTGGGGGGGAGACCCAGCAGTTGGGGAGGGGCGCCTGTGGGGAGGCCAGTGGGGACAGATCGGGCTCTGTGCTGACAGTTGGCAGTGACTGAGGATGGATTCCAGCTCCACACCACCATCTGGCAGCAGCCTAGTGTTGGATCAGGTGGGGGAAGGGGGGCCTTTGGGACTGCTTGCCCCAGGTGACAAAAAGTCTAGTTACAGCTCTGGATGGGGGCCTGCTGGTGGAGACTAGTGGTCCTTCAAGGTTGTAACAATGATATCTGTGGCCCTCAAGCCAAAAAGATTGGGAACCACTGATGTAAATCAAAGCTGATATTCGCATGAAGTCCTGAAAAACCTAGGAGCTTTGCATTGCTTGGTCTGGAAGCTTCCCCTACAATGGATAATTCTGGGTTGCTGGCTGCTGCTAGCGAGTTGTGTTAAAGGCTGACAGACTAGACACTGACCTTAACAGCATAGACCTGGAAATAGACTGGCTGGATGCCCATGCGCACGTAGTAAGCGATCACATCCATAAGGAATGAGTCAGCCACGGGGAACTTGCTCAGGGAGGAAGGCTGAATGGAAAGCACAGTTTGCATCACCTGCAGTCACTTGTGTGAAATCATCACTGATCCCGACTCCCTCTTTGGTCAGTTACCACAGTGAGGAACCCCACATGGAAAACACTCAGTTTCTGCATGAAGATCAGTCAGAGCAAGACCAGTCTCCACCCTTCACATCCCAGCCAGTTGCCCCTGGTTAAAGGCCATCTGTTGGTTTTTGGAAAAAGGCAGCCAACGAGAGCTGGAGGCCCCCTGCACAGACAGGCTTTTTAGCAAATGCCTTCTTTACCTTTTGCATCCTCAGTTACTAAGTTTGCAACCCTGAGTCTGGCTCAAAGAGAATCTACTTCAGTGATGTGCCTCCGCATGGATACTGCTCTTCACCCTTCCTTCCCATCCTCTTCAGAGCCTGGAATCAGCCACCCACTCCCCACCACTACACAGCATTCCTGCATGTCCACCCTTGGGATATTCCCACAGGTATAAAATGATCAAGATCTTAACAAATCATCAAACATTGTGAAATCACAAAACTGCAGACCTGCCAAAGCACAACCATGCACCCCAACATATATGGCATGGCCTCTCTGTCTTTTCCACATGACTGAGGAAGTACAGAACTCAAAGAGAACCGGAGAGGGGGGGGCTTGTTGCCTCTAGGAAGTTCACTTAAGGCCCCACTGTAGTTTCTGAGGCCCAGGCATGAGCAGGGTACAAAAGGAAGGGTTCCCCTCATACCATAGCGGCCAGCTTCGGGATCATGTGACACAGTGTGTTGATGTTGCTCTCGTACCAAGGGTCAGCCCTGCCCAGATATACAGCCAGCTCACAAAGCTCCTTCTGGCTAGGCGTGGTGTGATCCTGGAGGAGGAGAAACACAGCGCTGAACAGTCAGCCAGTGCACCTGCTTGTTAGACAGAACAATATCTCTCGAGGAAGGGTTAAAGACACCAGAAGCCAAACAGATGTATTCATGTGTATTCTTGTTATTAACTAACCCTCCTGGCCAGTCATTGCGAGGTGTGACTGCAGCAAAGAGAGAGAAACACGCTGGCTTTGTCTAGGCAAGCATGGCTAAAAAAGGGACTGTAGCTGCAGTGGCGGCAGCAACATGAGCACGTACCCAGGGTCCTTGGCGTGCATGTACAGTCCATGTTACTACATCTAAACTACTCTTTTTATCTGCTTAGGCCAGCACAGGTAATGCAAGTGCAGGTACATGTGGGTCACACCTGACTGAGGGTATGGTGACACTGCAGTAGGGAAGTGTGGCTGCTGCACATACAGACATTCCTGAGCAAGCTTTGCTTCGGCTGGATCAAAACAAGCTTGGGTAACAATAGCAGGGAGGCCAGGCCAGCAGGGAGAGCTGCATGATCTAGACCAGTGGTTCCCAACCTTTCCTCTACTGCAGCCTTCAATTATGCTGTGGCACACTGCCATGCCAAACTCATGAATATTCAACAGCCATGGCATTCTATTTTGGGGCCAGGGCCTGGGGCTCCAGCTCAGGGAACCCCCAGCTGGGTCTGCTGCCTATGGCTCCAGCTTAGGGCCCCTCCCCAGCCCCTGGCCAGGGCCATATGGGGCTGCCACCTGCAGCTCTGGGTAACCCACCAGCTGGGGTCGCATGATGCTGCAGCCCACTGCTGGGACTCTGGCTGGGGGGAGAATCCCTGGCTGGGGCTGCATGGGGCCACCGCCCGCAGCAGCCGCTCTAGTTCCAGTGAAGCCCACAGCTGGGGCCACCACTGGAGCTCCAGTGAACCACTCCCTCCCCGGCCGGGACCAAATGGGTAGCGTTACCAGATGTCAGGTCCTCTATCTGGCAGGCATTTTAAAATACATTATTTTGTCTGGCTTTTTACTTATAGGGGTTAAAGTATGCTGGAATGCCAAGGAATATTTTATTTTTAGGGGAAAGCATTCCAGGGCCCCCTAAAAACAGAAGAATATTACATTAACACTACATTTTCTCTATGTCCTCCTCCTCCTTTTCATACTTCCCTGTCCTTCTTTTTAAGCTTTGGTATCTGGTAGCCTTACACATGGGGCCTCTGCCAGGGCTCTGACTCAGGGGACCAGGGCCGTCCCTAGGGGGGTATGAGGCCTGGGCAACTCACCCTCTGCACCCTCTCACTCCCTCCCCCCAGCATTGGAGGGCGGGGCTGACTGGCCCAGGGCAGGGGCAGACACCCGCGCTGTCCCCACCCCATGCTGGGGGACTAGGCGAGCAGCCAAACAGGCAGGCTGGTGCAGCACTGCTGGTCTGCCCCCCAGCCACGCACGCTACTCTGGGCTCTGTTCCAGAGCAGCAAGGAGGGGGTAGGAGGCAGCGCGGCCAGGGTGGGCGGACGGCAGCGATACTGGCTCCGCGCTGCCTCCTGCCCCCTCCCAGCTGCTCTGGAATGGAGCCCAGAACAGCGCACGTGGCTGGGGGGTGGGAGGAGGACCGGCAGAGCTGCACCGGGCTGCCCTTCTGGCTGTTCATCCACTCCCCGGCATGGGGGGGTAGCAGTGCAGCCGCGCAGGCCCCCCAAAGCGTGGGGCCGTGGGCAGCCGCCCTGTTACTCTTCCCTAGGGACGGCCCTGCCCATCCTCCCCCATGCTGGCTGGGGCCATGTGGGGCTGCTGCAGCGGATCCAGCTTTGGGGAACCCCACCCCCCGCCAGGACCACATCAGGCCTCTGCCACAGCTACAGGTCCTGGCCAGTGTTCCCTGTAAGCTGCGCTGGCACGCTGCAGCGCAGCCCACTGCAGCCGCCAGCGCAGAGAAGGCTGCCAGCAGCCAGAGTCTCTCCATAGAGCTCCTCTGCAGCTGGGAGTTTTCAAAACTCCTGCCCAGAGAAGCTCTAACGGAGCATGCCCAAAAAATCTGAGCATGCTCCATAGAGCTTCTCTGGCCCAGGAGTTAGGGCTGAGCCATCCCGCTCCAGTCCAGCCCCAAGGTAAGTTTGGGGGGGCCATTGGGAGTGTGTGGGGGTGAGTGGGAGCAGGGAGGTGTGATACCGGGAGCGGGGGGGGGGGTAGCAGGAGCGGGGGGGGGTGCTGGGAGCCAGGGGGGGTGGCAGGAGGGGGGGGGCGATGCCGGGAGCAAGGGGGGGGGGCCTGCGCAGCGAGCAACAGGAGTTGCTTAGCTGCCCTCTCCCCTTAGAGGGAACATTGGTCCTGGCAACCCTCTCAGCTGGCGCCACGGCTCTGGCTCTGAGGAACCCCTGCAGCTGAGGCAGCTGCCCATGGCCGTGGCTTGGGGATTTTTCCTGCAGCACAATGGAGGAGTTGCCGCGGCATGCTGGTTGAGAACCACTGGTCTAGATCCAAACACACAGGATCCTGAGTACGTAACTATCTGTGTGGCTTCTGTCTGTACTGCTGCAGCCTCACTGCATCATTACCGGCCAGCTGCAAACTAGCTAGCTCAAAGCCAGCTCTGTGTACATCTACACACGGGGCAGCTGCACCTCCCAAAGGCAATGTAAACGGACCCGCAGTAAGGCTGTGTCTGTATTAGCACTTACAACGGCAAAAATTATGTCACTTGGGGTGTGAAAAAAGCCACACCTCTGAGTGACATGTTTCATCAGCATAAGTGGCAGAGCTTCTTCTGCCACCCTAGCTACTGCCGCTCATTGACATGGTCATAGTTTGCTGGCAGGAAAGCTCCCATTAGCATAGAGCAGCTATGCCAGCAATCTCACAGTGGCACAACTGAATCTACAGGGCCATGTCACTGTAAGCTTGTTAGTGTAGACGTGGCCTAACCTCCTGATCTTACCCCTCTCCACTGTGCACCCTCACTGGTCAGTATAGGGCCCTCACGTAGTCGTGTCAAATCTCAATTGTTGGCTCTACTACGGCCGGGCTGACGGGGCAGAGCCACAGACAGCCCAAAGCAGCTCAGTGGAGCCACGCTATTAAAGGGGTGGCTTTGCAGCACTGGCTGTAAGCGCCACTAATGGGAAGGGGCTCGTTCCGATCAGAACATGCCCTGGGCAGCAAACACCGCGTTATGGCTCTGGTGTGCTGCCATGGAGCAGCTAGAACATTTCCTGCAGCTTGGGGTGCTCAAGGTTAAAGAAAGGTAATGAACAAAGTGAACTAATATTAATTTGTGCAAACACCGTCAGGATATACTACCTTTCTGGGGCAAACTGAGACTGCCATGAGCTGCAGATGTTCACTGGTTTCTAATAGGGACCACGAGAGCACAGCAGCCTGTTGCCAAGGGCTCAGAGCTCTGGTGCTGAGCCAAACGGTACCCTCCCTGTTTCAGGATGTCCTGAATTCTAGCCACATTTAGGCCCTGATCTTGCCATTAGCTCCACAGAAAGAGCCTCAAGGTCCACGTGTGCTCTCACTCCGATGTCAGTAGAGTCTGTGGGGATACAGGGGTCCAGTGCGTGTAGCTCATTGCAGGATTTGGCCTTTGGTAAATAATGCTGTTCACTTATAGTAGCTTTCACCCAAGAATCTCCAAGCACTTCACAAATATGAGTCATCAGACCATCAGGTCTTTGGGATGGGGCAATCTTTGTGTTCTGTATTTGTACAGCCCCTAGTCCATGATGGGAGAACCTGTGTGCTATTACAATAAAAATAATACTACCACCACCATTTTACAGGTGCAGAAAACTGAGGCACAGTGAAGGGATGTGATCTGCCTGTGGTCACACAGCACATCAGTGGCAGAGCCAGAAACAGATTCCTTGTTTCTGATAGCATGTACCCCCCAATTGCAAGCACAGACTCTCACAAGGAAAACGGACTCATTTTCACAACCATAATTTTTTTTATTGGAAGCAGGGGGTCAGATAAAACCCCCTTGTGTTTCTCTGTGAAGGCTCAATGCACGAGTCCACTCATTTATACATTTCCAGAGTAGCAGGATACAATTGCTAAAATGACTAGCAACAAAACAGGTAATGTTGAGACCTTAAACTTCATCACTAGGTTTGTCTACAGACTCAGGCAGACAGCTCTATAGTGAGTCCATTTTGGCAGTTTTTTTCATGGCCACAAGGGCTAGGCACAAAATGAAATCTTAAATTCTATAGAAACCGGAGGGCCCTCAGAGAAACACTTAGCCCAGCTCAGTCTGATCCCTGGGAACCCCTCAGCAATGCTGTGAGCAGAGAGAGGGTCTGGTTCCCACCTGCATGATCACTCACCTCAGTGGGCCAGGTGCCATATTGGTCCTCCACAACAGGGATGTAATAGAACTGCAGATTCAGCCTTGGCGTCAGGAAAACACGTCTGGTTTCTCGTTTCCTTATCATGTAAAAAGAAAAAAATGTTTACAGTTGCCATATTTGATCTGCATGTGAAATAGTGTAGTGGCTAACACCTCTGCTTAACATGCAGAAGGTCCTGGGTTCAATTCCCAGGGGGTTGGACTCAATGATCTCATGAGGTCCCTTCCAGCCCTATGATATGATGATGATGATATAAGCCAGCCACAGTTAATTACTTCAGTGGAGGGGAGTGCACAGCTGCCTCCTGGCAGGGCCACAAAAATCACCAGCACAGCACCTTAGCTGGGGACACTTTCTGCTTTTTAATCCCCTCCAGCTCCAGGCTCTTCACATGCCTTTCCTATCATATCTGGGCCCCATTAACAGAGCATCTGAGCACTGCAGGATCTTTATCTATCCTTAAAACAGTCCTGGGAGATAAAGCAGTGTCGTCACTCCTGACAGACCATGGCTTATGTTCTAGAACAGTGGTTCCCAAACTTTTTCAGGCTGGGGACCCCTTTTTAACAAAAAAAAAACTTTGTGCCCCCCCCCATTGATTATGTAATCTGGCCCATGTGGGCAGACTCTGGCCTGCACCACTCTGGCGGCACCACTGGGACAGCAAACGAGAAGGGCTGCTACCATTGCCCGCACCACTGGGGAGCAGAGCCGAGCTGCAGCAGCTATGGCCCCCTGCCCTTGCCAGCGAGCTGCTGTGAGGAAAGGCAGAACTGGCAGGGAGCATCGGGGCTGTAGCTGGATTCCAGCCCTGGTAGGGAGAGGCTCCACGAACCCCCCGCAACATGTCCGTGGACCTCTGGGGGTCCCCGGACCACAGGTTGGGAACCATTGTTCTAGAAGTCTATGAGGACAAGAAGGGAACTGAACCAAGGCGAGTTCCCTAACACCAGAACCTTTCTTCCTCCTGCCTCCTCCCATCAGCTCTGCTCTAGGCTCACCAACAGCTGGCATGTCAGCCTAACCACCCACATTCCTGTATCCCACTCTCACCATGCAGCGCTATAGTGGCTGGGGCACAGAGGCTTGTGAGCTGGAAAATGTTTGGCCTTTCCTCAGCAAATTTCAGCTTTTCATCAAAAAAAAAAAAAAAACCCACCAAAAGGGAAAATGTTTCAGCTTTTTTTCCCTCAAAACCCAATTTTCCATCGAAAAAGTTTTCAAGTGGAAATATTTGACCAGCCCCACCTATGCTTTTGCTGTGGCCTCTGTGCTAACAGTGCTAGGCCTGTCATACCAGGCACCTACGGTGCCTGCTTTTGACACCAGGTTCAACCCTGGCTCCTGGGGTGTGTGGTACGCTACTGCAAGCCTCGCATCACGTCCCTTCCTGCTGCTTCATTCAAAACAACTAGGCTCCTGCCTCATCCTCCGGCTTCCAGGACATGGCCTGGCACATACGTTGGGTGCCTTTGATGCCTGAGTGTTCTCTGCCAGAAGAGGCAAGTCCCGTGAAAATCGCATACTTCCCTGCACTCTCCCCTTCCACTCTGAGTCCCTCTTTCCCTTCCCCTCTTTTCCTTTCCCTTCCACCAGCACCTATCCCACCACTGCTGCAAACTGCTGAGTGACCCTCCCACTGTTAACCACCACTGCACTTGACATGAGGACACCTCCCCTCAGAGGAGGTGATAGTCTCTAGTTACCTCAGAGAATAATAGGCTTGGGCCAGTTGCCCCAAAACCCTGTCATCCCCCAGAACCACAATGCGGGCAGTATACAATCTGTGGAGGTGAGGCACGGGCACCGCAGTGCTGCCAGACTTCCTGTGCAGTGTAAGAGAGTTCTTTGCACTGGGGCCATTGCAGCTGTTCTGCAGGATTGCCATGGTCTCCAAAGGGGATGTCCTTTTCTTAATGCCGCCCTTCCTCTGGAGCCTGGCATGTTCCACCTCAGTGGTGCTGGGTGGAGGCAGCTCCTCGCTGCCCACAGGCAGGTCCCGTTCAATGCCGCTGTCTGTGGAGAGCACGGAGAAGCGGGTCTGCTCACAGCAGTCGCAGTCAGACACAATGTCCTGGATCTCAAAGTTGTCTAGCTCCTGGCTCAGGCAGTCTGGCTCACAGGTCTGCGACAGTGGGCGAACAAACAGCACCAGCTCCTTCCCTGTGCATGGGAGGAAAGCCTATGAGAGATGAGGGCCAGGTGCACAGGTGGGAGTTATCCCTGGGCTGAGGTCCGTGGGAGTTGCAGGTGCTAGGGCCACTGGTTTAGCTGCCTGTCAGAGGATTTAAATGCCTGACTTTAAGCTCAATGGCCTCAATCCAAACCCACTGACTTCTGTGGGAGTCTTTCCACTGGCACCCGTGGACTTTGGGCCAGATCAAATGATCTGAACATCTGTCTTTCTGACTGCTGAAATGCTACGATACAAACACAAATCCCATCACCTCTCTGTATCTCCCATCTGGGGTGTGCACTCTCATGGATCATGAGAGATCAAAAAAAGTGGGGGTAGTTCCACCCAGCACAGGCAGTCATTGGGCAAGTGGGGTTCACACCAGCTGCCCATACACAGGCATGTCAAGAGACACAGTCTTGATCTGTAGTGGCCCCTGCTATTTCAGTCTTGTGTTCTCACATGCCACAGAGTTAAATTCAGCCCTGTGGATCCTCACTGTTATCCCAC
The DNA here is from genome assembly GCA_007922195.1 of Podocnemis expansa. Classification (NCBI taxonomy): domain Eukaryota; kingdom Metazoa; phylum Chordata; order Testudines; family Podocnemididae; genus Podocnemis; species Podocnemis expansa. Next base: position 4,948,856 of record ML682310.1, read on the forward strand.
GCACGGGCCTTTTCCAAACAGAATCTACCAGTCAAATCAATGACCAATATCTTCTCACTAAATCCTCAAGAAGGAAATAGAGCAGGGCCACCCCAAACACAGCAGAGGACTCAGACTCTACCTCAGTTTCCTCACTCATGCGTGAACCAGCAGGCCTGCCCACGTCCAGTGTGTCACTGATTCTCCATCAATGTCAATATTTCCATTCAAGGAACACATTTACTATTCACTCACACAGTTCAGCGTCAATCATAGCAGCTAAACCCGGCCCCTCAATTAAGAATCCCTAGGGAAGTCCTCCACCCAGCTGGCTAGACTGCACCATCTGCATCCTCCTTGAACCCAGGGTCTTCTACAGGAGCCCCTCTACTTGGCCATCATCTTAAGTGAACTGCTTGTTGGCTTCCTCTGTTCAGCCCAGTGACTTCTAAAGGTCACCCACCTGCCACAAGAAAGCTTGGTGCATTAATCCAAGGCACTGTGCTATTGAACCCCTGCTTTGGAACCAACAGAAATGAAATTTGCCTCCCAACCATCTAAGCAAATTTGCATTCCTGGTATTTGGCAATGACACTGTCACCGTGTCATTTCAGTCAGCTACGCCCACTCACAGAGCTGGTCTTCATCTGTCCACAAGTGGAAACTGATATTCGGGTTGGGTAGTGGGGTACCCTGGAGCCCTTCCGGTGAACTGCCTCCTGTGGAAGGGGAAATGCTCTGTTAACAGGGGGTCTTTTGACTGCACAGAGCCCAGCTCACCCAGTAATTCAGGAGAGGAAAAGAAACTGCTCATTGAACATTAGGAGCAGCCACTTCTCCCACTCCTGCACTGGAAAACCCTCAGTGCTTTGCTCTGAGTTCTTCTAAGCCCCAACCTGCCCAGGAGCCAGACACATAAAGGAGAAAAACTGCTTAAGCCTGCCAGTAGTTCCATAAAGCTTTAGATCATGCTCAAAACAGCAGTCTCTCGTGGCCTTAGGGCTGCAGTAAGACTTTCTTAAAATACTAATAAGCAGTGAATTGGAAATGCAGAACCATGTGTACACAGCAGTTAATCAACTGTAATTAAAATATAAGTCTGTGCAGTTCATCAGAGCCCTACATACAATGCAGAATTGTTCAGGTGTGGACAACTGGTATTAACATCCTTTATACTCATATATCTCATTCCCCATCCCATATAGGGATAAGCTGTACCCGGTGTAAGCACCTTTCTCCTTGTGTAACTGTGTCCACATGAGAAGAGATGGAGGCCTTAACTGTACCAGTATAGTTACAGCAGTGCAACCTGAGTTTGAGCATAGGGCCTGAGTGTGAACTCACACTGCCAGGATGCAAGAACATTTAGTCAATCACACAGACTGCCTGGACTAAACTCAGGAGTCACAGCTGTTCCTGGGATTTGTCCCCTCACTTAACTTCCGCTTGATTCCTTTTTGTTGGAGCAGACACCACATTTACCTGCTGCTGAGGAATTCATGACCATGCGGTAGATTTTCTCCATCCTCTCTGCATGCTGGCTGCGGTCTGCATTCATCTCGCTTCCTGTACATTCAACAGCTGCTACCACTTGCCGAAAACAGTGCTCTAGCTCTTCTGTGGGTTTACCCTGTCAGAGAGAGATGCTGTTAGTAGCGGGAGGGTGTGACTATAAACACAGACAAGGCACACAGAAGGGGAAACTAAAAGACATTCTCTGGACTGAAACCCTGCCCCACCATTTCACATCTAATGAAATAAACAAAATGACTGAATAGTCCTGAACTCTCCAGGTCCATCTACACAACCAAACCAACAAGTCTCAGAGCTGCCCCAGCTCACCTGACTTAAGCTCTGCTGCAGAGCTAAAACCAGCAGTATAGACAGGCGACTCTGGGTGCCTCTGTTCCCAGGGTCCCAGAGCTCAGGCTCCAGCCCAAGCACTGACATCTACCCAGCAATTTCTCAGAGTGTGAGTCGAGGTCAGCTGCCACAGGGCCGCTGAGTCTTTATCTCCATGTAGAGTAGACATACCCTCAAACACATCGGAGCACTAGAATCGGGGTCAGTTCTGGCAGGATGCACAACCTGAGGCAGGCGGGGGGTGCCAAGGTGGGAAGGAGAGAGACTACCTGATCCCACTCTAAGCCAGTTATGTGCACCGCTTGCCGCTAGGCTGGAGGCCTTATGGAGGGCATCACAGCTAGCCCACTCTTGGCACAGCTCCTAGCAGGACATGAAGGGAAGAGGGTTATAGGGGACGATGATGCCCCCAAGCAAGCAACTTTCACCAGGTACATGTTAGATGGAGGGCTCCAAATAAATGGTTCTTGCCATGCTCCACCAATGTGCTGGAACCAGCCATGCCTATCGTGCTTGGTCCCCAATACTCACTTAAAAAAGCTACTTGGGAGGGCTGCACCTTTTCCTGACATGAACTATTTTTGACAAAGGAAAAAATAAAGCTTTTCATCTCACTAACAGTTTCATGGAAAATTATTGATTTCAACTCAATTGCCTGGTTTTTGAAGGAAAACCTGCAAATTGAAAACCAAACAAACATTTTTTTAAAATCAGAAACAGGTTTCAAAGCCCCCCAAAAAATCCATTTTTGGTTTCAGTTTTTGTCAATTTTTTTTAAATGTGGGAAATTTCCATGAAAATGAAAATAGTTCCCCATCCCCATTATATTTTATTTTTTCCAAATGTCCTGCAAAACAATTGGCTTGTTTTTTGACCACCTCTGATGTCTAACTTTCAGATGCACAGAGGAAGTGCTCATAGCTTCTGAACCACACTATGCCATGCACAATGTATGGGCAAATGAAATCACTGGTCTTCATTGGCATGACTTGCACAGCAAGGTGAGGGTAGAAAAATCTGCTTGTGTGTCAGTGGGGATGAGTGATTCTGAGAATCTGTTCACTGCATTGAATTGCCTAAATGGGAGCAGAGCTCTTTAAGAATCTGGCTTCATCAGGGGTGTCGCTGCCCCAAGAAAAGGTTGGGGGATCTGGCCCCACCTCCTGCAGTGCCAGCCCTGCCCCTGGCCCCAATCCAGCTCCAGGCCCCAATCCAGCCCTGGTTACGGCTGGCACTGGATTCTGCCACCAACAATGGCCCAGGCCCAGGTCCCTCGCTGGGGATGGATTCTGCCACTGGCAGCAGCCCAGCTCCAGATTCCCAGCCAGGATCAGGGCCAGCACTGGATCCTGCCAGTGGTCCGGCCCTGGGTCACTGCCTGGGGTCAGGGCCAGATTCTGCTGTGGCCGCTACTGCCAGTGGCCCAGCCCTGGGTCCCTGTCTGGGGTCAGGGCTAGATTCTGCTGTCGCCAGTGGCCCAGACCCAGATCCTGGCCAGGTTTGGGCTGATGCTAGATTCTAAGTGCCGCAGCTGCCACCACCAGCCTAGCTCCGGGTGGATTCCTGGCTGAACTTGGGGCACTGGTGATAGGGCCTGGGGCTTACGCCCCATGTCCACAGCACCAGCAATGCTTATGGGGCCCATGTAAACATAGGTCAAGCCCCCAGTGCTATGAAGTTGTAGCTAACTCATTACCTGAAGGATCCTCTGCAAACTTGCCACATCACAGTCCCCACCCAGAGCTGCCTGTACAGCACGTGTTATCACATAGCACATGCATGATCTGGGATTCTGATACATCTGAGCAGCGGTGGCGTCAGTGAGTAGTGCATTGCATACAGCCTTGGAGAGCACATATGGATCTGCAAATAGGAAAACTCTGTGGAAATGAAGGGTTGAAAAGACAGATGCATAAAGTAAATGGATATGTTTATCAAAGCAGACCAGAGTATGCAAAAAGGCTGGAGTCAGTGAAGACTCAGAGGCAGGGAAGGCATGCCCTTGTATATTTACGTGCAAAGTGGTGCCTGCCACTTAAATGCCTCAAGGTTTAAACTGTCAATCAGCCAGTGTCAGGAAGAAAGTCACCCTTTGGTATAATAATACTTTACAACTAAGAGATTAAACCTTCTGAAGAAGTCAGCATTATTCCCTATCTGAAGCAAGGTATCAGACCAGGTGGATCATCAGCTGATTCCCCTGGGGTTGGGTCTGTTTCCATGTTGGGGTCAGTCTTGCAGCCAGAGGTTCAGAGAAGAGAATTACCTGTCACTGGGCCAGGTTCATACCAGGTGTGCAATGAATATAATGGAAGTGAAAGAAGAGAAGTTTCACCCTTTTACCCAAGAGTTGAATTTGGCTCAGAGCAATTATTTACACACTGGAATGAACATTTTAGTTCAACATCATTCTACTCAGTTAAACGTAGCTGCTGCAGACATATCCTGTGATTCTGTACCCCTCTAGGAGAGGCTACCTGCCAGCTAGGCCATGCTGGCATACTCAGTAAAACTAGCTTTCTGAAACCAAGCTTGTTTTAACAAATCTGGTACACCACTCAAGTCTATAGAATTCTGCTTTTTGCATGCGCTAGTAGCAGGGCTTTGATTTGACTATGGTTCTGTGCTCACAGCTGTTAGATTTTTGATCGTTATTGCCCACTGCCATTAAAGCTGTGCTCCGTAGGCAGTAAAAGCACATATTTTGCTGCAAGATTAAAGTGCCATTTAAAGGGACACTGGACCAGGCAGTACGTACCTTTCCTGATAAGGATATGGGTCACTCTTCAGACTTTGTTCAGAAATAACCATTCTTTGGTATAACACTCCTAATAAATAAAAATATGAACACACAGCTATCAGGGCACAGACAATACACTCACTTACCCTGGCACGAGTTAGGACTAAGTCTGCTAAGCCAATGCAGCGATGCGGCGGTAAAGCAGGGATGAGAGGAGAGTCAAGCACACAGTTTAATATGGCCCAGAATAAACACAGCACAGTTGAAAGGGAACTTTGAGGGACCAATGTGATGAAGTAAGAAACCTCTTGGGCTACTTTGGGATGCCAGGGATGATACCCAAATGTTCTTTTCTGCTCCTGTACTTTGGTGATGGGTCACAGGTATTCTGGTGATGGGACACATGGGTGTGATAATTATAGGAGCCACTGGGGGGAAGCAGTTTTAGATAGACCTTACCTGGACCCCCTCTGGGTGACACAGGTTGTGGCCAGTTTGGGGGGGGGGCAGCTGGCTGGGGAGGAGAACAAAGGGCTGAGAGAGGAGGAGGTTAGTACGGAAACAGGGGTCTGAGAGGCAGGATCTCCAGGGGCTTGTCCTGGACTTTAGTGCTAGATCTCTTGGTTAATCTGAAAGCCAAAAGTCCTGGCTGCTGTGCAAACTGGATTGCTAATAAACCCTCTGACTTTTACACTGGCTGAGTGTCACTGCTAATTGGGACAGCCAGGACCCTCCTGGAGGGAGGAACGCCCCCCAGGGGAGACCAGACAGAGCAAGGATTGGACCCTCTGAGCCTGGATTTGGGAGCTGTCTACAGGTAGTGTGGAGACCAGGCGGAACGGGAGAAGGCTCCACCATAGCAGAGTCCTGATTGGCTGTGAACAGAGGGGATCCAAGAGTGCGTTCTGGGGTTCTCCACAACAACCACATCAAACCACATTCTTTTAAGGGATAATCCCAGTTACACATCGTCTGTTTCACTTCCTTTGCTGAAGAGATTACAAATTGGGGGGGGACGGGGACTTCAAAACAGCCTGATTCAGCTTTGTCCTATTCTTTGGGCCTGATTCTCAGTTGACTTTTACTCTCTCGGCAGCAATTGTGTCAACACACAGTCAGTGATACTTTCTGCCCACCTTGTTGTGTGGTATCAAAGATGACACAAGATGCAAGACAATGGAGAATCTGCACCAAAGGTCCTCATCCTGTTCACATGGCACCAAGGAAACATGAGCTGGCAGTTAAAGAAAGGCTTGGGGAGAACTGTGTTTGGTTCCCAATTCTTCAGTTAACTCTCTGCCTCAGTTAAAATGGGAATAACACTTCTCTACTTCCTGGAGGTGCGGGTAGGCCTATTTGGTGCTCTGGCATGATGTAACAGAAGCTATGGGTGGAGGGAGCATAAATAAGAAGAATTTTAACAAATAAGACAGAAAATAGAAAATGCAGGATTTCAGCAATACTTTTCTAAACACATCAGTTCTCTAGGAGACATTAATTGGTCCTTTAGTATTTAGCACCTGCTGAAAACAAAACACAGAGAGGGAGAGAGAGATGATAGGAAGAGCCAGAGTTGGAAAAGCTGCAGTTTAAGGTTGGAGATTTCTCATGGTTTTACTGCGTAACTTAATAATAGTCTGCCACTAGTAGCAGTTGCAAAGCACTGGGCTAGCCCGGCTGGGCACATTGCATTTCAGCTGCAGATCAACGTCCAGTGTTAATTTGTGTTGTCAGGAGGAACCATGTCATCTGTCTTGTCTATTGAAATTGTAAGCTCTTTGGGGCAAGGAGTTTTTTGTTCTGGATTTGTACAGCACGAAGCACAATGGAGTCGTGGTTCATGACTGGGGTCTCAGGCACTATGGTAATAAAACTAATAATGAATAATTTTGCACAGTGTGGCTCTGATCTGAGTGGATGCCTCTAGGTACAACTGTAATCCCCTGTAATTGTTATAGCAGTGGAATGGTAAGTCTCCTTGAGATCTGGGCATAATTCTCTTCCCATTCTCTTTCCCATTGTGAAAAAGGAGCCTTTTCTTCCATTCTCTCACACCACTCTGTGTGAGCTTGAGGGCTCCACAAGAAGAGAGCACAGTGTGATGGTCTCCTCTACTGTAGCCACTCAGAGAATTGAATGGGAGCTCTCACTACATACAAGCAGAGCTCTTGGACATTTAAGTGCAGAGCACAGAAAATACCTATCACACTGCTGGAGACTTTGATCATTACTAAGCTAAGCCACCATCACTTCATAGCTACAGCACCCACTTCGCAGGACAGAAGCTAAGGATTCTACAAACCTGGTACCATTCTTTCTGTTTTTAAGCGGAATGCATAGTCCAAGCCAATGGTACAGTAAGGCTTCGGCAGGGTGAGCAGCTTCTTACAGAAGTCATATACTCTTTCATAGAGATCATCTGAAATGCAGGGAGCCTGGAATGGGAAAGGGATGATTAACAAGATCCTACAGTGACACGAAACGTCCTCCACTTGGGCTTCCTGTGAGGGAAATGCTTCACCACAAGTGATACCCATAATAAGCAAGCAGCCCAGGGATGGAAGGACTCTGAGCATGTTCAGTCCTGGTTTAAATAGATGCAATTCCATCTGCTGTCAATAGGGCTGAATCTGAGACTAAGACTAGACAAAGTAATAGACACTGCAGAGATGTAGAAATACCCTCTTGCAAGGCTGCAGGAGCTAGATTTCTAAAGCATTAGGTGCCTTGGCACATGTGAAAATCTCTTTATGTGCTTATTTGAATTTGTATACCTTTGCATCTGAATACCTTTAAAATATGACTCAAAGTGACCTGAAAGACCCTGTCCAGCCCTGTTTATTTCACATCCCGTGTTGTTAAAGCTGAGAGCTCAAATGCACAAAAATGGGGAAATTTAAGGTTCTTGCAGAAGAGGGAGTCATGCTCCTCTTGGATTACTCCTAATTTCAATTTAAGGTTCGCCGCCATACGGCAGAGTAGGTCCTGCTCAATGCAGGGATCTCCCTCGTGGCCAGTGGACATGTCGATTAGATGGTCATCTGGTGAGGATGAGGATTGGGCCCGAGATCTACTGTGTTGCATAGAATCAGGATCAGGTTCGTTGTCGGAGAGATCCGAGGACTCCAGTGGAGGCAACCGGGCGTAGCGGGATGAGGCATCATCGGTTCTTGTGCTCAGCCAATCAAGGATCCACTCATTACAGGATGATCTCGCTAGACGTGTAGGCGCAGTGGGAAGAACGGACACCTCCCCTTGTACCCGTGGTCTTTTTGACCTCACTGAGCTCAGGGATGGGGAGCTCTTGCGAAGTCTCTTCCTCAGGCGCTCCTCCTGAGAAGGGGAGGGGCGGTCCTCAGAGGACGATCTAAAAGACACTCCACCTGATGTCCTGGAACCTGATACCGAGTGCTCTTCAGAGGAGCAATGGAGTGAAGTTTCCTGTCCCTGTGTACCCGACTGTGGTACCAGTGGAGGGCTCGGTGGTACCATGCTGGGTCCTGCTGTTGGGCTAGCTGCTAGTACCTGGTTACAGAACGGTGCCGGCTCAGAGACTAGCATGGAGCTGGATGCAGGTACCGGTGTTGGTGCCGGGCTAGATGACGGTACCGGGCTTGTCGGTACCAGATCTGATGGTACTGGGCTTGAAGTTGGTATCGGGCTTGACATCAGTACCATGAGGGGCAGTACCGTGTCCTGCAGTACCGATGGAGACAGTGCCGCTTTGGTCTTCTTCTTCTGCACCAGAGCTGAGTTATGGCGCCCTTTATAGGCCGTCAGGGGTGCCTGAGCCGGTACCTGTCTTGGTACAGCTGAGGGGCTACCCAGTGACTGATGAGCTCGGTGCTGGAGTGGTACCGTAGCGGGTCGAGGTTTCGAGCCTGGTACCGATGATTGGTGGCAGGATTCCTGAGCCTGAGCCGATCAGGGGTCCGGCGGAGTGCTCGTGGCCTGGCCGGTTTCAGGGGTGGTTGCCCCACTCCCCGAGATAAAGAGAAGGCAGCGCTCCGTTTCTAAGCGGGTCCTCCACTTGAAGGACCAGCAAATGGAGCATTCCGCTGCGAGTGGGGACTCACCCAAGCAAGCGAGGTATTTCTTGTGCAGATCATCCATCGGAAAAGCCTTGCAGCATTCCAAGCACAGCTTGAAACCAGGCATCTTGAATTTCACGCGGAAGACAGGCACTTGCGTTTGCAAGTTTACGCTGATCCAAACCGATGCTGATGGCGGAAGAAGGAACTGGGAGGGTCAGGGTCACGGTCACCTATATAACCGCGGTTGCGGTGCAGAGGAGGTGTTGGCTGTGTGCTCTGACCTAACAGGCTAGTGCTAAAGACTTTCTGACCTACCATGCGCTGTGGCACGTAGACACCTGTAACTGAATGATGTGAGCAGCGCATGAAGAAGAACAATGGTTTCCACCATACTGCACATGGCTGACTGAATAGTGAGCCTGATTTTAACTTCACCTAATAACACTACCACCACCTGGCTCTTACACAGACCTTGTCATCTGCAGATCTCAAAGTGCTTTACAAAGGAGGTTAGTGTGATTCTCTCCATTTTACAGGTGAGGGAGCAGACACATGGAAGGAAATAACTTTCCAAGGTCACCTAACAGCAGAGCCAGGAACTGAACTTAGGTTCTAAGGGATGGATTAACGCCCTTGTGAGCTTAGGTCTGTTAGATTTTGTGGGGCCCCAGGGGGCAGGGCAGTGAGATCTCCGCTTCCCGGAAGGCCATACTTATGTCTGTGGACCTGCATCCTGTTCTCCCCCATCAGTGGCAGCAGCAGCATCGGCAACACCCTATGGGGGGAGGAGGGTCCACAGGCCTGTTTCCTGCTATCTCCCCAGTGCTGAGGGGTGGTGGGGGCTGCCCTTTGAGGGGGGAGGCGAGGTGAAGAGGTCTCTGGCTCCCCTTTGTGCTCAGGGTAGGGGTGAAGGACTCCTGGGCTGTGACAAGAGGCAGCTCCTCCATAGCTTGGAGCCTCCCATCCCCTGTCTCCCACCATCACCAGCCTGGGGTCTGGGTGGTGCTCAGCGCTGGGATGGGCCAAGTTGTGGGCGGCAGCACCATGGCACATGGGCCAACTGGTGCAGTGGTGCTCTGGGAGCACTTGGGCCTGCCTAGAGCATAGTAGTCTGCCCAGGGGTGGGGCCCAGTGGGCCAGTACTGTGGCATAGCGTGGCTAGTCGCACTTTTGCTAGAGGTGCTGCCACTGTTGCCGGGCCAGGGCCAGGGCCCCCCCCCTTACTCCAGATCCGTAGGCTGCAACCCCTAAAGCTCATGCTTATTCTGACCCTGAGGTATCTTATACCCCAGACCAACAGGCCACAATAGCTATTCTGCTCTAAATTGGGTGTCAGTTTTGTCAGGACCAGGCCCCAGAGCATTGAATTCCCCTGAATCATTAAATACCATCTGCAGCTCTTACCTTTATTAGCGTGTACATTAGTGTGTGGAGCAGGGGGATGATGTAATGTCTATAATCGGCTTTTTCGGCCTGCAAAACCAAAACAAACAGTTAACTGAAGCTTCTGCTGCTTAGAGACTTGCTGCCTGGTGAAACACCTCAGTGGTGTTTGGAGTAGGGGAAGTCCAAATGAAACGCTGAGCACACCCTAAGCGTCACCATTTGCCTGCCAGTTTAAGCAGAATGCTCTTACAGCGAAAAACTGGCCAACTTTCTGACTCTGGAACAATACTAAAGGTCATCAGGCTTGTTTCTAGTCACAGAAAAGTCCAAGAATTACAGACATTCATGTTTCTTGTAGGAATGAGGCCCTGAATGGTCACCACCAGTGAGTTTGAGTCAACCCTGTGCCCAGGGGTGGCCGGGAAAGCGGGGGTCCCAGATAGAAGATCTGCACCCTGAGAAGTGTGACTGAAATTGGGGTAAGCAGCTGGACCAGGTTCATGTTCCAGAAGCTTGAATCGCTTGAGGAGGCCAGAGGTTGCTCTGGCAGGTGACCAGGAAGGGACACTTGCCACAATCTATGACACCACCATGGCCAAGTCTCCCATGATGTGATTGCCTCCCCTCTACAGGAGGGGAGACTGTGGTGCATCATGTGAGGTGTAGCCTGGTAGGGGAGCCCTGCCCCAGGAAAGCTGGAGCATAAGAGACATGAACTACAACACTCATGAAGCACTGCAGTGGCATTTCTGCCTCAAAATATTTCAGGTTTTGCTTTTTCACCAAAAAGTCAGAGTTTTGCACAGTAAACTTCAGCAAAAGTTATCGTTTGTCTCTGGTGGTCAATACTTTCCATGGAAAAAGACCCATTTTCTGACCAGTTCTAACAATCAGACTATCCTCTGTGGTGGCTGAGGGGTGAGAGGCAACTAACCCACATGAAGGGACTAGCAGAGGTGGCAGAAGCTTGGCATAATTGGGGCAGGGGCTGAGGTTTGGGGCTGACCTGGGCACCAGGATGCTCTGGCAATAGCAAGCAGCAAGGCAGGCACCTGCCTTGGACTCATGGATGCCTGGTAAGCAAAATAAGCAATGGAGTCAGGGTGACTGCAGCAGCATGCCCCCTGCTTTGGGCTCCCAGCACAGCTGCCAGCTTGGCTCCTTGCACCAGCTGCTCCTTTTCCATCACTGGCACTTGCTCCTGCCTTCTTCCCATCCCCAAAATGGTATAGCTTCACACATCTGTCTTCTTCCCGCCCAGCATGGCTCTCTCTCTCTCCCTTCAAGTGCCCCTCTCCTCAGCACCAAGAGCACTCAGCCAAAGGAAGAAAGGGGACTGACAGCTCCATCTCTTAGCTGCCACAGCAACAGAGGAAATACTAGAGTGGCGGAAAGATAGATCAGCTGCCATGATAACTCCAGTGCAGGGGACCAGCTCTCACTGCCCGGGGTTCTGCCTTTCCAGGTACCAAGCCACCCAGATAACATCTCTGTCCTCAGAGTCAGTGCTCCAGAGATGGCTGGGATCCTCCTTCCCTGCATCCTCCATAGCAGCAGGAAGGTCACCACTGCCACAGAGCTGGCCTAGCAACCCAAGAGATGCTATGCTGATGAGGGCCATATAAAGCCATACAGGCCTAATTGGCACCACACACCATGGCATACATTAATGTCTCTTCTGTTCTTTCTTACCCGCTCCAGTTCTTTCACCAGGATTTTAACCAAGATGGTGCTGTTGCAAGGATTCCGATCGATTTTCTTATGCAAGGTCCAGCGCAACATCCCTGTGAGATCAAGAACGAGGGGAAGGTCATTCAGCAGAAAGCAGTGATGGGGAGGGAACATAGCCCAGTAGCTAGGGGTGGGGCCTGAGATCTGAGTTTTGTGCCTGGCTCCACCTCTGACTTAGGGAATGTGCATTTGTTATTCTTCCATAGAGCAGGTAGGTGGACAACTGCTCCTCAACACCCTTCCAGACATATGTTTACATGATTCTGCAATTTTTACTGGTATGAGTTGCATCTCCTCTAGGGAGTTTGACAGTTTCCAGCTTGTAACTACACCAAGAAACCCTTCTAGGTGTAGACAGGGCCTCCAAAAGTTTGGGCCCCTCCAGTGTTTGGGCCCCTAAAAATAGAAAACTGAACCAGAACGCTGTGTTCCGGGGCCCACTATTTTAAAATGGTGGGCCCTGGAACACAGTGTTCCAGCTCTGTTTTCTATTTTTAGGGGACCTGGAACGCTGAGCCCCTAAAAACAGTGGGCCCTGGACTGGTGTTCCACCATGTTCTGACCCACTTTAACCCCTGAGAATAAGCGTCCACATGGGGGAGTTACACTGGTGTAACTACCGTTAAGTTTCTCCTAGGGTGACTAGATGCAGGGGTGATAGGTTGCTTGTATAAGACAAAGCTTCTAATACAGGCATGGCCAAACTGTGGCTCAGGGGCCGCAAGTGGCTCTCGAATGAAAAAGTGTGGCTCACGGAATAACGTCATCAAATCAATTTAACAGGTAAAAGTAGATGGCTATATGCCTCAGTGTGGCTCTTGAAGGCTTAATAACCAACTTGTGTGGCTCTTGAGTTCCATAATTTTGGCCACCCCTGTAATATCAGGACATCTGGTCACCCTAGCTTCCCTGAGCAGATAAAGCTTTAGTTAAAGTAGTGCAGTGTCTGCGCACGGTAATACTCTGATGGGAAGGTACAGTACAGGGCTTCAACGGAAGCCTCCCACGCTTCACACTCCACACGTTTCTCAGTGGCGACAGATGAAAGCTCTTATCTTTGAGCCTGTGGCATCTTGTCAGAGGTGGGGAGCTATCAGCAGTGCAGTCTCATGCCAGCATCATTAGCCGCAAGCAATCAAAATTCATTAAAAAAAAAAACCCAAATGATTTTTAAATCTCATGATTTATCAGTCAGTGAGAAACAATGTTTTATTTACTTTCCAGTCTGTGAGCCATTACATGGTGCTGGGGTCCCATTTGTACACATTTTTGGGTAGCTCCCAGCCTAATGAGGTTGTAAGCTATGACTGGGGCTCATCCATGCTAGAGTTATGGAAAATACAAACGACAGTGTTGTGAAGAATTGATTGCCATGCAACGGAGGCTTCACCTTGTTACGGCTGTTCAACTCTTGATTTTTAAATGAAGGCTGAGGCACCCCAGAGAAAGAAACCAAGAAACAGCCAGCTGCCTACATGCATTAATTTCATACCCCCCGTGACCAGGGCCAAGGCACAAAGTGTGAGGGATGGCAAGTGGCCCCAGCTCACTTCTATCCCTCTTGAACTACATGTGCCTTGCTTTATATTAGCTCCATGACACAGACTGGCCACATACATGAAACATGCTCTATGGGGCTGGCCAAAGAAACCCGCTCCTGCATGGCTCCGAGGCAGAAGCCACTTCCTCGTGTAGACGGGTTTGGTCAACAACGCTAGGATCACTCAACAGCGTGATGTTACAGAACATGCTGCCCCCTGGTCTGTAACTTGCAGCAATATGTAAGATGACAGGTCATGGCACATAGCGCTCCATCTTGATCTCAGCAGAATGACACCTGGACTCAGCTGCAACATTGCATGCTGGAACCTGTGGACTCCATGGAGCAATGAGGGCAGCAAAAATGTGCTCACTTCCAAGAAAATGAGGCTGCTGGAACATTATCAATAAGGCACCGGCCAGGGCAGAGGTTGGAGACCTAGACTCTGGCTCAAACTGCTGGCTTGAGATGTGACCTTGTCCTTGGTGCACTTTCGCAAGCAGCAGCTAGGAATGTCTGCCCCATGCCTCATCTAGTGGCAGAATTAGCTTTAATTTTAAAATGGATAGCCGTGTTAGTCTAGTCCAGTGAAAAGACAACAAGGAGTTGTGTGGCACTTGAAGACTAACAGATTTATTTTTTGCATGAGCTTTCGTGTTTTAAGATCCCACTTCCTCAGATGCTTGACTGACAAACATAAGACCACAAGAACAGCCATATTGTATTAGACCAATATCCATCTAGCCCAGTATCCTATCTTCTGGCAGTGACCTATGTCAGGTGATTCAGAGGCAATGAATAGAAGGGGTAATCATCATGTGATCTACTTCATCAGCCATTTCCAGCCTCTGGCAAACAGTAATCCCTGCCTGTCCTGGCTAATAGCCATTTAGGGACCATGAATTTATCTAGCTCTTTTTTGAGCCCTGCTACAGCCTTGGACATTCACAATATCCTTTGGCAAAGAGTTCCACAAGTTGACTGTATATTGTGTGAAGAAATACTCCCTTTTGTTTGTTTTAAAACTACTGCCTATTTCATTTGGTGACCCCTAGTTTTTATAGTATGAGGAGTAAATATCATTCCCTTATTTACTTTCTTCATACCTGTCATGATTTTATAGACCTCTATCCTATCCCCCCCCCTTAGTCTTTCCAAGGTAAAAAAAAGTCAGAGCCTTATTAATTTTTCATATGGAAGCTGTTTTGTACCCTAATAATTTTTGTTGCTCTTTTCTGATTCTAATATGTCTTTTCAGAGATGGGATCATCAGCTCTGCACACAGTATTCAAGATGAGAGCATACCGTAGATTTATAAAGAGGCAATATATATATTTTTTTCTTATTAGCTATCACTTTCCTAATGCTTCCCAACATTCGGTTAGCTTTTTTGACTACTGTTGCACGTTGGGTGGATGCTTTTAGAGAACTCTCCACAGTGACTCCAAGATCTCTTTCTGGAGTGGTAACAGCTAATTTAGATTCCATCATTGTTATGGATAGTTGGAATTATGTTTTCCAATGTGCATTTTGTATTTATCAGTATTGAATTTCATCTACTTTTTGTTGCCCAGTCATTCAGTTTTATGAGGGTCTCTTTATAACTTTTTTCAGTCTCCTTTGGAATTGACTAGCTTGAGTAGTTTTGCATCATCTGCATATGTTGTTGCCTCACTGTTTACTTCTTTTTCCAGATATTTATGAATATGTTGGGCTGCCCTGGGAGTACAGCCCCTGGGAGACCCCACTGTTTACCTCTCTCCATTCTGAAAACTGACCATTTACGCTGACCCTTGGTTTCCTATCTTTTAATCAGTTAGTGATCCAGGAGAGCAGAGCCGTAATGCTCTGTTTTAGCGCCCAGGGTGCGTTTCAATTGGAACATGCCCCTTGCAATTAGTGTCGCCTGGGCCAGTCCCACCTCTTGGTGGAGACAGCCTGGGAGAGGGCGGCAACAGGGGACTGGGGGGTGGGACTGGTCCTCCTTTAAAATACACCTTTTAATAGAGTGGCTCTATTGTGCCACTCTGGTGCGTCCAGGGCAAAGCCCCATTCGCCCCACCCTAGTTACAGCTCTGCAGATGAGACCCTCCCTCTTATCCCATGACAGCTTACCTTGCTTCAGAGCCTTTGATGAGAGACCTTATAAAAGGCTTCCTGAAAATCTAAGTATGCTATACCCACTGGATCACCCTTGTCCACATGCTTGTTGACCCCCTCAAAGAATTCTGATAGATTGGTGAGCCATGATTTCCTTTTACAAATGCTGTGTTGCCTCCTCCTCAACAACCTGTGTTTGTCTGTGAGTCAGATAATTCTGTTCTTTAGTACAGAATTTGTGTGGTACTGAAGTTAGGTTTACTAGCCCATAACTTCTGGGGGTGTCTCTGGAGCTGTTTTTAAAAGTTGGCATCACGCTAGCTGTCCTCCAGTCATCTGGTACAGAAGCTGATTTAAATGATAAATTCCCCCCTCTTCAAGCATCAGACAAAGTGGGATTTTTCTCCCATGAACGTTCATGCGATAAATAAATTTGTTAGTCTTTAAAAATGCCACCAGACTGCTTGTTTGCTATATCACAGTTAGTAGCCCTGCATTTTCACATTTGAGTTCCTTCAGAACTCCTGGATGAAACCATCTGGTCCTGGTGATTTACTACTATTTAATGCAGTGGTGTCACTGGGCACTAGCTCATGGGGCACGTACCTCAAATTCTTTAGACAGTAGCTTGAGCCTGGAGTACCAATCCCACCCCCAGTCCCTTGCTGCTGCCCTTTCCCAGGCTGTCCCCACCAAGGGGTGGGACTGGCCACTGCAGTAGCCTCTTTGTCCTCAGTAGGAGGATGGGGCGGGTTGGGCCAGATTATTGTAGGGACTTCAGGGGCTTAAACCCTGGACCCTGGCTGAAAGGGGGGGTGCTGGGCTCCAACCCCTAAAGTCCCTACTATAGTCTGGCACCCCCCATCCTGCTCAGCACTCCTGCCCTGCTGGGGAGAGGGGAGTGCCTTAGATACAGAGGCTGGGCTCTGCATTCCTACCCTGCCCCTGGGCCAGCTAATTCACCCCCAGGGCAGGGCAGGGCAGGGCCTGCTTATGCCACCCACGAGGCAAAGCCAGCTGCTGTGGCCATGGCCTCTGCTCCAGCCCAGTGGCTGGCAGAGCTTTCCAGGGCCTGTGCCCCTGGAGAGCTGCACTGAGGGCTGCCACACCACATGCCAGCCCCTCCCTCCCCTGGCAGACAGACTGGAGCAGGATCAGGGTGGAAGCACCCTCTAGCCCCAGCCTACCCCACCCCAGCAATGGGGGATGGAGACCTGGTCCCCACAATGGAGGATGTGGCCCCAGGTGGGGAGGTCCATGGTGGGAGGCAGCCTGATGCCCTCGGGCTGGATAATCTGGCCCTGGGGGCAGGGCTAGCCACTCCAGCAGCCATCCATCCCCAGCAAGGGGGCAGAGAGCATCGGGCTGGCACTTGGGGGCAGGCCAGCATCGCGGGGCATGATGGCAGGAGATGGTGCTCAAGCCTGATCAGTGGTCCAAAAAAATGGGCCAGGAATTGGGACTGGTCAGCTCACTTTGGGGCAAGCAGATGCTGTAGCAAGGTGTGGACTCTGGGCTGGCATGGCTGGATTTATTTTGGCAGGCAGCAGGGTCCTTCTTAGCCCAAAGACTCAGTGGCACTCCTTAAAGCCCTGCCTCAAGCTGCTCTGCAGGGGCTTTAGGGACTGCAGCCCAGGGCCCTGGGCTAAGTGAAGGCCCCGCCAGCCAGTACGACAGCGGCAGTTCACCGGGCCAGTACCAACCCCAGCCTAGAGCCAGAATGAGTCTGCCTTGTGCAACTCCCCTGGTGCTGATGCAGTGCACCACCCCATAAATGCTGGCCTGCCCCTCTGTGCCAACCTCACTCCACCCCCTGCTGGGGACAGGGTGGCTGCTCCAGTGGCCAGCCCCGCCACACTCACCTGCTGGGGATGGTGCCCCAAATCTTTTTCTAAAGGAGTAGCAAAACTTTAATGTATCAATTTGTTCCAAAACTTTCTCCAATGCCACCTCAGTCTGCGATAGTTCCTCAGATTTGTCACCTCCAAACAATGTCTCAGGTTTGGGTATCTCCCTAACATCCTCAGCTGTGAAGAGTGATGCAAAGATTTCATTTTGTTTCTCTGCAATGGCCTAATCTTCCTAACAGACAGACTACTGAAGACACACTGGGGAAGCTGCATGTGGAATGCTAGCTGCAAATAATGTATAATAGCAACAAGTGTAAAATCAACATCTTTCAGTGTTGCAGAAAACAAGGATTCAATGTAATTTTAATCAATGGTGACCTATTCTGTGCATCCCAAGTAAGATCTATTTTTATTTTAGTTCAGGTTGCCAAAGCTCTCGAAGCCAGTTGCTCTACTGATGGTGCAGGATTTCAACTCTCCATAGCTAAGGTATTTAAATAGCTCTCTTCATCTAAAGCACTAAAGAACTCTACAAAACAGGATTTTGTTCTCATGTTACAGACAAGGAAAGTTAGGCAGGGAGAAGTTGCCCAAAGTCATATAGTGAGTCATCCACGGCCATCCTTGGAGCGGGGAGGGCGAGAGGGATGACTGCCTGGGGCCCCCCCCGGTTCTGTGGGCCCTGTGCTGCCCCCTGCACTGCCATGCTGTCCCCCAGCCCGCTGCAAAACAAGCCTCTGGATGGGCCCTCCCTGCACCCAGAGGGGAACAGTTTGTCTCAGGGAAGGGGGAGGAGAGCAGAGCCTGGCTTCTGGGCTGGCCCACACCACCCCTGGGGGTGGAGTGACCGGCCTGTCCTACCCCCCCACCCCCAGCATGGGGAGGGGGGACAGGAGGGCCCCCACAGGCTGATTGGCCCTGGGCCCCCCCACCTAAGGATGGCCCTGGAGTAAGCAACACACATTCTGAAAGTTCCCCATCTTCAAGCATCTGACAAAGTGGGATTTTCTCCCATGAGGTTATGCAATAAATAAATTTGTTAGTGTTTAAAAGTACCACCAGTCTCCTTGTTTGTAGCTGGGAATGAAACCCATGATCTCCCTCTCTCTCAGCATCCTGGTCTAATCAGCCAGTCCTGTCAATTCAATGACGTTTACTAGAGACTATGTGCTGAAGGAGTACCGAGGAGGTTGCCTAGGGCTGATTTGGAAGCATCATATAGCGTGGCAATTGTGAAGGGGTAAGGAGATTTTACAGAAGGAGAAATGGGTGCCTAGAACCAAAAGCTGGCTGAAAATTTTAGTTCCTTTGGGATCAGGCTCACAAGCCAAGTGCACACATCAAGGAGATGAGAATGGTGTAGAACATGGGTGGACAAAATTGGCTCACAGCTAGGTTCCAGGACTTTTACTTTTTTGGTCACCAGAGGGGCCTCCTCCATTACATTTCTGCAATTGAACTATGTGACAGGCAAGTAAAACTGGTCGCCACGGTGACCAGAAACATTGATATGTCGAGACCTGGTGTAGATCCTCCGCTAGTGATTCAGTCTAAATGCAGTGGGAGGTACTCAGGCACCAATGTTCTAGGACCTTCTGATTCCCATAAAATCATAAAAACTAGCCAGGGGAATCTCTGACACTGGCCAAGTCTGAGGCACAGAGAGTAGGAGTGAGATAGTGCCAGGCAGCTGATTGGCCTGCTGAGAGAGGACCCCGTCTTACCTCGCTCGCTCTGGAATGTGGGATGGTGTCCATCGAGTTCTCGGAGGAGAGCACGCACGCTGCGGAGGATGTCTGACTCCACCTCTAGTGCAAAGGGAGGAGAAGGACATGAGCAATAGCACAGCTCTGCTGTTCTTGGGTAAATGCTGGTACTTGGAATAGACCAGCTTGTGCCTACTTTTTATTTGTTTAGGGTAGGTACACAACTTTGTGATGATTACACAACTGGGGAACCTATTAGATAATCTCAACAGATTAAGGTCAAAATTCTCAGACCTGGCACCTAGGACTAAGCTGCTGAATCTGCACTGTGAATTCCTAAGCTGTGCTGCACAGCAGAGGGTTAACACAGAGTTTTTGAAGCAACAAAAATTCTTCAGAGAACTGCTGAGAGTCTCAAGAAAAAAACGACTTGGCAACAGCCCATCTGTAAATGAAGAATGGAAACTCCTTCATGTTCTGGTGTAGCATTAGCATCAATGGAGCAATGGCACCAGCTGAGTGGTCAGGTGGGAATGAGAAGTATCCTGCCATACTAACTGCTCAGAAACTGGGGCTGGAGTGGAACACTCCCACGCCAACAAATGTAGTTCAGACAGAGCTCAGGGTGTAATGTTTTGTAAAGAACAAACCTGGTCAGAATGGCATCATTAACAAGCTTTTTATTTGAAAGCCAGAAAACACAGTTATGCTCCTTTCAGAAACTCTAACTCTGTACTCCCCCCATCTCCATGAGGCACCTCTGTAGCCCCCACACTTCAATTAAAAGCACATACTCCTCACTTAGATTACAAGCTTTTTTTTGTGGCAAGGAAAGAAGTACCTTTCTCCTCTGTGCTTGGACAGTCCCTAAAACAAGAGGGGCCTGCTAGCACCGCTAGGCAACAATACATACAATAGCAACCATTGTAATGCCCCACTCAGCTGCATGAAGTACAGACTCACCCACCCACCACACAGGAGCCAGCTACATTAAGCATCTTGCTTGTTTCCTTCCATTCATGAACCTTCCCACCTTCCAACTGAGGCCAAGAAACCTTTCACTTATTACCTCCCCTGTACAAACAGCTCCCACCCCACTCACAATCCTTGATGCCAGTCCAAGCCACCTGGTCCCCATTCCATATAAACCACAAACCACCTTCTACTCTAAAACCAAGAAACTCCTTCATTACCATCTTTGTTACCTTCATGACATGGTTCTGAGACTGCAACACTTATCTATAGCCATACGTTGTGCTTATCCTGACAACAACTGCTCTGCACATACTGTCTCAGACCCCCCACCCAAAGTGCCCCATTTTCCTAGGCAACTTATAAACAAAGAGGACCATAAGGCAGCAGTGAATTCCCCTGAACCTTTTTCTGAAACACAGGAAATTAAAGGGGGCTCTGTAGGTAGCAACCCATGAAACAGCTAACTACAGGAGAAAGATTGGGCAGAAAATCTAGTGATTAAGTTAATAATCAAGAAACTCCTAGGAGAATAGAAAGTTTGGACCATAAGTTCTGGATAAGTGTGTAAAAGTAATAGGGTGGGACAATTAAATGTAAGTTTGCAGATGACACCAAGTGGGGGAAAATAGTAGATATGCCGGAGGGTACGGACAGGATTCAAGGAGACCTAGACAAATGAGAGCATTGGGCCATATGGAATCTCATGAGATTCAACAAGGACAAGTGCAAAGTCCTGCACTTAGGATGGAAAAATCCCATCTACTGCTACAGGCTGGGGACTGACCAGCTAAGTAGTGGCTCTGTAGAAAAGGACCTGGGGGTTATGGTGGATGAGAAACTGGATATGAGTCAACAGTGTGCTCTTGCTGCCAAAAAGGCCAACGGCATATCGGACTGCATCAGTAGGAGCATTGCCAGCAGATCAAGGGATGTGATCATTCCCCTCTATTCGGCACTGGTGAGGCCGCATCTGGAATATTGTGTCCAGTTTTGGGCTGCCTGCTATTGAAAGGATGTGCACCAATTAAGAGTCCAGCAGAGGGCAATGCAAATGATTAGGGGACTGGGGTACATGACTTATGAGTTGATACTGAAGGAACTTTGCTTATTTGATCTGAAGAAGAGAAGACAGGTGGATTTGATAATAACCTTCAACTTCTTCAAGGAGTGCTCCAAAGAGGAGGGAGCTAGGCTATTCTCACTGGTGACACAGGACAGAACAAGGAGCAATGGTTTCAAGCTGCAGTTGGGGAGGTCTAAGCTGGATATTAGGAAAAACTTTCTCACTAGAATGGGTTATCTAGGGAGGTGGTGGAATCTCAGTCTTTAGAAACTTTTAAAGCCCAGTTGGATAAAACCCTAACTAGGGTGATTTACTGGGAGTATGCCTGCTTTTAGCAGGGGGCTGGACAAGATGACCTCATGAGGTCCCTCCCAGCCCTAATATTCTATGATTTTATGATTCATTTTAAAAGCCTGTTGGAGTTAATTGAAAGACGCCCACTAATTTCAATGGGCTTTGGATTGCACCCGGCAGCAACATCAATTACATCAAACCCCAAACTCTGTGCTGCTCTAAACCCAGGCTGGCAGTCTGACAACTGCAGTATTACTTGTCAGCTCTGATCCTGGGGAACCAAAGCATCATACTCGACTTCTCTGATTCACCTGAAACCCCTGCCTCACTCAGCCTCTGCTTGAACCAGAAACCAAAAGCAATGAACAGACAGTGGGGGACATATTTATCCCCCCTAAACAAGAGTGACAGGATGAAGGCAACTCTCCTAGCCAGCCTCATCTACATTGAAGATGTGAGAAGGCATCTCCATTAACACACCGAATGGACAGCAGACAACCTTATTTGCATCAAAGATGGCCCAAGAATTAGCATGCTGACTGAAGAACCAAGCTCCAAAGCAGAAACCACACTGAACTCGAGGATCAGCAAAGCAGGGAAGCACTGCATGATGCAGGATGTTTGCTCCAGATGGTAATGAACCCACCTCTGCCAATACACAACTCAGCAGTTATCAGACCAATTCTAGTCATAGATACATTATTGCTATTCAAAACACTGAGTTTGCCTGATTGCATTGTGAGCACCCTTGAAGAAATAGCTCCCATAGCTAGGACTGATCAGTTCCTATTGTCCAGCCTAAACAAAAAAACTTTGGTATACCCCTTAAGTCATTATTTATTCATAAACAACCCTAGTGTTCTGCCCAGAACCATTGTTTCTTCCCTACAAAAGCCCCCTAGCCAGGTTCAAAACTCTTTTCGGATGTCTGGATCCAAAAGCTGCATCAGTTCCACTGGGACTTCACTTTTTCACGGCTGATCATGTTGTAGCCTCTGCATGTCTCAAGCACATCAGACCCTAACCTGAACAGCCTGTCTCCCGGGAACCTTTGACTAGTTGTAGATGCTCTGAGTGGTGAGACCCCAACTCTTTCTCAGTCCAGGTATAATGTTCTAACCCTGATCTTTGTAAACAAACTTGGGCTAGATTTCCCCAATACCCCAGTTGAAATTGGGTAATATTGTAACTGTTTCGATTTTTTGCTCTTCCAGGCAATAAAATTTTTAACTCAAACTGATCGCCAGACTCCAAACTTCATTTACTCTTTTGTATTCTCAGGTTCCCTACATTGCTCTGCAGCAAAGCTTCTTCTACTTAGCCAAAGATCCTGTAATGCCCCAAAATCCTGTGGGGTTTGCTCATCAAAGGAGGTTACTACTAGAACAAGTGTAGAGTGCAGCAGCTTCCCCAGGACTTGAAATTGGGGTGGCATGTAGGGTGAGGTGTAGAGGTCTGGGGTGCTCACTAAATTGGTATAACACTGTTACTAGCTGACAACTGGGGAGAGTGTTGGGAAATTCAGGGGCAGATGGAAATAGGATGTTAGGGAAATCGCTGGTAGAGTGACAGCTGGGATAGCAATGTGCTGAACCTATGGCATACACTGGTGGCAGCTGGAAAGGGCTGCTTTGCTCAGCTGGATGAGTCTGGGGCATACAAGAATGGCAGCAGAAAGTGAAGTTTTGACCCAGCTTGATTGAGTCCATGGGCCTATATTGGAGCAGCTGAAGTTTTGTTTTGACCCGTTCGGCTCAGACATGTGCTCTATTCTGGCATGATGCCAGGGGCATATAAGGGTGGCTCTGAAAAGTGCTGTGTAATCCAGTCTGCTGCGTTCAGGGACATATAAGGCAGTGGTCATCAAACCTTGGGTTACAGACCAGCAGTTAGTGGGTTGCAGCACTGCCACTAGAAGGCGGCAGGGAAGGAGTGGTTGATGAGGACACCAGCTGCTCTGAAGCATCAGGTTTCAGAACAGAGCAGCTGGCATCCTTGTCAGTTTTCCATGGCTGCTAGCAGCTACCTGCAGTAGAACCAGCATCCTTTTAAACTTTCCCCAGCTGCTTCTACCCTGGCTGAGTAGAAGCAGCCACAGAAAGTCTAAAAAGACACCAGCTGTCCCACTGCTGCCTACAGCCCAGGACTGCTAGAGTCCTTCTCAGTTTCCCACAGCCACTACTCCTGGCTTGAAGCAGCTCCAGGAAACTCCAAAGGACATCAGCTGCCCTGTGGTACACGTAGCAGCAGGACAGCTAGCATCCTGATCAATCTCCCATGGCTGCTTCCACCTAGGGGTAGCAGCCCCAGGAAATTTATGACAATGTTGGGTCATGGTCATGCATAATTTTTTTCAGGTAGGTCACAAGAAAAAAGGTTTGATGACTACTGATAAGAGGTCAGAGTGCTGATAGACCCAATCCACTCAGACACACTGTTAATTTGTCAGCGTATACATGGGTGGTTATTTGAGTCTGGGGCTGAAGTAACCCAGTCCTGGGAAACTTAGGTCCTGCAGGGTAGCTTCAGTGAGAGAGACTTGCAGAAGGAGAAGGAAGTTGCATTTTAAAAAAAAAAAAGTGACACACACAATACAGTAATAGAATTACAATCCCCATCTCCAGGATGAGCATACCCCATGCTCCAAGGTAATGGGCAAATCTGCTAACATCAGACCAGTAAGTACTAGGGCCATTAGTGAGTGATGTTAATCTCTAGATCCAATTTACTAATAGCTGGGAGAAAGCAGGCATGAAGAAAGAAAAGAAATAATCTTCAGATGAAACAGTTAAAGAGGCTTTATTCCATAGCTTTAAAAATCTTGCTCCAGGACCCCAGACACACCTTGCCTTTCTCTTCAAAGAAAATCCTTTACTTAATTAAAATAAGAATGCATGTCATGGGTGCACATCCATGCACCTTGTAGGCTATGAGCTGTACAATTTCTGTTCACTTTTGCATTGTGGTTGTATGATTGATGCCAATTATGCCATACAAGGTTCGTTCATAACATTCTATACAATTGCTATGGTGTCACATTTCCTGCAGCATCCTGTCTGTGTGAAGCAGGTTACAGGGCTCAGGGTGAGTGGGGGACAGACAGAACTCTTCCACAGGTGCATCGCAAAGGCAATACAAAGTCAATGACCCAGCTAAGGTGGGACAAAGGGAGGCACACAGCAGCACAGAGAAGGAGGGGGCTGAAAGGGGACTGAAAACAGATGCAGACACTTGAAGCAGGAGATAAGCTGTTGACTTGAACCAGCAAAACATCTTAGAAGCAACTGTAAGACACTCAGCATATGTACACAGCCAGGCAGGCATCATCTGGCAGAAAAACCACCAAACAGCCAAACTTTAGCTGATTCTCATCTTCCTTACTCCAAAGTGTGAGCCTAGATTGTGCCATTAGATTAGTATGCAGTTTGCATCCTTTATTTTTGACTGTGGCAACTCCTGACTGCTTTATTAAATGCTAGTGCGTTCATTTGCTCACTTAAAATCATATCCTGATCAATAAACTAGAGTTTGTTTGATCTAAAACTGTGTGGACTTTAGGGGATGTCATGAGGAACTCCGGGCCAATCCATTTCAGTGTTAAATGAACAGACGTCTCTATGGAGGTTGATGGTGGGTTCCAATCTCTGTAGGACAGGGGGTTCCCAGTGTGCGGTCTCAGGCCTGAGGACTGCCCCATAGGGGCCTAGTTGGTGCACGTGCACTGCCTTGGACCAATTACACACAGGAAGCTGGTGTAGACTAACTAACCCTAACCCCAACCCCAGACTGACTCAGCAGTGAATAGACACTTAGCTAAGTGAGGCAAGTCAGGGTTCAGGAGTGGATTCTGGGTACGGGAAGGTGCACAGCAGCACACCAGACCAGTTTCAGGGAGCAGCCTGTCACAATGCATTAAAATAAGAGATCATTCAGAAGTGCCATGTTTAGTTTTTTGTATTTTCACTCTACAGGAAGATGCAGCATGGAGTTTCTAGAACATTCTCTGACTCAGAATACTACAGCATCATTCTCTTAAACCTGGACCATAACATGCATCTGGTTTCACTGAAGATGACTGAACTGCAGTCTGATAAGGCTGGAGCTCTTTAGTCTAATGACGGGATTGAAAGCAACTCTGGTGCTCCTAACAGGGGATACACAGACAACCTGGCCCACATTTACCAGCCTCCAGGGATTTCCTTTTCTATGAAGTTTAAGTTTCCAAATTTTGTCACTTTTCTGGAGTTGAGAAATGCAGACTGACTCCCTCATGGAAGTGATGGGCAGAATCCTCTCAGAAGATCTAGTTGTGTTTTAAATATACTTTGATAGTGAAGGACAAACCAGCTGATTGATGTGCAGAAAGAATAGCAAACAAAATCTTTGGGGAGCTTTAACACACACACACAAAAAAAGCTTATCAGTAGAAGAAGTTTGGACAGATGGCTAGTTGGTATACAGAAATATTGCTTGAGCATGCAGGGGTGAAGTCAGAAAGGCCAAAGCACAACTGGAATTATAGCTAGTAAGGGAAACAAGAAAGGCTCCTAAAGGTATGTTGGGAACAAGGTGGCATTCAGGGAAAGAGAGGTAACATACTGAGAGAATGGGGGGGGGGAACAGAAGTACACAGTGCTGTTTTATTTAAATTTGGCTCTGCCTTCCCAGACTAGGTCAGCTCCCAGAGTACTGCACTGGACAGTACAGTACAGGGAAAGAGGTGAACAGCCCTGGGGGAGAACAGGTTTTGGAATATTTATACAAGTCCATGGGCTGAGCTACAATACATCCCTGGAAAAATCATGGAGCAGCGTCTCAAAGAATCCATCCTGAAACACTTGGAGGAAAATAGAGTAATCAGGAACAGTCAGCATGGATTCACCAAGGGTAAATCATGCCTGACCAACCTCATCGCCTTCTATGATGAGATGACTGGATTTGTGGATGCGGGAAGAGCCGTTGATGTGATATACCTTGACTTTAGCAAGGCTTTTGATACAGTTTCCCACAGCGTTCTCATTGGCAAATTAAGGAAGTATGGGTTAGATGCGTGGACTGTAAGGTGTATAGAAAACTGGCTAGATCAACGGTTTCAGCGCGTAGGAATCAATGGCTCCATGTCAAGTTGGCAAGCAGTAACGAGTGGCGTGCCCCAGGGGTCGGTCCTGGGGCCAGTTCTGTTCAATGTTTTCATTAATGATCTGGATGATGGGATAGATTGCACACTTAGTAAGTTTGCGGATGATACCAAACTGGGGGGAACGGTAGACACCCTGGAGGGCAGGGACAGGATTCAGGGAGACCTAGACAAATTGGAGCAGTGGGCCAAGAGGAATCTCATGAGGTTCAACAAGGACAAGTGTAAAATCCTGCACTTGGGACGAAAAAACCCCATGTACTGCTACAGGCTGGGGAGTGATCAGCTAAATAGCAGCACTGGAGAAAAGGACCTGGGAGTCATGGTGGATGGGAAGCTGGATATGAGTCAGCAGTGTGCTCTTGCTGCCAGAAAGGCCAATGGCATACTGGGCTGCATCAGAAGAAGTGTTGCCAGCAGATCGAGGGATGTGATCATTCCCCTCTATTCTGCACTAGTGAGGCCACATCTGGAATACTGTGTTCAGTTTTGGGCTCCCCACTACAAAAAGGACATGGACAAATTAGAGAGAGTCCAGAGGAGGGCTACAAAAATGATCAAAGGGCTGGAGCACAAGCCCTATGAAGAAAGACTGAAGGAACTAGGCTTATTTAGCCTGCAGAAGAGAAGACTGAGGGGGGATTTGATAGCAACCTTCAACTACTTGAAGGGTTGCTCCAAGGAGGATGGAGCTCAACTGTTCTAGGTAGTAACAGAGGGCAGAACGAGAAGCAATGGTTTCAAGTTACAGCTGGGGTGGTCCAGGCTGGATATTAGGAGAAACTTCCTTACTAGGCGAGTGGTGAAGCATTGGAATAAGTTGCCTAGGGAGGTGGTGGAATCTCCATCTCTGGAGGTGTTCAAGTCCCAGCTGGACAAAACACTGACTGGGATGATCTAATGGGAGTGGTCCTGCTTTTTTTGGCAGGGGGTTGGACTAGATGACCTCGTGGGGTCCCTTCCAACCCTATGATTCTATGATTCTATGATACTGACTGATGCAATTGCAGAACTATTGGTCATTATATCTGAAAACTCACAGCAACTGGGAGAGATCCTAGACCATTAGAAATAAGCAAATATTAGTGCCCATCTTTGAAAAATAGGAGGATCTGGGTTACAGACCAGTCAGCCTCAGCCCAGTCCTCAGAAGAATGGAACAGGTCCTCAAGGAATCCATTTTGGAGCATCAGAAGAGAGAAAGCCTTTAAGCCGGCGGGGAGCAGCGCTGGGCAGCGCTGAACGCCGGGGGTGCCTTCAGCCCCCTGCGGAAGTGAAATAGCAACTTCAAAGTATGAACCTGCTATTTCGTTTCCCGCCTTTTTCCCTTATTTCGAATTAACATTTTGTTAATTCAAAATAAGTTGTTTTGAAATAAGCGTTATTTTGATATATGGTTGTTGCAAAACACAGCCAAGGATATTGAGGAAAATGGTAACTGGGATAATATACAACGTGGCTTTACAAAAGGTAGATCATGCCTGACCAACCTGATCTCCTTTAAGATAACAGATTTTTTGGATAAAGGGAATGCAGTGGACCTAATTTACTTAGATTTCAGCAAGTCATTTGATACAGTTCCACACAGGGAATTTAGTTAAATTGGGGAAGATGGGGATTAATATGAAAATAGAAAGATGGATAAAGAACTGGTTACAGGGGAGGCTACAGAGGGTCATAGTGAAAGGTGAACTGTCTAGCTGGAAGGAGGTTACTAGCGGAGTTCCCCAAGGATCTGTCCTGGGACCCATCTTATTCAACCTTTTCATTACTGACCTTGGCACAAAAAGTGGGAATGTGCTAATTAAGTTTGCAGACGACACCAAGCTGGGAGGTATTGCCAATATGGAGGATCGGGATAGCACACAGAATGATTTGGATGACCTTGTAAAGTGGAGCATTAGAAACAGGATGAAATTCAACAGTGGAAAGTGCAAGGTCATGCACTTAGGGACAAATAACAGGAATTTTTCTAAGAAGTTGGGAATGCATCAGCTGGAAGTGACAAGGAAGGAGAAGGACCTTGGTGTACTGGTTGATCACAGAATGACAATGAGTAGCCAATGCAATGTGGCAGTGAAAAAAGCTAATGCGGTTCTAGGGTGCATCAGAAGGAGTATTTCCAGTAGAGATAGGGAGGTGTTAGTACCATTATACAAGGCACTGGTGTGACCTCACTTGGAATATTGTGTACAGGTCTGGTCACCCATGTTTAAGAAAGATGAAGTCAAACTGGAACAGGTGCAAAGAAGGGCTACAAGGATGATTCGTGGAATGGAAAATCTTTCCTATGAGAGACGACTTAAAGAGCTTGGTTTGTTTAGTCTGAGCAAAAGAAGGCTGAGAGGAGATATGATTGCTCTTTATAAATGCATTAGAGGGATCAATACAAGGGAGGGAGAGGTATTATTTGAATACAGCACCAATGTGGACACAAGAACAAATGGATACAAACTGTCTTTCAGAACATTAGGCTCAAAATTAGATGCAGATTCCTAACCATCAGAGGAGTAAAGTTCTGGAACAGTTTATCAAGGGAAATGGTGGGGGCAAAAACCTTAGGTGCCTTCAAAACCAAGCTTGATAAGTTTATGGAGGGAATGATATGATGGACAGTGTAGCTTGGCCATTGTCTGTCTTTTACTATGGGTGACGGGTATGATAGTGACCTGGGAAGGGGCATTGGATCGAGTGGGTTCTGAGTTATTACAGAGAAGTTCTTCTTGACTGGCTGTTGTGGACTTGCCCTCATGCTCAGGGCTTAACTGATTGCCATATTTGGGGTCAGGAAGGACTTTTCCCCCAGGGCAGACTGGCTTAGGCGCTGGGGTTTTTTGTCTTCCTCTGTAGCATTGGGCATGGCTCACTTGCTGGTTGATTCTCTATATTAAAGTCTTTAAATCATGATTTGAGGACTTTAATAGCTCAGTTATGGGTTTGAGGTTTATTGTAGGAGTGGGTGGGTGAGGTTGTGGCCTGCAGTGTGCGGGAGGTCAGACTAGATGATCATACTGGTCCCTTGTAACCTTAGTCTATGAATGCTTAATTCAGGACTCCTTAGGTAAGGAGTAAGGTGCTACACCTCCTAGAGCAAGGGTCACCAACCCACATGCCATCCTCTTCTCCAGACTGCCCTCTCTGCTGAGAAAGAGGAATTTGCAAAGGGATAGCTGTGTTCATCTAGTCTAGCAAACGTAACAAAACACACACACACGGAGTCATGTGGCACTTAAAGACTAATTTTTTTTTGTATGAGCTTTCGTG
Source organism: Podocnemis expansa (assembly GCA_007922195.1). Taxonomy (NCBI): domain Eukaryota; kingdom Metazoa; phylum Chordata; order Testudines; family Podocnemididae; genus Podocnemis; species Podocnemis expansa. Next base: position 4,978,518 of record ML682310.1, read on the forward strand.
GGAGAAAAATCCCACTTCTTCAGATGCTTTGAAGTGGGATTTTTCTCCCACGAAAGCTCATGCAAAAAAAACTTTTCTTTTTTTTTTCTGAAAAAAGCAGCCACTGCCTGAAAGTTCAGCAGCAGCCACAGCTGGAGGAAGGAAGGGGATAGATGTCACCAGGCATGCTGTGGAAAGCAGCTGCCCAGAGTGGTGCCTCTCAGCAGTGTGAGGTCCCCAGGTACACCATGTAAAGAAGCACCCTAAGCAGCTCCTCCCCAGGCATGCCACCAAATGAAGCTACTCTGCTCAGGCTGCCACCGAAAAGTGTTTCAAGTGGCTGCTTTCCACAGTGTGCTGGGAACCCCATCCAGCTACCTGTCAAAGGGCGCTGCTCCAGGGGACTGCTTTTCACTGTGGGGCTGGGGACCGAATCCCCAGGCATGCTGGGAAAAGAGTCACCCAGAGTTTTCAGTAGCACGAGCAGCAATTTTGGTGGTGCCACAGAGGGCACTGTGTGGTTCCAAATGGGCACATACCACTCTTGGCATCACTGCCAAGGGTTGCCTACCCACAGGCTTCCTAAATGACCCTGGGAAAGTCATTTAGTCAATGCCTCTGTTTCCTTATCTATGCAATGGGAATAATCTTTTTGTCTGCTTCAGCAAGAGCTTGTGGGCTCTCACTGAATGTTTACATTGCAGCTTGCACAATGGGATCCTGGTCCCAACTGGGGCCTCTAGATGCTACAGCCACATGGTTAGTAACACTTTACAAGGAGTTATAAAACTCTGTGAAGTAGGCAGGGGAATATAATCTCCACTTTACACATGGGGAAATGCAGGTACATGAAATGGGACAAGAACCTGGCCCCGTAAGCAGCCTTCCTCCTCAGCTGCCAGCCCTGCACCTTAACAACACAGCCACCTTCCTCCCTGGGCCTCCTGGAGCAGATTACTGGTGAGCTGCCCACCCAGTCCCACTGCAGCAGGATAACTTCCTAGTCATGAGATGGGCTTGTATTTCACCCAGCCTCACTGCTGAGGAGCACAAAACTGTGAGCAGGCTGAGCCAGCTTGCCTTTCTGATGCCTTAGCCCACTGAGCCAGGGAAATTGCTGGGATCACAGACCTGTGTTCTCCATGAATGGGCAGGGACAGGCACGTCTGCTGCGGCTCCTCTTGGACAGTAGGGTGAGTGTCTGACAGCTTCTCACTCAGTACTTGCATGGCCTTGTGTCCTGTGTCTCACCTGTATAACAAGAGCCATGTGAACGAGAAAAGGAAAGGTGAAAATTGGGAGATGACACTGAAGTGTGCAGCAAGGGTCCCAGGAGAGCTCAGCATACACCAGGGAGCCCACAGTCCTTATTGCCACCTTGTTCCACCCACAGCAGGGGCCAAGGACTGAATGAGCCATGGAGGAGTCATACTTTGTACTGCCCACACAGCACCTTTCTCCAGATAGAGGCCTTTCATCTCCAGGGCAGTCAGTCTGCACTGCTCATCTTGAGAGGTCTCCCCATTCCTGCCAGTCTCCTCCTAAAATCTCCTGGGGACTTCAAGCTCATCTCAGTGCCCAGGACATGGCAACATCCTGGAGGTGGAGGGAGGAGCAGGAGAAGACCTTCTGCTTACACTCTTCTGCACAATCCCCAATGCTCCATGCAGGCCTACTGGAGATTGTCTGGTGCTGGGGACACCACCAGCCAGGACCAACTGGACTCTATCTGAAAGGACTGGCTGAACCCTGGGGGCTTCTCACACCATCTGTTACAAGAGATGCACCCTGCTGGCCTAGAGCTCACCACTTTGACCCTGCTCTGTGAGTCCTGCAGCCAGGCCCAGTGTACTACCTGAGCATGCTAACTGCGATTTAGTCAGGCCACTCTCAAACTGGAGACTGTCTCCCCAAGGCCCACGCCAACCCAACTGCAGCATGCTCTCCCACCCCTTCAGGGTGAGATGCTCCCATGGACCCTGCACCCTCAGCTCACTGGTAGCCCTTGCCTGGAGCTGTGAGGGCAGGTGGGTTTGTGGCTGCCGTGATTCACAGGTGTGAACCCTGCCCCTTCTCCAGTTAGGGGGACTCTGAATTCCACTGCAGGGCCCCCAGTTGCATGGGTGGGGCCCCACCACCACACTGGCCAGCCCATCACTGGGAAGGGCCTGGGTCCAGAAGGCATTCACACCCAGGGGCTTCCCTAACACCCCCCCCCAGCTTCAAGTCCTAGGGGGCTGTTCCCACCCCCAGCCCAGTCCACCTGAGGGGCCAACTGGCATGTGGCGTGGGGGCCTCTGGCACAGCCCACCAGAGCCACAGACCCTGGAAGACTGCACCAGAGCAGTGGTGGTTTAGCTGTGAGCCAGCACTGCAGCCCCCCCACCGCTGGGGTGAGCTGGGGTCAGCCAGCCAGCCCCCCGATGCAGGATTGAGCGCAGAGCCTGGCCTCTGGCTCAAGCCCAACCCCCATGGGCAGCAGGGTAGGATTGCTCTCAGCTCTCCTGCCTTGCCAGTGCTGAGCCAAGCGGGTGCCAGTTCATCAGGGGTTTTAAGGCTGGAGCCCAGGGCCCCAGGCTTAAGCTCGTAAAACCCTGCAATAAATCAGCCCTGCAGCCATGGCACCTCAAAAGCCTCCTAATCACTCTAGTGCCTCAGGAAGCCAGAAGCCGCAAGGCAGCTTTCTGCAGAGCCCCTGCTGTGCTCTGTCAGGGTTTTGCATGGCTCCAAGTGAGGAGCCAGTTGGAAGTTGGATGGCTTCTGCTCGTGCCAAGGCCTCATTGTTCTCTTGCGCGGGGGGGACCCACAAGTGGAAAAGGAAGGAGGGGAGCTTTGTCCATACTGTCATGGGGATGACTGAGGAGGGGGCTGCAGAGCACTGGTGAGGGTGAGTCGGAACAAGGAGGGAGTAGCAGGGGGCTGGAGACTGGAGAGGCAGGGAGGCCTGGGGGTCAGGCTGAAGAGTGCTGGCAGAGGTGGGTGGAAGGTGGTCTGAGGAACAGGAGAGACTGGGTTGGGGCCAGGGGTTAAAGTACAATTTGGTGACCCCAGAACCCTCCAGCACAGGTGCTCCCCCCACTACCTACCCCCTGCCCAAATACCCAACCCCAGGCACAGCCAGAACCCCCCCACACCACCCCCAGCCCTTACCTCCACTGTTTGCATGCTGGCTCACGGCCACAAGCTGCTCAGCCCTGCAGGGAGGAGAGTAACACACTCCCACCCTGCTGCAGTTCTCTGCCAGCCGGGGTAAGGAGGAGCCGCCAGAACACTGCATTCTGGCTGCTCCTGCTAGTTTTAGCAGGGCTCTGGAACGCTGCATTCTGGCACATGCCTCTATTTTTAGCAGCCCCAGAACTGCATTCTGGTGCCTTCCCCCTTACTTTAACCCCTGGTTGGGACAGAGAGGCAGCAGCAGAGCTGAGTGGAGCAGGAGCACTCTGGGCTCAGCTTTAATGAGTACTGTCACTTTTACAAAATGGGCAGAGTCCGGTTGGCTGCAGGGAATAAGAGAAATTCAGCTAGCCAGCTGCCTGCCTGTCCCAGGACAGCAACTGAGGCGAGGGGGATGAGAGGTGGAAATGGAAGGAGCTGCTGGTGAGCATCGGGAGGACTCTGTGCAGGTGCATGCTGCTGAAACTACAAACTCTGCAGTAGCAAGGCCGGGCCGCCAGAGAGTGAGGGGTGGGTGGGGGGCTGTCAGAGTAGGAACCTGATTGCTCTAGATATGGGTGTGCTGTGGTCATCGCACCCCTGCACAAACCCAAAAAGAGCCTGTTGCACTGCTCTCCAACCAAGATTTCTGCACTGCCTAGGAAAGGTCTGACTGACATACTGGCCCAAAGCTTATGGTTCAGAGCCATGAAATTTGCATGCAATCTGGAGACAAGCCATTTGATCCTCTCTCACCAACTGGCCCTGCCCAATGGAGCTAAGTGTTTCCACACAGGGACGGCCATGGATGGTGGGAAAGAGACAAGTGTAACTGACAGGCCTGAAGGGCTCAGTCTGAGTACATGACTCAGAAGAGATGTTGGTGGGCCTTCAGCACAGACCATGGCTATGGATGGCTAAGGCAGCTGAGCAGGAGAACGCCAGAGAACACACTCCTAGAAGGAGTGAGATCAGATTAGGGTTACTAGATACCAAAGCATGGAAAGGAGTACAGGGACGCACAAAAAGAAAGACATTGGCAAAAATAGAGAAAGTGTAGTATTAATGTAAGAGTCTTCTGTTTTGAGGGGCCCTAGAACACTTCCCCCTAAAAATAGGGCATTCCAGCATACTTTAACCCCTGTAAGTAAGAAGCCAGACAAAAGCTTTTTTAAGACACTTGCCTGACAGAGGACATGAAGGTTAAAAGGAGGACGTGTCCTCCTTTTGCCTGACATCCAGTAACCCTAGATCAGGCCAGGCGTAAGGCACCTGAAGGCTCCTTCCCCGCCAAGACCTACAACTGCCAAGTACTTCAGGAGTCAGGTTTCCTTGCTGGGCCTGTGTGTTCCTTGCTTTTCTGCCTAGTTGGCTCCAAATGGGATAGTTAATGAGAAGACCAGAATGACCACAGCCCCAGTGGAGTCTGGGGGCACATATATCAGTTACTGGGGGCTCAGACAGCCTCAGCCAGTTGTTCACCGACAGCTTGAACCTGGAGAGTGCCATCCAGCCAAAGAAGCTGGGGTCAGGGGATTATAAACTAGGGCCCAATCCTATGAACAAGTATTTGTTGTCACATAGTTAGCTATGGAAAGTACCATCCAGCACTGGGCCACTCCTGATAAGTGTGCTGACTCATTGAGCATGTGCTGCTGTTCAGGCCATAAAATGTTTCCTGCAAAACCTGTGGTTTGCAAAATCCATCCCATCCCCTGCTAGCCTTTATGTCTGGCTCCAGGCACAGGCAACCAGGCCTGACTCTCTGCCATTCATGTGGACCTCCACTAACCACCAGGCCTCAGGTAGCATAGCTTTGGAAGCTCACTGTATTGGCACAGAAGAGCTTCCAAGGCTGATGGCTGCATTTGTTCTTTCCAGCAGTAAATGGAAGACCAGAGAAGCAGAGGCAAAGGGCCCTTCTTGGGCTCCATTGCTAATAATCCCCATCCATTTCCATGCAGTCTGCCTCAGTTTCCCAGTCAGCACTGTGGGGTCAACACAGTTGCCACCCCCCTCCCCCAGGTCTTTGGCCTAATTGATTAATAGCTAGAAGTGCTCCGAGGGCCTAGAGGGAAGGAAAGAACTAGGAGTTAAGTGAGTCAAGCCCTTCCCTCTCACACATGGAGTTGAAGGCAGTCGCTAACTACAGCAGCGCTTCCTGAGCGCACACACTGCTGTTCTGTTGAGAGTTCTGGAGACTTACCACACTCCCAGCCACTCTCCTTATCTTGCTCAGGCTAGCTTTCACTTTGGCCACAGCTTGGCACGCTTCACTCTTTCTACTTCTCCCTTGCCTTCTTTGGAAAGCAAGCATGAGCAGGTGACTTGAGAGGGGCCCCAGGGCCACAGATAACACAACATCATTGCAAGTGCATCACTGAAGGCATTTGGTAATGGTCAGAGACACTGCATATGAGCAGCACACTCAAGAGTCATGCAGTCCAGTCCTGTGCTTACCCCTGCATGCGCCCAGTGAAGGGGAGCCTGGCTAATGACCAGTACCTAATCCTTAAAGCAGGAACAGAGGCTCATAGGGACATATTCAGAGTCACCTTTCTGGTGATATTTTTAGCTCCCAAGTCACAGATAAGTGTCCAATGAGTCATTAACCAGGAGACATGTGGGTTTAGACCCATGACAAGAGCTGAGGGACCCTCGCTGTCTTTGAATTTCCTTCTGTTCTATTTTTAAGCTGCTTATCAAGTGCTTACAGTGACTATAGCCATCACTACTTCCTCTCTGTTACTGCTTATTTTGACCACACAGGCAACAAATAGTCTGGTCTCTTGAGCTCACACTGCTCAGCTCTGTCTAGAAAACTGCAGATCAAAAGCTAAATGTACACATCCCTCCCCGTTACTACACAGACCTAACGCTGTACAGGAAAGCGCCAAACTTTCTTTGGGCTTGTTCACAGAAGCCCACTGGATGCCTAAAAGCATCCCTTCCTCACTACTTTATGGAAATGGTCTGAGGCCTTTTGTGAGAGCTAGCTAGTTGTAAAGATGGTCTTTCTGTGACCAGAATGAAAGAACAATGTCTTCTCTAGCTTCACTCCGAGTATAAAGGACTGCTTGCTGGGGTAGAGGCTTCACTGCCAGGAGAGGCTCACAAAGCTTGTCCAAAGAGCAAGTTCCCATTCCTCCTTAAATGTATGGTACAACTTCAAGGCCGTGGCTCTGGACAGCACTGAAAGAATCCTTATAAGAACCTGAAAATGTGACTCAATTGATTTCAGAAACTTCGGATCTGGTGATATTGGAAGCGTACTCCTACATCCATAGGTCAATGGTGCAGCCCCTCACCCCTAGGGATTTTCCAGACCATGGGGAGCTCATGGATGAAGTCTCTCAAGAATGACTATTACTGCTAATGTCAGTCAGTGGTGACTCTTCATATTCAAGTCTCACCTACAGAGGTTGTTTGACCAAATTTACAACCCACTCACAAACCATGGGTGTGTAGACTTAGACAAGAGCTCCAAAAAGCTGTATAAACAGGCATTCCCCTTCAGTCTGAAGCAAATCACTAGTTTAAAAAAAAACAAAAAAACTTTGGACTCCCCCAGTTGTTATAGAAGCACGAATGAGAATCTTTAGTCTTTGCATCACAGAAGGTGAAAGTTAGTGAACAGGCCATGTTTTGTCTAAATTAAAGCATCAGTTTAAGGGAAATTTAAAATGCAGCTCCACTCTGAAAGCCACTCTCCCATGCTTTTAGTTATGGGAATTTACACAGATTAGACAACAGTTCCTTACAATATGAATTAGATACCTACACTAAACAGTTTGTTCCACCTTGCATTTTGCTTTGAGACTGAGAGCACCTTTTCTGAGGCCAAAGAAAAGCTCTGTGAGGTTCAAAATCTTATACTTCTCACCAACAGAAGTTGGTCCAGTAAGATACCCCTTCCTCCATCTTATCTCTCCAGTATCATGGGACCAACCCAGCTACAATACACTGCATACAACAGTTTAAACAGATCACAGAAGTTTAGGGACCTCATAATCCAGTCAAGCTTCCTACTCAGAGCAGGACCAACTCTGAAATCATCCCAGCTTTGTGAAGCCAAAACTTGAAACAACTAAGGAGGAAGATTCCAATTGCCTCCCTAGCTGGTATCCCATTCCAGTGCATCACCCCCCTCTGAGGAAAAAGTTTTTACCCATATCCAAACTAGACCCCCCCCCTCCACCCACAACTTAAGACACTATTGCTCTTCTGTCATCTGCTACCACTGAAAACAGCCTAACTCCATCCCCACTGAAGTAGGAGTACCAGATGCCAGCACCTGAAGACGAGGACAGGGAAGTACAAAGAGGAGGACACATGGCAAAAATATAGTATGAGTATAATATTTTTCTGTCTTTAGGGGGCCCTAGAACACCTTCCCCTAAAAATAAGATATTCCATGGCATGCTAGCATATTTTAACCCCTACAAGTAAAAAGCCAGACAAAAATCATGTATTTTAAAATACCTGCCAAATGGAGGACATCAAGGTAAAAAGGAGGACACATCCTCCTTTCACCTGACATCTGGTAACCCTATTCCAGAGTCCCTTTCAGGTAGTTGAAGGCTGCATGCTAGGAACACCCCCCACTTCTTACAGTACCACCACCCCATACCTTTTGCCGTAAAGAACTCAGTCAGTGCAAACACTCATGCTCTTTACTTCCAATGTGAAGACGCCTTCCCCGTACATAATCTCAATCGTTCTGGCACCAAATACTTTGCCTTTGCCCTTGCCCTTGCCCTTGCCCTTGCCCTTGCCCTTGCCCTTGCCCACTCTACCACAAACTAGCTACAACCCCTCAGCCCCCTTACATGGCTTTCCCAGTTTATATACTTCAGCTGTTAGGGGAACCACAGGTCTTAATTGGCCATTTACTGTCTCCTGGCCAAACTTTACTCAGCCACCACACCTGAAGGGCTCCACTGATTGACCGACCTCCCAGCACAACCAGCTGGGAGGGAGTTGGCTCTGTTCCACTTCTTTTCTGCAGACCAAATGACCACTAAGTCACTTTGCCAAGTGAACTATAGGAAGGTGGCAGTGCTCCACAAAGAACAGGACAGAATCTATATGGAATAGGATAAGAACTTGTGTAAACTAGGACTGACTTCTGCAAGTTAAATCTGTGCTACTTTGCTACTTTTTCCTTGCGTAGAGCCAATCCAGATCTGAGAGAATGAGATGGATTCTGTACCTTCTTGTGCAACAAGACTTGTTTAAGATCAGAAAGTGCCAATCACTTAAGCTAGTACAACCCAAAGAGGGTAATGTATTTGCACTGCAGGTATCACTGAGGGCAGATTTCAGGACACAGGAGCTATCGTGTAGGTAAGAGCTGTCTTTGGTCTGCAGACGCACTATTACAGCTTTGATGCACAAGAAAAAGAGAGTCCAGCTTCACTTTACTTCCAGGGCAGAGGCTGAGTTTGCAGTCTGGCAATTAGCACAAACCTTTTTGACTTGGTTAACTGATTGTGCTTGATACAAAGACTCACAGAGCCAAAAGCATGGCGCCCCCAATGCCCTATGGACACCATTAGTTTTTGGTTGGACCCACTTTTTAAAGGAAAAGATTCTTTGGAAAAGCATCAAAATGTGTGTGGAAGCCAAGCCAGCACCCAGCCTCCCTATCTGCAGATATTACAGCTGTGAGGCCGGATCCTCAGCTGGGTTGAGCGTCATTGATTTCCATAGAGCTACACTAAATTACACCTGCTCAGGATGTGGTGTCTAGTTGGTGAAATGGGCTGTCGCAGGAGGTAGAGAACCAACCCACAGGGCTGCTTGTGCTTAACCTTAGAAAGCAAGTGCCAGTTTTAGGCCTCAATCCTGCAGACTCCCCAGTAACAGAGACTGGGTTGCAGTTTGCACACACCTCTGAATGAGTTTAATTAGACAGCAACATGTGCAAGTTACCACTAGTGTAACTAGCAAACAGTGGGTGATGAAACACACACACATGCACGCTGGACCATAGAATATTCCAGTTGGAAGGAACCCCAGAAGGTCACTGATTCTAATCCAACCCCACCTATATCATCCCAGCCAGGGCTTTGTCAAGCTAGGCCTTAAAAACCTCTGTGGATGAAGACTTCATCCCCTCCCTAGGTAACCTACTCCAGTGGTTCACCACCCTCCTAGGGAAAAAGATTTTCCTAATATCCAAGCTAAACCTCCCCCACTACAACTTGAGACCATTGCTCCTAGTTCTGCAATCTGCCATCACTGAGAAGAGCCTAGCTCCACCCTTGCTGGAACCCCCCTTCAAGTAGTTGAAGGCCACTATCAAATCCCACCTCATTCTTCTCTTCTGCAGACTAAAAAAGCCTAGCTCCTGCAGCTTTGCCTCACAAGTCATGTGCTGCAGCCCCCTAATAAATTTTCCTGCCCTCTGCCAGACTCTCTCCAATTTGTTCACCTACATTTTGTAGTGGGGGGGGGGCCCTCAAACTGAACATAATACTTGACTTGTAGCTTCATCAGTGCTGAATAGAGGGAAATAATCACTTTCCTCTATCTGTTGGCAATACTCCCACTAATGCAGCCCACTACGTTGTTAGCCTTCTTGGCCCTAAGGACACACTGTTGACTCATGTTCAGCTTATTGGCAACTGTAGCCTCCAGGTCCTTTTCTGAATAGCTGCTGCCTAGTCAGTCGGTCCCCAGTCCTTACCGGTGAATGGGATTCTTTCGTTCTAAGCTTGTCTTGTTGATCCTCATCAGATTTCTTTTGGCCCAATCCTTCAATTTGTCTAGGTCTTTCTGTACCTTATCCCTGCCCTAAAGAATATCAGCCACTTCTCCCAGCTTAATGTCAACTGCAAACATGCTGAGGGTGTTAATCCATTCCACTATCCAGATCATTAATGAAGACGTTAAACAAAACCTGCCCCAGCACTGAACTCCTGGAGCACTCCTCGTGTTACTGGCTGCTGAGCTGTTGATCACTTAGTGGTGAGCCTGATGATCTAACCACCTTTCAAACCATCAAGTCCATTCATCCAACCCATACCTCTTTAACTTGCTAGTAGGATTACTATGGGACACTGTACCAAAGGCTTTGCTAAAGTCAAAGTATATCACACCCACCACTATCCCCACATCCACTGAGCCCTCATCTCATCATAGAAGGCAATCGGGTTGATCAGGAATGACTTGCCCTTGGTGAATCCATGCTAACTATTCTTGATTACTTTCTTCTCCTCCAAGTACTTCAGAATGGATTCCTTGAGGACCTTCTCCATTATTTCTATGGAAGAATGAAGTGAGGCTGACTGATCTGTAGTTCCTGGATTCTCCTCCCTCCTTTTTTTGAAGTCCTATATTTGCTTCTTTCCAATCATCCAAGACCTCCCCCAGTCACTACGAGTTTTCAGATATAATGACCAATGACTCTGCAATCACGTCAGCCAACTCCCTTAGATGCATTGCATTCAGCCTCATGGACTTATGCAAGCCCAGCCTTCCTAAATAGTCCCGAACCTGTTCTTTCACCACTAAGGGCTGCTCAAGTCCTTCCCATTCTGTGCTGCCCAGTACAGTAGATTGGAAGCTGACCTTGCCTGTGAAGACTGAGGCAAAAAAGCAGTAAGTACTTTAGTTTTTTCTACATCATCTGTCAGTAAGGGGCCTGTGCTATCCTCAACCTTCTTGTTCCTAACATACTTGTGGAAACCTTTCTTGTTTCCTTTCACATCTCTTGCTAGCTGTAACTCTCATCGTGCTTTTGCCCTCCTGATTTCAACCTTGCATGTGCCAGCAATATTTTTATACTTCTCCCTAGTTAGCTGTCCAAGTTACTACTTCTTGCACACTCCCACACATGCACATACACTACAAATGCAGCTGGTGTGATGGGAAAACCCTAACTTCCCTTTGTTCTCATGTACTGCAGCTGAGCTCCTTGGGTTGGACAGAGTGGCTGCTTTCTGATAGGATTAGGAGCCCATCAATCAGCTCAGATCATCCCAAAAGAGAAGGATTTTTGCTTTGGTCCCTACTGGAGGTGACCTCAAGCTGCCAGAGAACAGCAAAGGGGTGGTGAGCCTCAGCGCCTCTGCATATCACCCACACCATATAGCACTCTGTTCCCCCTCACAGTGACCGGCCACATCTAAAGTTGTGCCATGTAGCTCAGGCTGCAGAAGCTCCTGGTTTCAGATTCAGAGGCCCCAGCTTCCAGCCCTGCTGCTACTGACCCACTAAGGGTGAAGCATTATGTAGGGTCCTTGCCATGTGATTTGGAGTCAGAGTAACTCTCAGACACTAGGCAGGCTGGGCAAGGGATGGGGTAGATGCCTCAGACAGTAGTCAGGGAATATAATGGGCCACTTTGCCGATTCTCCATGTTCCAGCTTCTCTTTCCATCACTCCTATGACACAAACTGTGCCCCCTGTAAAGCAGACAGCGCCCATACGCATTTTGGCGGAAAAGGAAATACCACACTGCGGAGGGGACCAGTTGTCAGCAAGGTGGCAGCACATGGAAACAAAGATGGGCAGTGTGGGAAATGATGAAGAGGCTGGAGCAGTCTCTTGGAAAACTGGGCCCCTGAAACCAACTGCCTTTTCAATACAGCCTGTATCTATACAGGAACGGGGAATGCAGGTCATGCCCACAGAATGAGGCAGTGTCCTGGATAGCCGTGACTGTGGAAAGGGTCTGAGGGTCATGATGGATGACAACCTGGGCACCATGTGAGGCTGGGAGGTAGGAGGAGGGTGGGAAAGATTTACTTCTGTGCGCAGCACTGGTGGGAAAGACACTGGAATACTAAAAGGTATTAATTCCACATAGTGTACGCAGTCTGCTTTTGGAAATTAGCATTCGACACCCCTGATGTCATTTACTCTGTGGACCCCATTATTCCTCAGATTTCTCTACTTCTGTGGCTGATAGCTTCCACTGCTCCATAATTCACTTTGTTGGTTCTATAGTATTCATGTACTGCATTTGGCATGTCTCAGAGTCTCCATCCTCTTGGTCTGTGGCATTATTTATTGCCACAGAGACATAGTTGATTTGACACTATGTTTTTGGGAATTCTTTCTTGGGCTTGTCTCTTTTTGGAAATAATTCCATTTTTTCCCTCCTGAACCATTTTCCCTGTAAAATTTCTTTTTTATTAGTAATAGTTTGGCCTGAGAAGAACCTGCTTCTCTAACAGATGCCAGGTTGCAGTCCTGTGCAATTTACCAACATTTCAAAAATAGGCATTTCTCATGATTGAGTCCTTAGCCATTAGGTGCCCTTGCCAGTATAGCTCTTAGTTTCAAGCTGCTCTCTATCTCCTTTTGTCTACATTTGGCCCCTACCACACACAGCAGAGCACAGCTAGTGTGCATCTGTGATTGGGAGCAACATCTCCAGAATGTGATCAAAGGAACATAACTGTGTTCCTGGTAGCAGTCCCCTATCAATAACTGTCTCAGATTGTCTCTGAAGAAGGAGCACCAAGTGCTCCCCAAGGAGGATTGAAAGCAGGAAAGGTGGTTAAGGAGCTGATCATTCTGCAGAACCAGAAGAAAAGAGAAGCAGCAGAAGAGTTCATGACAGGTAAAAAGCCAAAGAGAGAAGCAGAGTTCCTGACAGAGGGCTGCACTATCACAACAAGCAAAAGCAGGAAATCTAGCAGGACCCATATACTGCTTCCCACCATGTGACTCCAGTGGGGATATGGGGGGGGTCCCACAGTTCTGGAGTTGAATTCAAGCTGTCTGTAGGGACTGCCATGCTCTCTAAGGGGCCAATCTATTTACAGGAGCCCCCACATTCTGCCAGGTTTGGTCAGTGCTTCACATGTCAAGTCTAAAATCTCCCCCTCCCTCTGTAACATCCCCATCCACTCCAGACTGCCCTTACCTTACCTTGGAGTCTTCTGGCTTCCAGATGCAAAGCTTTCCCCAGAGCACAGCGCTCCTCCAGCGTGTGCACCTCAGAGAAAACAAAGAGGAGCAGGAGCTGGTGGCTGGGGCAGACCACAGCAATGCATGGTATGCGGGCTACAATCCATGCTACCCCAGAGATCAGGCAGATGGGCTATGCTGAAGAGCCTCTAGTCTAGCCTTTGCATCAGCAGCCAAGTGAAAAGTGTTGCACAGCCTGAAAGGGTTTCGCTTCTGGTTTTTCTGTCCGAGAGCTCTCAACTCACAGCTTGTCAGTGACCACAACCCTTCCGTCCATGAGCAGAAAGGGCACATGGACCCCAGTGAGAGCGCGTGACTTGCAGGGAGATGACTGCTGAGTCAATGGGAAAACATGACAGAACAGCAGTGGCAGTGGTGTCACCCCCCAAATAACAAGACAGCCTCATTCTCATTTCTCCTGCCGTTGAGAGACTTTCTCCAAACACCTTGCCTATCACTTACATCCCCATTTGGTTAGTAAATCCTTTTTTATTCAACAGATGGGAGCCATATTTCAAATTTTATAGCTATTCTTGGTTTATTACTGGATGGTTCTTTGTGATACAAGATAGGATTAGATTTTCTGCTCCATTTACACTGGAGTTCCCTTAACTGCCGGCTGTATAACTCATCAGCTAGGCTTATGTCTTGTCCTTAAGGATAATCTCCGAAGGGGAATCCACTGGAGAACTATTTGAAAAAAGTGCCAGGTTTTTTGGGATGGCAGGCAGTGGGTGGTAGATTGGCTTTAGGAAACTTTGGTGTTTTCTGCAGTTTGGAAGATAGCTTTTCGCTGAAAAAAAAAATTACTTTAGAAAACTGACAGCCATCTTTCCCAGCAATTGCAGGCATACAGATGGGTCTGTTTAGCAGCTCAGAAGGTAATGCAATTAATGCAAATCAGCATGGGTTTATGGAATATAGATCTTGTCAAACTAAGGTAATATGGTTTTTTGATGTGATTAAAAGTGTGACTGATAAAAGTAATAATGTTGATGCAATATAGTTACACTCCTCTAACGTACTTGACTGGTTTCTTCATGATGTTTTGGTTAAAAAACTAAAGCTATATAAAATTAACATGGAACACATTACATGCATTAAAAATTGGGTAAGTAATAGATCTCAGAAAGTAACTAACTATTCCATGGGGAATCACAGTTGAGTGGGCGTATTTCCAGTGGAGTCCAAGAAGATTGGTTCTTGGCCCTATGCTGTGACCTAGAAGAACGTAACACCCTCATCAATAAAGGCTACAGATGACACAAAAATTGGAACAGTGGTAAATAATAAAGAGGGCACATCACTGTTTCAGAGCTATCTAGATTACTTGGTAAGCTGAGCACAAGCAAACAATGTGCATTTTAATTTGGCTAAATGCGCCCATCTAGGAAGACAGGATGGAGGCCACACTTCCAGAATGAAGGACTCCATCCTCAGAAGCAGGGACTCTGAAAAAGCTTTCAGAGTTATGGTGGGTTATCAGCTAAACATGAGCTCCTAGTGTGATGCTATGGCCAAAAGAGCTAGCATGGTCCTGGGAAACATAAGCTGGGGAATCTCAAATTGGAATAGATGAAGGATGTTGATAAACTGGAGTGGGTTCAGAGAAAAGCAATGGGAATAATTAAACGGTTAGAAAGCATGCCTTACAGATATAAGGCAGGCTTAGAAGCTGTGCCTAACAGCTTCTGAGGGGGCACAACCAATCTGCATGGATCCTGTATTAGCAGGAACACAAAGAGTACAATTACGTATTAGCATACTGGGTGCAGGACATCGTGGATAATGGTATTTGGGGTAATCTGATCACAAATCTGTCAACATCTGTAATTCTATTGAAGGAAAATATGAAATACTGTCTTTTTTTGATATGCTACGCTGTTTGTTCCAAATCTGTCTGGGTTAGTTAAAGGGTAAAAGCTACCCTTCATTAAAAAGAGATCTGTAAGTGAGGCCGCTGCATGCTTCAGCATGAAAACTTTGAAAATAGAGGTGGGACTTTGCATAACTCCTTTTAGAGCAAAAGCCTTGAGGTGTTTTGTCTCACTCCATGGCCCCACTGTGAAACGACAGATCCAGTTGGGCTTCTTTGAGGCTTGTTGTTTGTTATCAAAGTAGCTGTTTGCAGCTACTTAAGGTTTAAGAACTGAAATCACTGAAAGAGGCAAACTCTGTCTAAGCTAAAATTATTAGAGAGGGGAAGCCCACTCTCTGACTCGAAATCACTGGGGTGGACAGCGGGCGGAGCCAGCGTCAAGCTGGGTGATGTGTGTGACTGGTGGGCGGAGCCAGCAGACAGTTAGAGCAGCCAGTGGTGAGCTGGGTGGCGTGAGTGACCGGTGGGCAGAGCTGGCGGACAGCGGGCGGAGCGAGTGGATGGTGGAAAGTTGGGTGGGGGCTCAAGCTGGTTGGTGGTGTTACATTAATTTGGAAACCCCTAGATATAGAACCTGGCCCTTGTTCTGCCAGCCTGCCCTGGCAGAAAGGTTACACAGAGAAAGACTCAAGGAGTTAGAGTAGTTAATTTAGAAAAGAGAAGGTCATGGGGTGACTTTATTACAGTCTATAACTATCCATATGGGGAACAAATATGTGATAATGGGTTTGTTAGTCTAGTAGAGAAAAGTCTAGCTCAATCCACTAGCTGCAAGTTGGAACTATACAACTTCAGACTGGAAATAAAGTATAGATTTTTAACAGTGAGAGTAATTAATTCACCATTGGAACAATTTGCCAAGGTTGGTTGTGAATTCTATATCACTGGACATTTTTAAATGCAGAGTGAGAGTCCTAAAAAATATCCTCTGGGAATTATCTTTCGGAAGTTAAAGGGCTTGGCTTACCCAGGAGGTCAGACTAGATGACCATAGTGGTCCCTTCTGGCCTGGGACTCTAGGGGCTATGTCTGCACCTAAAAGCTTAGTTTGAACATGCTTAGTCCAAACTAAGTAGTACAAAGTTAGTTTGAACTAACATTTTAGTTCAAACGAGCCATGCTTTTTTTTAGTTTGAAATAACCTTTTAGTTTGAAATAAAAATGCACAGCTAGTTTGAACTAAAAGTTATTTAGTTCGACCTAGCATGACCACATCGTGCTAGTTCGAACTAAATTTCAAAATAAGTTTGAACTAAGCAGTTAGTTTGGACTAACCAGCTGAACTAACTAGTTCAAACTAAGCTTGCTTAGCCTAGTGCAGGCAGGGAGCAAATTAGTCCGGATAAAGGCTCCTTAATTCGAGCTAATTTGCTAGTGTAGCCATACTCAGGGGTTAAAGTATGCTGGAATGCCATTCTGAGGCCCACTATTTTTAGGGGCTCAGCGTTCTGGGGCCCCTAAAAATAGAACATGGAGCTGGAACGCTGTGTTCCAGGGTGCACCACTGGAAAATAGCAAGCCCCAGAATCCTGCATTCTGGGTCCATGTTCTATTTTTAGTGGCCTGAACACTGGGCCCCTAAAAATATAAGGCCCCGGAACAGCATTCTGCCGTGTTGCAGCGGGCAGGGGCTAGGGGCATTACTAGGGGCTCAAGTCCCACACCAAACCTCTCCCCTTCCAGGCCCCTCCCCCAACCAGGGGCCTGCTGCCCGAGCTCCAGCTGCAGCACTGCCCTGGGACCTACCAGTGCCACCAGTGAGCGTGGGGGCATCTGGCTCGCACTGGGATGGGTATTGGGGGTGGGGGGTGGCAGGAGCTGGGGTCCAGAGGCGCCCACCAGTGTGGGGGGTGGCCCACTAGCATTGGAGGGGAGGCCCACTGGCATGGGAGGGGGGTCCCACCAGCGCTGAAGCATTCTGGAGCCCCCCAAATTATACTTTAACCCCTGGCCATACCCTAGGAATCTGTAAGATGAGAAATTTCATACTTCAAGTAGCATTAAACCCTATAAAGTCCAGACTACTAGGCCCATTGGAAGGGATCTAAGTTCCATACCTTTCAACTTTTGGAACCTGTAACTTTTTGTAAGTTTAGCTGCAAAGATTCAGATTAGGCCAGGGCTGTTCTGCTACCCATCCAGAGAAAGTGGGGAAATTCATGAGAGACAGACATTAGAAATGGAAAAGAGCTGTTACATTATTGATTACTGCTGTACTTTGAGTGAAACAACCAAACTGCTAACAGGATTAAACTGGATTCTTTATGTAAGTAAATACAGGGGTTGGACTCCTGCACATAACAGTTCCACCATCTCGTGTTCGTCTTGCCCCTCCCTCTCCTTGGGGGACTGCCTCTAGCATTCTCAAACAGCCATGGAAACCATTCACTTGTGGTCTGTTCAGTTACTCTTAGTTACAGCAGTTGCCTCTAGCGCAAGGGCTCAAACTTTTCATAGTCTGGAACACCACTGAATCGCTATGACCTCAGTCACTTCAGAATCACACAACATCAGGGAGGGGGTAATTCAACAATTACTGACATGGGAATGTGATCATCAGAGTTTAGATGTAAGGCTTTTTTAGCTTCTTTTAATTCAGTTTAGTTCAGCTGGGTACCAGGAGAGTTAAAGTCCATGTGACTAGATAGTTTCTGACTCATCACAGTTTGAGACGTTCTGATCTAGTCCGTTCCCTAATCCAGTGGTTCCCAATCTAGTCTCTGCCATGGCACACCTTAATACCTTTAAATATTCTGAGACACACCAACGTATAATCTCCAAACAAACTCATGAATATTCCTGAGCCTATCTTGAACTCTGAGTAGTTTTTTTAAAAATTCCATGGCACACCTGCATAGGCCTGATAGCACACTGCCCTAATCAGTACGTTCACTGGATCAAGACCTTTGGGAGCAGAGGCTGTCCATTTGTTCTGTTTTTGTACAGTGCCTGTTGGAGTGGGGTCCTGATTCATGATCCTGATCCCAAGGTGCTACTGCAGTTCAAATAAATAATAGTAGATCCCTGTAATGTGTTTAGCAGTACTTTGGCCAGTCATATTCCAAAGGGATTTGTTATGGCAGTGCGCCAGCAAAGAGATGCCTGCATAGAACACGAGTCATAACATGAAAAGGGCTAGTAGCATTGTGGGGGTTAATATCAGGGGTGCTGTATGTAAGACACCGGAAGTCATTGTCCTACTCTGCTCAGCCTTGCGGAGGCCTCAGCTAGAGTTCTGTGTCCAATTCTGGGCTCCACACTCCAGGAAGGATGTGACCAAAGTGGAGAGTCCAGAGGAGAGAAAACAAGATAAAAGGTTAGGAAAGCTGACCTGTGAGGAAAGGTTAAAACAATTAGACACATTTAGGGTTGAGAAAAAATGACCGAGGAAGGGATCTTCAAATACACTAAGGGCTGTTCTAAAGAGGATGGTGAGCAGTCATTGTCCATCCTCCTGAAGGAAGGAGACGTAATGGGCTTTATCTGCAGCAGGGGAGATTTAGGTTGGAAAATCTGGAACTCTAAGGAGAGTTGTTCTCTGGAACAGGCTCCCAAGGGAGGCCATGAACTCCCATCATTGGAGTTTTTTAAGAACAGTTTGGACAAACCCCTGTTAGGGATGATCTGGCTTTACTTGGTGCTGCCATAGACTTCACTGCACTTAGAGCTCAGCTTCTTGAGAGTTTGCCTCTGTATAACGAATTTATGCTCTCTCCACAGAGACAGCTTGGCGGTGGGGAGTAGGAACTTTCCTCCTTATCACTAAAACTAGGGACAGTCTGTCAGGATGATGCTTAGATAGAAGAGAGAGGATCAGTGGTTAAAGTAAGCCGGAACACACCGGAACAGCCTTCCGGGGCCCACTCTTTTTAGTGATCAGCATTCTGGGCCCCCTAAAAATAGAAAATAGAGCCAGAACTCTGCATTCTGGTGCTCACCATTTAAAAATAGTGGGCACTGGAACACAGTGTTCTGGCTCATTTTCTACTTTTAGGGCCTCCCGAACACTGAGCCCCTAAAAAATAGTAGGCCCTGGAACGCCATTCCAGCATGTTCTGGCAGGGCAGGGAGCTCTGTTGGGCTGGGAGATTTTATATCTCCCACCCTGAGCCTGCGCTAACTGCGCATGCTCAGAGCTTCTGAGCATGCTCCAGTCAGAATAGGCTTCAGGTGGGAGCCTCAGCCTGGGCCGCTCCATGTGGCGGGCAGGTAAGGGGATGCTGGGGGGGGCAGGTTTCAGGGACAGGCAAGCCAACCCAGTGGGGAAAGGGCACAGGGGAGGGGGTCAGCCCAGGGCAGTGGAGGAAGACAGCGTGGCACGGCAGGGGGTTGGGGGACCAGCAGTGAGATGGGGCATTTTGGAGGGGGATGGGGAAAGGTTTGGGTTAGGGTTAGTGGCAAGACAAGGGCTGGGGGCAGTAGCTGGGATGGGGGAGCAGTAGCTGGGATGGTGGGGCAGGTATTTGTGGGGCAGTGGCTGGTGTGGAAGTAAGTGTGTGGGGGCAGTAGCTGGGGTGGTGGGTAGGCATGTGGGGGGCAGTAGCTGGAGTGGGGGGGGTAGGCATTTGGGGGGCAGTAGCTGAGGTGGTGGTAGGGGGCCCGGAGCTGTGTGAGGGAGGCCTGGAAATTTATGAGGGTTCCAGGGCCCGCCAAATTATACTTTAACCCAGGGGTCTCAAACTGAAATCACTACAAGGGCCGCATGAGGACTAGTAGAGGACCGCATGAGAATTAGTACAGTAGCCTGAGGGTCACACCACTGAAACCTTTCCATACAATGATATTACAAATATCGGGGTAACAATCATGTCATTGCAGGCCACAGGAAATAGCTTTAGAGGCCACGTGCGGGCCGCTGGCCATGTGTTTGAGACCCCTGCTTTAACCCCTGGAGAGGATTGTTCCATGCCACAATCAGAGTGAACAAAAGACCATAATGACCAAACTGGGTCAGATTGATGGTTCATCCAGCCAAGGATCTTGTCGTCTGACAGTAGTCAATGCCAGGTGCTTCAGAGGCAACAAGCCGAACAGGCGATCATTGAGTGATCCCTCCCCATGTCCACTCGCAGTTTCTGGCAAAAGAGGCTAGGGACACACAGGGCATGGGGTTACATCCCTACCCATCCTAGCTAATAACGATGGATGAACCTATCCTCCAGGAACTAAACTAGTTCTTTTTCAGCTTATGTTATAGTTTTCTCCTTCACAGCATCCCCTAGCGAAGAGTTCCTTCCACAGGTTAACTGGTCACTGTGTGAAGAAATATTTCCTTTTGCTTGTTTTAAACCTGCTGCCTACTAATTTCATTGGCTGATCCCCAGTTCTTGTGTTATGTGAAGGGGTAAATATTTTCTTACTTTCCCCACATCAGTCAAGAGTTTATAGATCTCTATGAAGCCCTCACCCCTGCCACCTCCTTTCCAAGCTGAAAAGTCCCAGTCTTATTAATCTTGCTTCATATGGATGCTGTTCCGTACTCCTATCCTATTTATTGCTTGCCTCTATACCTTTGAGTGATATGGAGCCACAACATTCAATGAGAAAGCAAAAGAGCCTAGCAGGGGAAGGAACAGTCCCTTAAATTAGACTAGAACCATAAGGTTAGAAGGGACCTCGTGAGATCATCAAGTCTAACCCCCTGAGTCTTGAACCCAGGATCTTCTGCATGTGAAGCAAAGGTGCTAGACACTACACCATTACTTCTAAATAAATTCACTCAGAAGGTCCTGTAAAGCTAATAGGCTTTACCAAGGCATAAAGAGCTGGCAGAGAAGTCTGTTTGTACACACACTGATTTCAGAGACATCTGCACACAGAATATTAAACCCCAGGGATTGTAATCTTGCTTCAGTAGAAGCCAGTGGTGTAACTCTCCTCAGCCCCTGGCTTCTCTCTGGGGAGGATTTCATCCCCCAGGCTGCTGCAGAGGTGCCATGATTACTCCTTATCATGGCAGTCAGCATTCCAGCAGTGAATTTGAGGATGTCTTGCAAAGTGCTGGACTTTATAGTCTCACATGCCAGCTAGCTCAAACAACTGTCCTTCCATCACCGACCACACATCTAGTTTGTGAAACAGACAAGTGATGAGAAAAAGTTTTCCTAGCATTGTGTCAAATTACGAGTCAAAAGCAACACAGACTGGAGAATAAGTGGAGCAGTCAAGGGCCAGAAATCCCCCCAAAGTACTGACAAAATCAGGAAAATATCTGTCCCCTAAACTCCAACTGTGTCTATTAACCGAAGTGTGGAAGTCACAAAGTTGGGCCCTGCCAGTGAAACACGCACATGTGTGAAGACAGTTATATATAGTCCAGCTCCAAAGACATGCGCTCAAGCTAAGTGTGTTGTGTTTAGTTACACAGATCCACTAGGCCAAATACATTTGGCATTTTCCTGTTACCATTTATCTTGATCGTCAGCACAAGTGGCTGTATTTGCAAAGGAAATTTAATTGGGAATAGGGTGTGAAAGACACACACACACACACACACACACACACACACACACACACACCACTTCCTCATCAATTACTGCTTCAATCCAAAAGCACTAATTGCAGTGCAGAAATCAAAGCCCTATGTCACTACCAATTTGAAAAATGATAATACAAATACCGTCACAGGTGAGCAATTTCCAGCCATCCAGCAGGGCGAGGAGGAGGTGAGCCCGCAACCCTAGAGCAACATGCATGAGCACAGGTGTGCAGGCTGTCTCACCACACCATGATAGCCATCCCCTTGAGTGGATCTGAATTCACCACTCCCTCGCAGTGCCTGCTGTCCCCTACTCGCCCACAGCCGCTTCAGAGTGAGAGCAGTTATGAAAGTAACACATGATGCAATTGCACTCAGTCTAACGTTACAAGCTTTCGGACGGTGGTTGCCCAGCTGGAGTTTCCTTTTAGCTCCAGTTAAAGCTAAAGGAACAGAAGGTATCAAGTGTGGCGTCAGGAACCTTTGTTCACTAGAAAGCAGCAGCTGTGGAATGGCAGATCCATCTTACCCACCCTCCTGCCTTGGCTTTCAGGGCCAAATTCCAACCTGAGCCCGAATGGCTACACTGCTACTTTTAACCCCACACAATGAGTCAGCTGTTCAAGGCTCTGATACACTGAACGGTGCTCCTCTCTCTCTTTCTCAGACCTTAGCTACCTCATGCCACTCAGTATGGCTGTGTTGAGGCCGCTTAGGACTCTCTCTTGTGTGTGGGATGCTGCTAACTGCAAACAATGGGAGCCTGATTCTATACACTGCAACTAGTGTTGTCAGCTACCCCTGTACAAAGGGTAGTAAAATACTGCATCAGCATCCCCCCCCCCCACCGGCCAAGTTATAAAGTGGTATTTTCAACCAGAGGCATGAGTATCCCTGCAGGTACACAGAGATATTCCAGGGGGTACATCAGTTCATCCAGCTATTTGCCTAGTTTTACAACAGGCAACATAAAAAGCACTAGCAAAGTCCTTGCAACCTAATACTGCATATAGACAGGGACTTGTTTAGACTGCTCTATATACTGAAATGTAAGTACAATATTTATATTCCAATTGATTTATTGTCAAATGAAACAGTAACAATGAGAAGTAAGCAATTTTTCAGTAACAGTGTGCTGTGCTGGTGTCTTTTTATGTCTGATTTTGAAAGCAAGTAGTTTTTAAGTCAGGTGAAACTTAGGCATATGCAAGACAACTCAGGCTTCTGAAAGGGGCACCACAGTCTAGAAAGGCTGAGAGCCGCTGGCATAAAGTATATGTTACATTCTCCAGTCTGGGGGCTGCTCTGTGCAGCTTTGCTTGCCATGTCAAGAACTATAGCAGTCCATGGGCTGCTGTAAAGTATGCCTGCCACTAACAGTCCCCAGGATCAAAACCACAGCCAGGGATAAACATAATGTATCAGTGTCCAGGGCTTGCGCCATTTGGATGCATGAGAAAGAGGGGGATATGGAAACCCAACGATACTGACCAATAATTCTAGAAAAGGCCGGTGCAGAGACATTTATTGTGGTTGCTGCCATGCGACCTTTCAGTGCTTTGCTGCTTGAGTCTGAAGTCACAACTATAATTGAGCAAAACGTTCATTTTGAAACCCTCCAAACAGCATAAAATTCAGTTAGGTTCAGGTTTCATTTTACAGTCTCAGTTTCAGCCAAAAATCACGGAACAGGTCACTAAGGTACAGGAGATGCTAAAGCAAGAGGGAAAGGGAGCCAGGGTCCAGTTTGGAGCAAGTTTGGGCTGATTTAGGGTTTCACCTCAAAGGAGGCTTGTGGTTTCAGCTGGTGCCATTACGAAAGCCAATGCCCTTTCTTGGGTGCTGGTCCTAGGGAAGCAGACCGCAAACTCAGGCTTTGCTTTCCTGCAGCAGTCTGCTGCCTGCATCGCTTTCATTGCCATAATCATCCTTGCCAGGAGACTCACAGAAAGCAAATACATGAGGAACCCAAACCCAGAGGAAGTCAATTATTTAAAGAGTTCTAAGGACCATATTTGCCCCATTCACTCAGCTTGCATTAGGGGGTTCTACTGTGTCTGTCTGCCTCTCAGCATCCAATAGCTCCAAAGTCGTTAGCTAAATCTGGAATAGGAAATGCAGACTAGTTCCTGGACACTAATGACCCTTTGGAGTATTCCTCAGTCATGTCACGTTCCATTACTCCTAGGGGAAGAAAATGATTTTCCAGGAAGCATTGGGTCTTTATATTTAGCACTTCTACTTCCATTCCCAGAGTCAGCTTCAGAAAAACAAGGAAAGGGAAAAAATAAAATAATTCCCAAATCCATTGCCAGATTTACTCATAAAAAAAAGCCAAGGAAAGCCCTTCCACCTGTGGGGGAAGTCAGGGGAACTGGTGCCCAGTCTGCAAAGCAGTTCTGGATGAGCCAGAAAAGGAGAAATCTTCATCTGGGAAATGCAGGCATCTTCCTGGAAGGAGAAGAGCTCTGCAACAGGCAGACTGAAGGGAGTCTCTGTACAAGGGCATACAATACTCTCAAGGACTTGCTTTAAGAAATTTCTTGGGGGGAAAAGCAGCATTTCACAAACTTGAGATCCTAGTCTTTAAGTCAGATGGGAATTGGAAGACACCTTTCCACAGCCGTAATTGCAGATGGTGCAGTTCGCCCTTCCTATTCACTGTCAGCTTGCAGTAACAGTGACATGTAAGGGAGACAGAAACACCCCCCCGCCCCCCCCGCACCACTACTACCAGAAATTCAGGATCAGAATTCAGGGTTAAATCTCCACGACCCTCCAACTTCCCATGACAGAAGACATTATAGTATGATACCTATGTGAAGGTTAGCATCTCACTGCACAGAGCCCTCAGCTGCCAGAAAATGCTTGCTGGGAGAGAGTAGTACATATAGTGCAAGGAAAAGAAGTTGCATGTTGCATTGTCTTAGGTCTCTCTTTTGTTATGCTTGAGCACTGACGACACCCCTTCTCAGTTTTCTGTCCTGGAAAGACTGCAGTGATTTCCTTCTTTATCATTATTTTTGTTATTTATTATGGTGCAGCGTTCCCAGACCTCATTCAGGAATCAAGAGGCCCAATGTAGTAGGCATTGCACACGTCCCAAAGTGAGAGACACTCCCAAGACCTGACAGACTGAAATCAGAAAGTCAAGGTGGGGGAGAGAGGCCCATGGTAGTGGTGTGATGGACAAATGACCCTTTTGATTAGCTGAGGGCACAAGGTGAAGGTTTGGATTAGAGGCTGTGCTATATGGATAAAAACAAACACCAGATAATTTCACTGGAACACCCATCAAACCCCAGCTGGGTTGGGAAGGAACTGCAAATGGTTACTATCTGTCAGCTGCATGCGGGGGTCTGCATGCACAACGAGTTGGTAGGTCTCAGAGCAGCCCTGCACCTCTACAACACAAAAGTTACAAACTGTCCCTCTCGTTGGCAGGCATAGCTGAGATCACTGAATGGGCTGCCACAGCTGAAATCTCCACTGGCTCTAGGGAAGAGAGGGCACTTGAAGTCACGGCTTCAACACACTCACTGGAAAACATGTGGGACACTCACACTGTTGCTGCCCATGATGTTCCAGTCCTGTGGATAAGCAGGGAGTTTCACTCTCCAGGGCTGGCAGTCCCCCACCTCGCCCCAGCATATTCATTTAGAAAAAGGAAACCATGTATATCCTGTTAGGATACTTTCCAAGGCCTTTATATATATATATATATATATATATATATACACACACCATGGATTTCTAATTCCTAAATTCTTCAACACTCCCAAAGGCAGAAGCACATAACCAACACAATGTCATTTCTGCGTCCCCTTTTTCACAAAAGCACAGCCAAGGACCTGACAAGATCCACCTGCTGCATAATCTATGAATCTAAAGCACAGAGCCCCTCCAAAAGAGCTGTGAAAGCACCAGGAATAGGACAAGACTAGCATTTCAGTGAAGGTAAGGTTGCACATTCGATAGCAGCCAGCCATACGGAGGAAGAATGCCACCTACTTCTTTCAGAACAGCCACCGGGGCACTCTGCCAGTCCGACATACCCCTGAGGTTCTGTCCCGAACGACGGCAGCGGGGCCTCGTCTTTGCCAAGCCATCGCTGTGCCTGCTCTGGCTGTACAGGAGGGCGGCCCGTGCAGTCTAAAACATCCTGCTGGGGCCTTTGCAGGGTCTGTGCTGCACGTTTCAAAGTCTGCAAAGGGCTCAGTGAAAAGGGAAGTGCCTGTGTTATTTCAAGAAAACTTCCTCTTTCATGTCAGAGGTCTCCCAAGGAGAGAGCTGTGGTCGTTATCTCTCTGACATCTCTCAGGGCCTGGGAGTGGGAAAGGAAGGGCTGAGCGTTGCTACACTTTGCTAATCTTCAGAAACCCAACGAACATTCGGGTCAGGTGGAGACTGCGTGAAACATGACATGAGCCAAAACTAACAGTAGGTGGCATGAGTCATTTAAGCTAGCACTACCCTCCAGCCTCAGTTCCAGGGTGTGTCGGCTCACCCCTGGCACCTCTGCCATGACGCCACTAACAAAAAGAGAGTGTCTGAGAAAAACAAGCTTTGCTAAGTCTACACACACATAAACAATGTTGCTAAGAGCGACAGGGAGGCATCTTGCCAGTGCATGGCTTCTTTTCCAACTCTCGGGTCTAGCTGTGCGTTCCTTCAGATGACGATGGCATTGTGTGTGGCTATAAGGCCTTTTATCCCTGGTCTGTTGCATAGCACGTCACAAACATTCATTTTCAAAGGATTCAATATGTTCCCATTTCACAGACAGGGAAACTGAGGCATGGGGCTAGGAAGAAATACGTCTAAGGTCACACATCATATTGGTACCCAGCCGGGAACAGACTTCACAAAGCCTGACTACCTGTCACATTGTCTAACACTGGCGAAAGCTCCTGCCTGAGGTACAATTGCCCGACTGTCCATCCCCATTGATGCTCAACCTTTCCCAGGCTCTCCTGCTTATACTGTGTCAGTGGAAGGAAGCATTACTTGCACAGCTCATGCTGGCCTTGCTGTGTAGTTGTGACCCAGAGTGCTGCACTGTACTAAGGCCAGCCCCCAAGCTTTCCACACGTCACTGGGATATTATGACAGGGGTAGGATGGTGGAGAAGAGAGGCTTCCTTCACCCCCCCGCAGCTCCTGCCCGGCACAGGGGGGCTTCCTCTGCCCCCCTGTGGCTCCTGCCAGGCGCAGAGGGGCTTCCCCGGCTGGGTGTGATGGTCCCCTCCTGCAATCTGGACTGATGTGCTGCTGCACGACCCCAATTCTTCACTCCAGAGCCCCCAACTTACTCTGTCTTGCTGGGTGAACCCCCACTCCTGGGTCAGCTCACCTAGCTTCCTGCAAGTAATCCAGGGTTAGGCAGCCCCCAGTATGTGCATCAACTGTGGCACACAAATCCATTCAGAGTGGCATGCAGAACCTTCTACAGTGCCACAGAAATTGCCACTCTTGCCAATGAAAGCCACTCTGGCTGGCTTTTTCTGTGTGTGGCTGGGGCTCAGGGGGTTCCCACCACATTCATGTTCCCAAGTGTTGTAGAAAGATTCCTGGAGCAGCTCCTCTTCACAGCATGCCACTGCTGTGCCAAAAGGAGCCATTCTGGACCACTTCTTTCCAGGGCATACTTGGGAAGCACCCCCCCCCCCAACCCTCGCTCAGCTGTGGCCACCACCAAATATTCAGGCAGCTGCCACATTTTTTCAGAAGAGGGAGCCACTAGCTCCTGCTGAGGGTCAGGGAAGAAGGGCTGGCATCGGGGATGGTGAAGATTACTGACCCCTAATCGGCAGAATTGTAACTAGGGCAGGACGAAAGAGGCAAAGACCCACGCAGGGAATTTTAAAGGACAGCCACCAGATCCTGCCTGGCCCAGAAGAGGAATGTGCCTTTGGCAGATTTCTCCTGGAGCCAGGTGGGGGGCTGGGGAAGTTTCTCTCACCCTGCCCCGAATGTCCCTGGCCACTATCTCCTGCCAGCAGGGGAAGCACCCCCTGCCAAGTCTCCGACTGGTCTTGCCCAGCACCTCCACCCATTGGGATGGATCAGGCCCCAGGCCAGATCAGGGCTAGGGTGAGACCCTTTCTGGCT
>ML682310.1:5006050-5079851 GCA_007922195.1 Podocnemis expansa
GGTCCCCCAGCAAACACCCCCAGTCCCAGATGTGACCCTGGAAACTATCGCCTTGCAGGGTTCAGTCCATCCCCGCTGCACACGTTCAGTTCATTTACACCGATCTGTCAAGTTAACAAAGAAGTTGATATGCACCAGCTTTGACACTCTCAGTCCACATGCTCTGTCAACACATTGCACTGCTTCAGATAATACAAATGTAAGTTTATTGACTACAGTAAGATTTTAAGTGATTCCAAGTCAAATTAATGTAAAATCAAATGATTATTCAGTCAAGGTGCTAACCACAACCAAATAAAAGAAAGCTCACACTCTAAACTAAGATCACTGTTTCAGGCTATGTCCGTCTTACCACACAGGTTTGGCTGTTGCTAATTTGTAGCCAACTTCCTCTTGCCCTGTGGGTAGGTTTCCAGTCCTTAGTGTTGCTTAGAAGATGTATCTAGGAGAGAGCGTCCGTAGCCTTTTTTTTTTAATCAATTCCCTTGACACCCCCTGGGATCAAGAGATTACCAATGGGCATGAGTTCTTCCACTTGAGCCAAAGGGGTCCTAGGTGACTAGGTTGGTTAGTCTATTGTTCCTGACTGCATGCCTCCACTGGGTGTGGAAACGCAGCTCTGTTTGTTTGCACCCATTCAAGTCACGTGAGACAGAATTGGGGCTATGATATAACAGTACATTTGTATGATATTGCATAACAGTAATGTTCAGTACAGCATGGGCATTCCAGAACCACCTTACACAACTTATTTCACATCAGGCAATACTCAGTTATGCTGCAAGTAAGGGTCAACATGAATCACACCACAAGGGAGCAGGTGGAATGCAGCATGCCACACTAGTTGACATCTAAATAAAATGCAGTTAATAATTTATGACGTCAATGAAATTAATAATTTAGCTTGTTAATTTAGCATATTCTTTTCCATGTATACCTATAGACTCCTGCCTTGTTAAAAAGGCAACATGATTATTTGCTGATCAGGATTCATGGTTGGAGATGAAAGATTGCTCCCTTAAATCGCTGGATTTTTTCTCTTTCTTGACCGAACGACTTAAGTGCCAACCCAGTCACTGAGGCTTTGATTTTTCTCTGGGTGCAGATGGACCGGGGAAAGAAGGGAAGTGTCTTGTGACAAGCAGCCCAATGGAGTAGATACATTCATGGCACATTTTATTGTGACCTCATTTCATTGGTGGTAGCAGAGGCAACCCTTTGATTTGAGAATGATCTCTACTTTAGATTCACATATGGGGCCTGAGAAGATGCAGGACTCCTATCCTGGAACCACAGATCCTCCCACAAGAGATGCAGACATTTCCTAGTGGGTCAGCTGTTACTGAAAGAAAAGTTCTTTGTTTTTCCTTCCTTCACTCTCTCTCTCTTTTCAGCTTCGAGGGCAATTCATTTCTCCTCGAAGTGAGCCACTACCTGATGAAGGATATGGCACCACTGAGGTCAGTTGATGGCTAGCTCCTCCTAGCTTCTGAAGTCTGCATCAGTTTTCATGGGATACATTTTCAGTGTCTCTCTGTAGCATTTCCTCTGACCATCCCGATGTCTCTGGCCATAGGTGAGCTGAGACTAGAGGACTTGTTCTGGGAGGTGAAAAGCTGGCATCTGTACATAGTGTCCAACCCAGTGTAGTTGGTGTATAAGGATCATTGCTTAAATGCTGGTGACACTGGCTTCAGTGAGGATACTGGTATTAATGCAATGAGCTTTCCATTTGATGCAAAGGATCTTCTGGGGGCATCATTGATGATACATCTCCAAACTGCTAAGGTGTTGTCAGTAGGTTGCCCAAGTTTTGCATACATAAAGAAGTCTAGGGATGACAACTGTCTTAGAGCTCTGAATCTTGGTGTCCTTCTGTAGGTCATCATCCATGAAAACCTGTTGAACCAGTTTCCCAAGGAAACATTTGCGCATTGACTCCTGTGCAGAACTGCACTGTCGATTTTGCATTTTGAGTGAATTGGCTACCAAGGCAACAGAAACATGTGACTGTCTCCAAAGTCTGTCCCTCAACAGCAGTTTGTGGTGGTTTGTGTGCAAGACCTGAGGCAGGCTGATAGAGCATGTTAATCTTCTTGATATTAAGTAATGGGCAAAGACTTGGTAGGCTTGTGTAAAACAACCCAGTGTGGACTGAAGGTCATTCTCAGTAGGTGTGTGTATAACACAATCATCAGACAATAATTAATGTCTTTGTTTACAGTAGAAAGAGCAATGTATCTGGTTACAGATGTGGGCCCCAGAGTTAAAAATAGATGGTTTCCTTCCTGACTACAGGAGAGAAAGACAGGCTCAGTTACGGGCTGTTTTGTACATTAGCGTGTCAGTTTAATGCCAGGTAACATTGCGTGGGTGTGCAAGGTCCACTTTAAAAAGGCAATGTCATTTGTGCCTAGCTCATTTAATCGCCTGAGAGAAGTCCCCTAGGCAGGGATTTAGGCAGGGAATATACACCCCCGACACAGACTATCTGCTGTCAAGTTGTAGCCATGCCTTTACTCCAGATCGATTCTCTATGTCTGCATTCACGCTGCTGTTTGCAAAGGGTGCTTTCATGTACCCTGGCCCTTCTTGATGTATTAGTGCCAAGTCTCTATCACTTTTTTCACTACTGTCACTGACAATCACCCAGGGAATTTTAATTATTCCATGCACTTGTGTGACTGTCTGCAAAAGGCAGGGGTGAATTACTGCATGCGGGCCTAGAAGCCCATGCTCAGTAGTGCCATGAACTGCAGCCTCTGGCCCGTGGCCCCACAACTCCCCACAGCGAAATCAGACACATCTCCCCCCCTACCCCACCCCACCCGACCCCTACAGCAGCACCAGCTGGGGCTCAGAGCCTCCGACCTTGTCCCCCCACCCCTGGCAGGGCCCCACTGCAATGGGGGGGGGCCCACAAGGGTGGGCAGCCCCAGCACCTTGATCTGGCCCTAGCAAAGGGCAAAGCCATGTACCCCAGTCTGTGTAATGAAATAACTACATTTAGAAGGCCTTGTCTCTGGCCTGAGGTTTGGGGAACTGCTGTATCACTGCTTAACAATCCCCACATCATTCCATAAATATCGCAATAGTTCATGGAGTATCTGTCTCCACCCACAGTTACAGGAAATGCTTCCTTTTTGCAAACAAGTCAGTCAATAGATTATTTATGTGAATGCTGGTGTGAAACAGAGCGGAGAAGGAGACGCACTGGGTTTATTTGTGGTGTGTTAGAACCAGTACTGATTGATTCAGAGCAGGCAACCCATTCTTTTCACACAGCTGTGAGCTCTGGTTACTCAAGTTACTAGCAAAGGTGATGATTTCAGCTTTCACTGTATAGCTGTGGGGAAAAGGAGGAGGTGTTGCATTGTATTGCAAAAATATAGACCTTTGTTCTGAGGTCCAACAGTCTCTGGATAAAGACAAAAAGAGTAAAAGCTAGGGGTGACGCCACAATAAGAGGTCTCCATCAGACAGAGCACATAGATGAGGCATTTCTTGAATAAATAATGGAAACATCCAAAACACAAGACCTGGCAGTAATGGGGGATTACCAAGCCTTCTGTTGGAAAAGTAAATTACAGCAAAATGGAAAATTTCCAAAAAGTTCTTGGAATGTATGCAGTGTCAACGTTTTGATTCAGAAAATGGAGGAATTAATCAAGAGGGCAGCCATTTTAGTCTTGATCCTGACCAACAGGAGGAATTTGTTGCAAAAATGTGAAGTTGAAGGCAATTTGGGTGAAAATAATCATGAAATGATTGATTTCATACTTCTAAGGAAAGAAAGGAGTGAGAGCAGCGGAGCAAGGACAATGGACTTCAAAAAAGCAGACTTGAACTCAGAGAACCGGTAGGAGGTAAGGTGCCAAGGGTAGAAAATCTGAGGTATAAAGAAGTTCAGGAGAGCTGGCGGTTTCTCAAGGAAACAACATTAAAGCATAATTACAAACTATCCCTTTGCAAAAGAAAGATGGGAAAAAAGAAAAAGACCAATCTGTCTCCATTAGCAGTTCTTTACTGACCTGAAAAATAAAAAAAATCAAACATGGAGAAATCGCTAAGGATGAATACAAAAGTATAGCACAAGCACATGTGTCAAAGGGAAAGGCTAAGATACAAAAAGCAATGGATGTGAAATTTGAAGTGCTTAATGCCAGGTTGCATCGGTCTTCACTAAAAATGCTGAGGGTGATTGGTTACTCAACGTAATTAACATTAACAGCAAAATGGAAGGAACACAGGCCAAAATAGGGAACAACCTGGTTAAAGAATCTGTAGATACGTTAGAGGTACTCAAGTCAGCAGGATCTGATGAAATTCACCCCATGTTACTTAAGAAAGGAGCTGGAGCAATCTCAGAACTGTTAGCAATTATCGTTGAAAACTCACAGAGGATGGGTGAGGTCCCAGAAGGCTGGAGAAGGGAAACATAATACCTTTCTTTAAAGGAGGGAAAAAAGAGGACCCAGCCAATCATACACCAGTCAGCCTAACTTTGTTACCTAGAAAGATACTGGGACAATCAGTCTGCAATCACCTGGAGGATAATACAATTACAAAGAATAGTCAGCATTAATTTGTCAAGAACAAGACATGCCAAAGCAATTTAATTTCCTTGTTTGATGGACTTAATGCATGGGGGGAAGCAATAGACTTGATATAGTTTGATTTCAGTAAGGCTTTTGACACAATCCTGGAGACATTCTCATAAGCAAACTAGGGAAATGTTTAGATTAAATTACTGTAAAGTGGGTGCACAACTGGTTGAAAGACCAGAGCAAGTGTGATTATCAATGGTTTGCTGTCTGACTGGGAGGGTGTATTTAGTGGGGCCATGCAGGGTTCACTCTTGGGTCCAGTACTTGTCACTATTTTCATTATTGACTTGGACAATGGAATTGGGAATATGCCTATAAAATCTGCAGAAGAAATAAGCTGGGAGGACCTGCAAACACTTCAGAAGACAGGATTAGATTTCATAATAATCTGGACAAATTAGAGACTTGGTCAATGAGATGAAATTCAATAGAGAGAAGCAGAACACTTAAGAAAGAAAAAGGAAATGGACACCTACAAAAAGTGGAATAACTGGGTAGGCAGTGGTGCTGCTGAAAAGGATCTGGGGTTATAGTGGATCACAAATTGCATACGAGTAATCAATGTGATGCCATTGTAAAATGGCTAATATCATTCTTGGGTGTTTTAGACAGGAGCATCATATGTAAGACAGGCTAGGTAAATGTCGCACTTTACTTGGTACTGGTGAGTCCTCATCTTGAATATTGTGAGCAGGTTTGAGTACTGCACTTTGGGGAAGATGTAGCTAAACTGGAGAAAGAGTAAAAGGTGTACAAAACTTGACCTATGAGGAAAGGTTAA
Organism: Podocnemis expansa; assembly: GCA_007922195.1. Lineage (NCBI taxonomy): Eukaryota > Metazoa > Chordata > Testudines > Podocnemididae > Podocnemis > Podocnemis expansa. The sequence continues at coordinate 5,011,439 of ML682310.1, forward strand.
AATAACCAGGCATGGTTAGTCTGGAGAAAAGATGACTGCAGCAGGAACTGAAAACAGTCTTCAAATATGTTAAGGATTGTTACATAAAGAGGCTAGTGATCCATGCCCACTGCAAGTAAGGAAAGGAATAATGGACTTGATCTGCAGTAAGGAAGATTTTGTTCAACAGTTGGAAGAACTTCCTGAAACTAAGGGTAGCTAAGTCCTAGAACAGGCTTCAAAGGAAGTACTGGAGGTTTCATCCTTTGAGGGTTTTGAGGCAAAGCCCTGTTGGACAAAGCCCTGTCAGGAATGGTCTAGATTCACTTGCTCGTGCTTCAGTGCAGGAGGCTGGATCTGATGATTGAGTCCCCTTCCAGTCTTCATTTCTATGATTCCTTCGGATTTACCTGGTGACTCATTAAATCTCACTCTGCAGATTTTGAGGCTGGAGCCTCTGATGGGACATATCCTGGCCACTCTCACGCCTTCCAATATCTTCAGACTTTCCTTTTCACCCCCAGTTTCCAGTTTCTAAACTTTCATGTTCCCCATTATATACTTTCCAGGCACCAGTCAGATGCTCGAGGTGTTTGGTCAGAGGAGGAAGAAGGCACTGAGTGATCTCACCAGTTTCCTTCATTACTGACAAGGCAGATCTGTCTTACTAATTTTTTCTGGCCCGCTGGTTATATGTTGGAGCGTAGCACTGCTATGGCTCAGAATGCAGAAGCAGAACTTAGCAGAGCAGCTTTCCCCCTTGCTGAAAGGTTCATATTGGCTTCCTTATGAGCAGTGGATGTCTGGTCTCCATTTCTTCCTTGCAGATCTGAAGTGGTAAATTTTGGCATCACACAGCAGGAAGGAACGCAGCATTCCCCATCCTCCTGCTCACAGCTGACAACCCTGCCTTGCGAGATGGTTCCTATAGAACGCTGCAAGCCATGCAACCCATTGGCTGGTTCTGGTCTGTGACTTGTCTCCACGATGTGGAATTCCCTGCCAGCCTGAATTTTACCATCCTTGTTCCAGTAAGTCTCCTAAATTCCTCCAACTTGAAATCCACTTATATTAAGGTATATAATTGCTGGGTGCTTTTCCTGAAGCAGGAGTAACAGGAGGGCTCATGCAGCCTCTACCACTTCTGGGGTGGACGGCACGAGGCGCAATTCCACGTGGTTCTGTGGCAAGTCCTCACCCGGGGAGGGAGGACTGCCTTGGCGGGAGGGCTCCCGCTCCTGCGGCACCAGGCTATGGTGAGCCTGTGGTGCTGAGGGTGAAATTGGCTGCTGCGGGGGTGAACTGAGCACTAGTGAGGCCGGACTGTACTGAGCCCTCGGCGCCGGAGATGATGCAGAGTGGCGCCAGGGCGATCCCAGTACCGGCGGTACTGGACCACCCAAAGGCGACCTCGAGCGGTGCCGAATAGGCTCCGGTGCCGAGCTGGGTCTCAGTGCTGGGCGAGAACCCGAAGCCTCGAGTGAAGGGTGCTGGGCCTCCTCGGTGGCTAGGGCGCGGCATCACTGTTCCCTCTCCTTGATGGTTCAAGGTTTGAAGGAGAGATATATGGAACAGGCCGAGACCATGCGGTCTTTGCCCAGGCACCTAAGGCACTTCCCGTGTGGGTCACGCCAGGGGAAGACCTTACCGCACTCGGCGCAGGGTTTGAACCCTGGCATGGTCGCGAGATGTTCTGGCCCAACGGTGGGGTACTCTTGTGGTGGAATTAGAACCACAAAGAGATGCTCCCAGCCGGGCAGTAAGCTTGTAGAGAGAAGGGCAGGCTGCTTGCGATTCACAAGGAGCGGACGTTCCAAATCTGATGCGCAGGGCGGAAGAAATGAAACTGAGGAGGGGTCCGGAGGCAGCTGTATGTATAGCCATGGGCTGGCACGAAGGGGCGGAGGCCACCTGCCCTCTTCTGACAGGCTAGGACAAGTTTGTTTCCGACCAATCCGGCACTCTGGCACGGAGACATCTACTACTGAATGCATCTGAGCAGCACTCGAAGGAGAACAGAGGCCTCCAAGATTTAAAGATGTTGTGATGTGGCGAAGAAATGAACACAGGTGTTGTGTACCCAGATACACTGCACATTTGCAGTCCTGCTCCCAGACTCTGATACCATTCTCTGCAGTTTTATTGAACTTCATTTTTTAGAGATATCACCCCACAGCTCAGGCACAGGGGGAAATCGTTCAAGGATTTTTCAGACCAAAGGGGAATTTCTCAAGCAGAAGGGGGATTTCCTGCCTGGCAGCAGTGTGGTATACTTCTTCTTCTGTGGCAGACACTGAAGGCATAAGTTCTCTGATTTAAACCAACAACACCTCCCCCCGACAGAGTGTGTTCTACAGCTTAGCTAGATCCGGCCTTGCTTAGAAAACAGACTTGCTGTTCCAGTTCACTCCTGCCCAGCTATGCTAATTGCAGGTTTTTCACGCCTTCCTGTCAGCCCTTACGGTGCTCTTTGCAGCTGGCTCAGTCTCCTTGGCAGCAGCACTGCACTAGGAGTGTTCCCAGCTATGCCTGGACACGCTGCAGCCAGGATCTTTTACCAAAAGCCCTACTAGCAAATGAGGTCAGAAGCCAGAGTGCAAGCTGCCAAGCCATGCTGTCCTACTGCTTGGAGACACTCAGGTCTTGTTTTGGTCAAATTTGTACACCCTCTCCTGCCCCCTCACTCCAGTAGGAAGGGTTCCTGTCCCATGGGAAATTCCTTCTGGAATCACGTTTGTGCTTCAGCTGCCACTCATGAAGAATTTCGTTTTTCTAACTATAATGTTATGTCACTATGTGACTCCTTTAGCAACAGGCCCACCAGCTCGCTGATGTGGTGATGAGAACTGAAGGAGCCTTTGATGGTGAGGTTGGGGACAGAGGTTGGACAACTAATGGGAATGAGAATGTAGAAGTGGAAATTACCATATCTGAGGTGAAAGCCAAGCTTCAGCAGCTTAATGGAACTAAATCACAGGGCCTGGATAATCTCCATCCGAGAACATTGAAGGAACTCGCACATGAAATTGCCAGCCCTTTAGCAAGGATTTTTAAAGTATCGATGAACACAGGAGTTGTGCCTTATGACTGGAGAATTGCTAATATAGTCCCTATTTTCAAGAAAGGGAGTAAAAGGGATCCGGGTAACTATAGGCCTGTTAGTTTGACCTCAGCAGTGTGCAAGGTCTTGGAGAAAATTTTGAAATTTTTGAAGGAGAAGGTACTTAAGGATATTGAGGAAAATGGTAACTGGGATAAAATACAACATGGCTTTACAAAAGGTAGATCATGCCTGACCAACATGATCTCCTTTTTTGAGAAGCTAAGAGATTTTTTGAATAAAGGGAATGCGGTGGACCTAATTTACAGCAAAGCATTTGCTACAGTTCCATACAGAGAATTATTAGTTAAATTAGGAACGATGGGGATTAATATGAAAATAGCAAGGTGGATAAAGAGCTAGTTATGGGGGAGATTACAGAGGGTCATAGTGAAAGGTGAACTGTCTAGCTGGAAGGAGGTTACTAGTGGAGTTCCCCAAGGATCGGTCTTGGGACCCATCTTATTCAACTTTTTTGTTACTGACCTTGGCACAAAAAAGTGAGAATGTGCTAATTAAGTTTGCAGATGACACCAAGCTGGGAGGTATTGCCAATACGGAGGATCGGGATAGCATACAGAATGATTTGGATGACCTTGTAAAGTGGAGCATTAGCAATAGGATGAAATTCAACAATGGGAAGTGCAAGGTCATGCACTTAGGGACAAATAACAGGAATTTTTCTAAGAAGTTGGGAATGCATCAGCTGGAAGTGACAGGGGAGGAGAAGGACCTTGGTGTACTGGTTGATCACAGAATGACAATGAGTAGCCAATGCGATGTGGCAGTGAAAAAAGCTAATGTGGTCCTGGGGTGCATCAGAAGAGGTATTTCCAGTAGAGATAGGGAGGTGTTAGTTCTGTTATACACAGCGCTGGTGTACAGTTCTGGTTACCCATGTTTAAGAAAGATGAAGTCAAACTGGAACAGGTGCAAAGAAGGGCTACAAGGATGACTCGTGGAATGGAAAAATCTTCCCTATGCGAGACGCCTTAAAGAGCTTGGTTTGTTTAGTCTGAGCAAAAGAAGGCTGAGAGGAGATATGATTGCTCTTTATAAATACATTAGAGGGATCAATACAAGGGAGGGAGAGGAATTATTTGAATACAGCACCAATGTGGACACAAGAACAAATAGATACAAGCTGTCCGTCAGAAAATTTAGGCTTGAAATTAGATACAGATTCCTAACCATCAGAGGAGTAAAGTTCTGGAATAGTCTATCAAGGGAAGTGGTGGGGGCAAAAACCTTAAGTGCCTTCAAAACCGAGCTTGATAAGTTTATGAAGGGAATGATATGATGGCCAGTGTAGCTTGGCCATTGTCTGTCTTTTACTGCTAGTGCGGGGTATGATAGTGACCTCAGAAGGGTCATTAGGTAAAGTGGGGTCTGAGTTATTACTGAGAAGTTCTTCTTGACTGGCTGTTGTGGACTTGCCCTCATGCTCAGGGTTTAACTGATTGCCATATTTGGGGTCAGGAAGGACTTTTCCCCCAGGGCAGACTGGCTTAGGCGCTGGGGTTTTTTGTCTTCCTCTGTAGCATTGGGCATGGCTCACTGGCTGGTTGATTCTCTGTATTAAAGTCTTTAAATCATGATTTGAAGACAAAATGGAGTTGGGGTTGCTGCCGTTTATCACCTCTGGCCTTCCTCATACTGTGTGGAGTTTTTTGCAAATCAAAATGGAGTTAAAGCACATGGGCAAAGCCTAGTGGCTCAACAGGTTTCTCCTTGGGCTCACTTTACCTGGGAGCTTCCTTAATGGGCCGGTTAAGGAGTCAATGATTTGTGGACGTTCAGGCTGGGAGTGCCCCAGAATCCAATACCTTGAAATACAAATAGAACAAAACTATTTCTAACTTCTAATACAGATGTGACTCCTACATATAAACCACAGAATCATTCCTAGCTGATTATAACCTTTCTGTTGGGACCAAACATGGCATATTGCATATGGGTTATTGCAAATATGAAACAGTAGTATGAAAAATATAAACAAGCCCCTAAATCCAGACAGGGTCACAAGCCTAGGTGTTACTGCCATTGGGCCCCTGGGGTTCATACCCTGCATCACCCTGGTCCTGCCCTGGATCTGGCTCCAGCCACCTGCTGCTGGCCAGCAGTGGCAGGAGATGGATCAGGGCTGGGGCCACCTGCTGTGCCTGGCTGGCAGCACAGCAGCAGGAGCTGGATCTGAGCCTGGGCCATCTGCTGCTTGCTGGCAGCCGCAGAAGCTGGGCTGGGGCTGCCTGCTGCTTCTTAACAGTGGCTGGGGCCAGACTGGGCCCACCCAGGCCTCCTTCCACTTGCCAGTGGTGGCAGGAGGTAGGAACCAGAGCCAAGCTAGGGCCCCCTGGTGCACCTGGCCGGCGGCAGCAGGAGGCTGAATTGGGGCTGGGGCCACCTGCCACTTGCTGGCAGTGGCGAGGGCTAGATTGGGCCCTCCAGGGCCACCTGCCACTCGCTGGCAGCAGCTGGAGCAAGAGCTGACTCCGGGCCACCTGCTGCAAGTTGGAGCCTGGCTGGAACTTGCTGGCACCCAGATCTGGAACTCAGGGTGGGGCAGGGGCACGCCGGCCCCCGTTTTTTTGCAGCAGCAATGCTCCTGGTCACAGTGCTCCTTTTGCACGGGGGGGGGGGGGGGGGTTGTAGTCCAGTGGATCCTATGGGGCTGGTGGTGAAGATGTTGGTCTCTGTCACAACCACTACCACTTCATTGAGCAGTATTAGAACTGGGCATCTCTTTGGCAGCATCAGCAGCGAAGCCATGGAACAAAAGACAAAAGGAGATTTGCTCCCTCTGAAGTTGTCCTCCAGGGTGGGGAAGAAGGAGCTGTCCTGGCTCTGGTCAGCTAGAAAGATCTGTAGGGCAGTTAACCCAGAACATTGTCCTGGCCCGAAGACAGGCGAAAACAGGGATTTGAGTCTCTATTCCATGAGGAAGCCATATGTCAGATGCCATGAAGAGGGCACTTGGCTGTCCTCATGCCCGGAACTGTAGAAAATTCCTGACCACTACCTGCGCGATCCTGACAGCAGTATCCAAACCAGTGGATTGTAGCTCTACGATATTGTACATGTCGTGAGTGAAACATGGGTGCTGGAGCCAGCCAAAGAGTGGTGGACTGACATTTTCCAACCCATCTGTGGTGTTTTGGACTACCTAGGGTCATTGGGGTTGCCATAATGATAAATGGGAGAGTCGTTTAGGTGCTAGGAAAACCTGTCTGTCTCCTCTCTGTTCTCTTTCAATAAAGACTTCTTATACAGCTCTGAATATGCTGTCCTCCTTATTGGATTATAATCTCCCTTAAAACTCTACACCATCATATTCAGCAGCTACTGCATATCGAGTGGTAGGAGAAGATCAGCAACGTAGATGTTCGTAGCTGCCCCGCCCTAGGCACAACGTGCCCTCCACATATGTGTTGGTGCCTGCAAGTGTAGAATGGCATGCTTTACTAAAAATGTTACAGCATGGCAGTCTTCATGCAGGCACCCAGCCCAGGTTCCTGTATATGGATCTGGATCAGCCATGATAGGAGGAACAGTGCTGAGAAGGGCTGCTTGAAAATTTTACATAAGAGTGTAAGACTGGCCATATTGGGTCAGACCCAGGGCTGTCCTTAGGGGGGTACAGGGCCCTGGGCAAATCGCCCTCTTCAGGGCCTCCACTCTCCCCCCCCCCCGGCACTGGGGGCTGGGGTCAGCCAGTCCAGAGGAGGGGGAGGCCTCTGCTCCAGCTGTCCCATGCTGGAGACCAGAAGAGCCAGCCCAAAGGGCGGCCTGGTTCAGCCCTGCCGGTCCATTCCCCCCCACCTCCTCCAACCATGCCCACTGCTTTCAGCTCTGAGCCAGAGCAATGGGGAGGGGGCGGGAGGCAGCATGGCTGCGGGGTAGCAGTACGGGCCCTGCACTGCCAATCCCCACCCCCAGTGCTCCAGCACGGAGCAGAAAGCAGGGCACGTGGCCAGGGGCAGACCAGCAGTGCTGAACTGGGCCACTGCTTTTGGTTGGCTCGCCCAGTCCCTGGCGCGGGGGGGGGGGGCAGCAGTGCAGGGCCCCCCAAAGCGCAGGGCCCTGGGCAGCTGCCCCCTTGCCCTGCCTTTGGAATGGCCCTGCTCAGACCCATGGTCCAATATCCTGGCTTCCAGAAGGAGCCAGTGCCAGAGGCTTCACGGGGACTGAACACAACAGGGTAATTCTTGAGGGATCCTGCCCATCATCCAGTCTAGCTTCTGGCTGTCTCCAGTATAACATTCTTTTTAGCAGACAGTTGCTTTCCCCACAATGGAATTTTTTAAGGAAAACTGTCTGATTTGGTCAAAACCCCAAACTGTTGCATTTCATTTGCTGAAAACTGTAACATTTCCAGGATGGTTTGGTTGGGCTGGTGGGTTTTTTGACAGACCCCACCACAAATCTAAACTAAAAAAATGAAAGGAACCACCAATGAAAAATGTTCTGCTGAATTTTATTTTCCAGGGGGGGGAAAAAAAACCCTCCTAAGTCTGTGCAGAGCTTGTGACTCCAGTCATGTCACTTTCCCTGCAATCACTGCAAACTGACTGTCCTTTTAACACTGAAGGTACAAGAACAGCAGGAAGCATGACGACTCGCCTCCAGGCTAGTAAAAAGAGGGGAAATCCAAATGAGTTGATAGGGCTAGACCCAAAGAGAATGGTGAGGGGATTTCCAGTAAAGCAGGAATCTCAAACTCAGATCACCATAATGGCCGCATGAGGATTAGTATGTTTGCCCAAGGGCCGTACCACTGATACCTTTCCATACAATGATATTGCAAATATCAGTAATGATCGTGCCATTGCGGGCCAGAGGAAATAGCTTTAGAGGCTGCATGTGGCCCATGGCCTGCGTGTTTGAGACCCCTGACCTTTATGGAATAGCCAGAGGGTGATCCCACATGCTGTACTCCTGTCTCAAATCAGGAAGTATGTCAAGTCTCTAAAATTGCATGTAGTAGCCTGGAGTGTGTGTGTGAGCTCCTTGTAAATGGGTGCGGGGGCGACTGGGTGGCGAAATGAGATGGAAGTGCTGAGACAGGGGAAGGAGAAGAGAGCCAATGCCAGGCTGGAAACAAATATCCTGGAAGATCCTGTCTGCTGCAGAGCCTATCCAAGTCCCTCCAGGTCCTGCTCCCTTCTCCACTGCCAAATCACAGGAACTGAAGCAGCCCCTCTGGGTTCCACTCTCACCTCTGCTCTTCATCTGCTCCCTGAGTCTGCAAGAGTTTCTATGAACACACACTTGTCCATAATATTGTGACTGAAGAGGTGCTAGCCCTCTCTGCTTGGTCTGGTGACTTCTGTCACTGGCAGTGCGCATAAGGCAGCAACACAACAGGGCTATCCACTCCCCTTCAGACTGTGACCTTGTTATAACATGTGTTACCTCACAGTTTTGCTCTGCTGTGGGGCACAGTAGCTTCCCAGGACTGCCAAGAGACTTGCGGCAGTGGTGAGCTTTAGTGCACTACCTCTCTACCTTGTTCCCCGGTAAGATTAAGTCATCCTCCTGCAAGGCCAGGTCTGTGTACAGCTTAAACTCCTCCTTCCAGCAGATAGATCCCTGAGTCAGATTTTATTCTTTTACTTAGGCTTTCTAACTGTAGAAAAAATACCATACTTTCTAACACAGATTCCTACTAGAATAGTTTGCTTTTCTCTTCTTTTTTAATTATCAGTCAAAAATCTCTGGAAAGAGCTTTTATTAAAATCTACAAGTTATAACTTTTGTTACAAGGGAATTCTCAATCCACTGCAAAAAGAGGCAAGTCCAAATTTGCAAAAATAACTGCAATCCTCAGCTCCCAGAAATGGTGGAAGAAGGGAGTGTTCAAAGTGTTTTCTTCTCTTCATTGGGTCTATTGATAAAAAACACAAAGGTTGCTTGGCAGTGACCTCAGTCCTTTTCATATGAATGAGAGAAGCCCAAAGAGATACTGACTCAGAGGTTGTTTGAACAATAAGCACCTCACTGTTAATCCTAATGACTCAGATCCCTGGCATTTGTCTCAATGCTCTCTACTGAAGGCTGAGACTATGTTACAACAGGCTGCAGATCACTGAGAGGCAGCCACCTCCACATGTCCCCTGCCAGCAACCCAATACCTGCAGGTCTGCTGCTCTAGTACAGTGGTGCCCAACATTTTCTGTACTGTGGCACATTTTGCTACCTTTAATTAATCTGAGGCACACCACCATATAGTTTCCAAATGAACTCATGAATATTCATGAGCCAATGAGCTACACCAGAGTTCTTTGAGTAGTTTTTTTCAAAAAATTTTGTGACACACCTGTGTGCCATGACACACTGGTTGGGAAAGACTGCTGTAGTGTTTGAAGCAGACAAGCCTTTTCAGTGTTCATGGGCCTGCCCTTGAGAGCTAATGTGTTATGTTTACCTCAATCCAGGACTACATTTTTCAAGTGCCCTCATTGCAAACTCCATCTCTGATCCTTTTCACTGGGAATAAAGACTCTGCCCATTGTATCAAGGTGAGGCTTTTGGAGTGAAATCAAATCCAGCCGGTGCTACAGGAGCTAAAAGATGCAAAAAAAATGTGTTCATATAAAGGCAATTCAAAAGATGCCCAAGGAACAAATTACCTGTATAGGAAGGGCAATTTTACTGGCACTTTTCAGACACTGAGTACTTGAGAGGCTCTGCACACCCTTGCAGCCCAAAGTATAAGCCAGAGAAAGCACAAGTTCATGCTTAACCATAGATAGGCTTCTGCATGTGCCTGATTTGTCATGAAAAACATATCAGCAATGCTAGCTCTTGTGCCAGCTACATCTCCCCGTGTACGATTGATCTCTGCCTGCTGTGTTCCACAGTATACAATCATATTTGGCTCTTAGATAGTTTTTGTAATCAGGAGAATTCAAAACATTTACAAAGGGGGTTCACTATTATTATCCCCATTTTACAACTAGAAAAACTGATCATGGGTCAGGAAAATGACTTGGCCCAAAGTCACCTAATAGGCCAGTGGCAGTACCTGGAATAGATCCCAGACCTATTTTAAAAAGACTTGATCTACCTCTTGCCAGGTCAGCTTGTCCTCCCATTGGACTCAAAAATAGGTTTGTTTATTTACATCAGTGGGAGAAGGGTTGGGTCAACTGAAAGGGCTGAATGCCACGGCACTGTACAGTGCAGTGCACACAGCACTCCAGTTGAGTATAATCTCACATGTAATGTATGGAAATCTCCGATCTTCTCTGGTTACATTCATATCAGGTATGTGAAGGATCGCCTTTTGCCATGTGGTTTTCCATCAATGAGTATCTCTGAAAGAACTCACTCTGTTATGTCACTGGGAGACCTGGTAAACATATTTTAGAGACATTTTTAGCAAATTACAGTTATTGATTTTTTTTTCAGAAAAAAGAGGGCTATTTTTAAAGATATTTTGTAAAAAATGTTTTGCTATTTATTTTAGCTTTTGCGCGTGTCATTTTCCCCCTCTTTTCCTGGGAGGGAGTTGGAACTTAATAATGGGAGAAGGAAAAAAGAGAAAGGAAAGAAACAAAAAAGACGAGGTGAAAAGTAAAAGACAATAAATGAAAAATTATTTTCAAATATTCACACCCCCAAAATTGGGAAGTCATTGAAAAAAGGGTTAGTTCCAAGATGAGTCCAACAAAAACAACTTTGAAATCATGAATTAAATTGTTGTTTTAATTTTTAAACCACGTTCCTCACAATTGATAACATTGGACAAACTAGCGTGCAGAGCAGGTCATATTAATTCGTTGTGGCTCTCATTGAGGTGAATGTGCAGCTGCACCAGATGGGTCTGTGAGGCTGTGCTGAGTGGGTGGTAAGCCTCACGCCAGACGCCTATAACATCCTGTGATGTTTACAAATGCTCTCCCCTTTCACACCCTCACTCCTGGGCAGAAAAGCTGAATGGTCTCAAAATTAAAGTGCCTCACTATCTATTTTAAAGATGTTCAACACTGTCTGGTGACAGTGTGGTCTGTCATTTTAAGAAGCTGTTTAGCTTTTTATTTGTTTAATTTTTTCCTTAGTGATTCAAGTCATGTTACTATTTTGAGTTTGTGTGTGAGAGAGAGAGACAGATGAGGGCAGGAACAAGTGGAATGTGAGTCAGAATTTATATTAAGGACACATTTATACATAGGGCTTAAAGGGTTACTAAAGGAATAATAGATGTTTTGGTAAATTGTTAACCAAGTGTCACAGAGTCAAACAGGTTCCTTCTAACACATTCCACTCTGTGTCTGTAACATGCTTAGAAACACCTGCTAATCTTTTCAATTGTTGGTAAATGTACTCAATATTGCCACAAGATGCACAACAGTGCACCCCTAGGGCATGAGCTATGTAACTTTTCTGTTCACATTTGCAATGTAGTTGCGTGGCTCAATGCCAGATGTGCCATGCAAGGTTCCTTTATGAATGCTCATCATATATTACATAATTACCATGGGACCATGTTTCCTGCAGCATTATGTATGTGTACAGCTGTAAAGCATATTCTTCTTTGAGTTCTGCTCACATCATTCAGTTACAGGTGTCTACATGCCACAGCGCACAGTAGCTCAGAAAGTCTTTAGCCTTAGCCTGTCAGGTCAGGGCACATAGCCAACGCCCCCTCTGTGCCGCGACCGCAGCTATATAGGTGACTGTGACCTGACCCTCCCAGTTCCTGTTTGCCGCCCTCAGTGATGGTTTTGGATCAGCCAGCCTTGCGCAAGTGCCTGTCTTTTCATGTGAAAATTAAAATGCTGGGTTTTAAACTGTGTCCGGCCTGTTCCAAAGCTTTTCCTCTCAACGATCCTCACAAGAAATGACTTGCATGCTTGGATGAGTCACACCTCGCTGCAAAGTGCTCCATTTGCCAGTCCTTTAAATGGAGGACTCGCAAGGAAAGACAGCGGCACTTATGCACTCTTACCGAGAGCAGTGTGCCTGCCTCTGATGCTGCCCAAACCGCCAGCACTCCGCCAGCACCCCGAGCAGCTCCTGCACTCGGCGCAGAATACAAAACCCTGGTCAGCTTCCTCTTTGGTACCGCCATAGCACCGCTCATCTCAGTCACCGAGCCTTCCCTCTGGCAAACCAGGATCGGAACCATTTTCGGTACTATTGACACCATGGGCCCCTGTAAAGACTGGGCTGGCCTCCTCTGCGGTACAGCCTTGGCACCACTCGACTCAGTGGCCGAACCTCTTCCTCGGTCAATCGGGATCAGGACTATCTTTGGTACCATTGACACCATGGTCCCCTGTGAAGACTGGGGCTTGGCCCTGAGACCTGGCTCCAGTACCACAAAAAAGGTGATGTCCAAAATGGCACAGCCCTCGGCACACACAAAGCAGTCAACACAGGAATTGGTGCCACTTTCGAGCTCGGTACCGTCCAGCCCTTCTCTGGCACCACAGAATGGGGCTGACGACTACTCCAAGGCACCCTCCTCTCGCTGCTTGTCCCATGAATCTTCAGTACAATGCTCCCAGGGCTCTGGAGGACAGAGGTCCAGCTCCTCATCCTCATTGTCACCAGCCTCTGTCCACTCCTCTGTTTCCCCCAAACTGGCCTCAGGAGATGAAGAATGGGCCAGCCAATGGCAACACAAGTGCTCTCCAACACCCAGCCCAAGGATCAAGACATCTTCATCAGCCCCCTGATGCTCACTGAGCCCCAGCTCCTCCAGTACTGCCAAGACCTTTCTGCCAGGCAGGGGCTACTCTCCCCTGTGCTGGACTGTACCCAGAACTCCCTTCAATGACTGGTCGCGTGACTGGCTAGCCATGATGACCGACGACAGCCCAACATCATGGCACCGGTCGGGACCATCTCCACCTCAGACTCTGGACTCTTCAGACCTTTCTGATGATGATCACAATCCTGACTCGACTCAGCGTAGTAGATCTCAGGCCCCTTCATCCTCTTCCCCAACGAACACACCTTTGAAAGGCCTCTAGCCTATAAGGAGGATTTCCACGTCCAGCAGGATTTGATCTGCCGCATGGTGGTAAACTTGAACATAGACCTGGGGGTAGTCCAGGAGGAAACCAACCCCCTCTTTGATGTGGGGGACAATGTCCCACCCACCAAGGTATCTGTTCCCCTAAACGAAGGGGTGTACAGAATTGCAAGGGCATGATGGCAGACCCTTTCCTCAATTCCATCAGTGTCAAGGGTAGCAGATCGTAAATATCATGTTCCCCAGGAGAAGTTCACTTTCCTCTTCCAGCGCCCTACCCCAGGGTCTCTGGTAGTCGCTGCAGTCAATCGAAAAGAGAGACAGGGCCAACTGAACTCCACTCCTAACAATAAGGAAGCTAGAAAGCTCAACTTGTTGGCGAGGAAAGTCTATTCTACGGCAGCTCTACAGCTTCACATCTCTAATCATCTAGCCCTTATGACTAGATACACCTTCAGCCTCTGGCAAGCCATGGAAGGCTTCTGTGACCTCATCCCCATGGATTGCCTAAGGGACTTTGAGGTGATGATTGAAGATGGGGTGTTGGTTTCCAAGGATGCCTTCATGGCCACTTGGGACATGACCGACACAGCCTCATGCACCATGGCCTCTTCTGTGGTCATGTGTTGCTTCGCCTGGCTTCAGGGCTCGGGCTTGTCCCCGCAAATGCAGCTCATCATCCAAGACCTGCCATTTGAAGGCCCTGACCTGTTCGCTGAGTCCACAGACACCAAGCTTGACGGTATGAAGAAATTGAGAGCCATCCTTTGATTGCTGGGTATGTGCACCCTGTAAACCTCCAAGAACTCCCTGAAACCACATCAACTCCTGCAACAGCTGAAACAACAGATCCAGCGGCAAGCATCTTTTCCCCATTCCTACCAATATACCCAATGTTACCTTGGGGACACAGACAAGGACAAGGCCCACTCAAGCAAGAATGGGAAGTCCCACGCTTCCCAGTCTACCAGGCGTGGACAAGGTTCTGCCTGCTCGTTGGGAAGGAAGCAGCACTTTTGATGGTTACCAGAAGGGCAGCGAACCCAACCGGCACCAACCGTCTACACCACTTCACACAGCACTGGGGCAATATCACAACTGATCAGTGGGTCCTCAAGATGGTAAAAAAAGGGTATCGCATTCAGTTTCGTTCAACTCCTCGGGTCAGAAAACCACCCCCTCGACCAAGCCTCAGCAACCAGGCACTGGATTGCCCCCTCAAGACGAGTGCGAGAAGCTCCTGTCCCTTGGAGACCATAGAGAAGGTCCCAAAGCAGGAGAGGGGTAAAGGGTTTTATTCCCGATACTTTCTGGTCCCCAAACCCAACGGGAACCTGAGACCTGTTGTAGATCTTAGAGCCTTAAACAAACACATAAAGAAAATAAAGTTCTGCATGGTTTCTCTGTCACAGATCGTCCCAGGTCTGTCCCCCAGGGATTAGCTCGCAGCCCTCGATCTCAAAGATGCTTACTGCCATATCGCAATATACCCTTGCCACAGACAGTACCTAAGGTTCGTGGCAGGGGGAAATCACTTCCAATTTACATCACTTCCCTTCAGGCTTTCTGTGGCCCCCAGGGTGTTCACAAAGTGCATGGCGCCGGTAGTGGCATTCCTGCAACGGCAGGGCATAAAACTCTACCCCTACTTAGACGATTGGCTAATACTCAGGGAACTGAGGGCCCAGGTAAGGCTCCATGTCAGAGCAGTAACCAAGCTCTGCGGGTACCTGGGTCTTTGCATAAATCAAGAAAAGTCAAAACTTTGCCTGTCCCAAAGTATAGCATTAATAGGAGCCCTCTTAGACGCTTGCAAAGGGATGGCCTCCCTGCCCCCTTCAAGATTTCGGTCCAGCTGCACCGTCATTGCAGGGCTGTAGAACTCTCGGGTAACCACAGCCATTGCTGCCTACAGCTCCTCGGACACGTGGCAGCCTCCACCTTTGTGATCCAGACGGCACGCCTGAGAATGAGGCCACTCCAGGTCTGGTTCTCCATGGTGTTCCACCCACGGAGGGACTCCCTAACCAAGGTACTGTCAGTTCCCAAAGATATTCTGGGGACATTACAAATTTGGAGGGACCCCTGCTTTGCCATGGGGGGGTATTCCCTTCAAAGCACCAACACCCTCAGTGACTTAGATAACCGATGCCTTGGACTCAGGATGGGGGGCCCACATATCAGGAGGACTCTCCACCCAGGGCCTCTGGTCCCACGCAGACAGTCTCCTCCACATCAATGTGAAGGAGCTGTGGGCTATCAGACTGCCTTGCATGACCTTCCTGGACAAAATACAGGGCAGGTCGGTTCAGATTCTAATGAACAATACCACAGCCATGTTCTACACAAACCAGCAGGGGGAGGGTCCACTCCCCAGTACTCTGCAAAGAAGTGTGCAAACTCTGGGAGTTAGCTCTAAAACACAGCTTCACCCCGGTGGTAGCACACCTACCAGGGGTGGACAACAAGTGGGCGGACTACCTCAGCAGAAAACCTCTAGTGAACCACAAGTGGTCACTCCATAATGTGATGTTCTCCCACCTGATACACAAATGGAGTAAACCCCAAATAGACTTGTTTGCAACACAGCAGAACCGCAAATATCAGCAATTTTGTTTTCTCAGGGATCAGGAGGAAGGGTCCCTAAATGATGCCTTCCACATCAGTTGGATCTGATGTATGCCTTCCCACCAGCCCCTCCGCTACACAGGGTTCTTCTGAAGATCAGACTGGACAGAGCAAACGTAATACTAATGGCTCTGGACTGGCCCAAACAACACTGGTTCCCACTCCTACAAGACCTGTCCATGGAGAGCCCACTCTGCCTTCCCCAGTGGGCGGATCTGCTGACACAGGACTCGGGGCGCCCCCGGCACCCGAACCCAGGCTGCCTGCACCTGACAGCCTAGAAACTCTCTGGCTCAATGGAAGCAATTCTGCATCTGGGCCCAGGACAAAGGTGTAGACCCTGCACTTGCCCCGCTACACCAAATCCTCGACTATCTGTTAGACCTCAAGAGACAAGGGCCTCTTGCATTCCTCGCTGAGAGTCCACCCTAGCAGGGATCTCAGCCCTGCACGAGAAGGTGGATGGGATCTCCATCTTTGCTCACCCTGTCTCCACAAGGTTCCTGAAAGGGTTTGAAAGACTCTTCCCACAACCCCGTCATCCCTCCCCTCCCTGGGACCTAAATGTGGTGCTCCAGGCATTAGCAGAGCTGCCCTGTGAACCGTTAGACTCATGCACCCTACTGCTCCTTTCTTGGAAGGTGGCCTTCTTAGTAGCAATCACCTCTGCCAGATGGGTTTCAGAGTTGAGAGCCCTCTCCTCAGAACCCCTGTATACGAGGTTCTTCCGTGACAAGGTGGTTCTGCATCCTTCCTTTCTCCCTAAGGTAGCTACTCCTTTCCACTCCCTGGGTTTTTTTGCTGGACTAGACTAACACAGCTGCCCCTTTGGAACTTCAAAAGAATCAGGCCTCTTTAGAGACAGTTTGATAGTCTGCATGAACGTGGTTGGCAGCAACAGTCCACTCTTGGCCAAATGCTAGTCTGAGTTCATTCTAGAACTGGACAAAGACTGCAGAAGCGAAGCAGAAGGAAAGTTTCAAAAGTTTGCTCCAGCTGTGCTCCTGACCCACTGGACTGGTTTCTTGTGAATGTACTTCTGGAAAGCAACAGTGAATACCAGAGCACATTCAGCAAAAGCAAATGCTAAATTTGTAATCGTGAGAATTCACACGGACAACCTGATTCAACAGTTATGTTCCGCCAGAACACAGCACAGCCCCAATCATGCCACTGGATCAATTATACAAGTCAGAGGGAGGGGGAACACAGCTCCCCAGCAGAATAGCTCTAGCTTCATTTGTCGAATAGTCTTTTCTGCAGTGTGGTTGCAAATGGGTAATGGAAAGACCTGTGTGACCAATGGACTTTTGGGGTCACTGGCAATGCAGGAAAAAAAAATTAAAACAATTATAATTCTGAGCCTTTTTGTAACTTTACTTTTTAAAATAAAATTAAAGGAAATTTCAAAACTAAGTCATTTAAAAAAAAAAAGAGCAAAAGCTCTCATTGCAACTTTGTCAAAATACAGTGATTGATTTTTTAAATTTTTTTGTTGTTGTTGTTTTTCAACCAAAAGAATTCAGTGAAATGGACATGAATTCACAAAATGTTTCAGTGTTGCCATTTCTGCTTTTTTAATACAATTGTTTTTTGGTTTCCCTCAGCTCCGGTTACAGAATTGCTCAAACAAATGAATAACAAATCAAAGCGTCAAAGAGAAACTGCTGAATTCAAATGCAAATTTTGACAGTGTTATTTCAGGCCTAAATAAGGACTTGGATTTTTTTTCTCATTACAACAGATGATTTGACCTCATCTTCCCCTGTATGCTGTTCCCCAGTGTTTGAATGTAACTATTACATTGATTTGCTGTAAAAATTTGACCTGATCCTATGATTTGCACGTCCCTGCATTTATTTTCCTTCCATTCTGTAAGTTCCCCATCTTCAAAGCTTCTGACAAAGTGGGATTTTCTCCCATGAAAGCTCATTTGACAAATAAATTTGTTAGTCTTTACGTGCCACAAGACTCCTTGTTAGAATTACTTGCAGGCGTTACTCAGTGTCTTTATTTCAAATAAGTAAAGACTTGAGAAAATGCCAGTTTGAGTTCAAAAGAAAGAAGTGATTTCCTTACAGTATTTCAAACCTTATTGAGAGTTCAAGACCCAGTCATGTTGATGTGCAGAAAGAACAGCAAATATGGGAGGCAAATGGCTTGACTTAACAGAGTAATCTTCAGCGAGCTCTAACACGAAACAGGAAGCTTGCATGAAGTGGAAGTTTGGACACATGATGGGGTGAGAGGAAATACAAAAATACTGTTCAAACATGAAGCAGTGAAATCAGGGAGGCTAAAGCACAACTTGTATTGCAGCTAGCAAAGAACTAGAAGGGTAACAAGAAGAGTTTTTTCAGATGTATTGGCAACAACAAGAAGGTCAGGAAAAGTGTGGGCCCCTTACTGAATCATAGAATCATAGGGTTGGAAGGGACCTCATAGGTCATCTAGTCCAACCCCCTGCCAGAGGCAGGACCACTCCGACTAAACCGTCCCATTCATGGTTTTGTCCAGCTGGGCCTTAAACACCTCCGAAGATGGAGACTCCACCACCTCCCTCGGCAGCTCATTCCAAGACCTCACCACTCTCCTAGTAAAAAAGTTTTTTCTAATATCCAGCCTCGACCTCCCTAACTGTAACTTGTGCCCATTGCTCCTCGTTCTATCCTCTGTTACTACCGACAATAGTCGAGCTCCGTCTTCTTTGGAGCATCCCTTCAAGTAGTTGAAGGTTGCTATCAAATCACCCCTCAATCTTCTCTTCTGCAGACTAACTAGGCCTCATCCTTTCAGTCTTTCCTCATAGGGCTTGTGCTCCAGCCCTTTAATCATTTTGGTTGCCCTCCTCTGAACTCTCTCTAGCATGTCCCTGTCCTTTTTGTAGTGGGGAGCCCAAAACTGAACACAGTATTCTAGATGTGGCCTCACCAGTGCAGAATAGAGGGGAATGATCACTTCCCTTGATCTGCCGGTAATACTTCTTTTGATGCAGCCCACTATGCCATTGGTCTTTTTCACCGCAAGAGCACACTGCTGACTCATATCTAGCTTCCCATCCACCATGACCCCCAGGTCCTTTTCTACACTGCTGCTACTTAGCTGAATGTTCCCCAGCCTGTAGCAGTGCATGGGGTTTTTCCATCCCACGTGCAGGATGTTACACTTGTCCTTATTGAACCTTGTAAGATTTCTATTGGCCCACTGTTTCAATTTATCTAGGTCTCCCTGAATCCTGTCCTTGCCCTCCAACCCTGTGACAAATGATGTGGAAAAAGCTAAGTACTCATTTTTTTTTTCACGTTAGTCTGCACAGACAAGGTCAGGTCCCAGGTCCCACAGTATTGCACTGGGCAGCACAGAATGGGGTGCAGGTGAGCAGCCCTGTGACAGGCTGCTCCCCAAATTCAGTTGGGTGTGCCACTGTGACCCCCCCCCAATCTGTAGTCCTGCAGCCCAAATTACCTCACTTTGCTAGGTGCCCACTCACTCTTCAGACAGTCCATACCAACCTCCTGTGTGTGACCAGTCCCAGGCAGTGAGGGTGTGCCCTCTGGTCACCTATGGGGCAGGCCCCCAAGTGTGCACTCCCAGTTCCCAGACACTACACCAGAAACGCCTGTCCACAAAAGACTGGGACCCTTTCCCCAGTCACCATAGACTCAAAAACCTTTGTCCGTCCATTTGACATTGAAATGGATTGGCCCAGCTTCTCTGATTCACACCCTCTGAAGTCCACACAGCTTTAGATAAAACAAACTGGTTAGAATATGATTTTAAGTGAATATCTAGTAAGTCAATGTACAATCATTTAATAAAGAAGTCAGAAGTTACCACAAGCAAATAAGAGGTATAAAACACATGCTAACCAAATAACACAATTCCAAGACGGCTCTTTAGTCTGTTCTCCTCATTTTACCTAAGCCCTCCTGGCCATGTGGATAGGCCCAATCTCTTGCCGTTGCTCCTAAGATGATATTCTCTGGCACAAGCCAAAAGCCTCTCCTCCCTTTCAGAGGGTTTATATTTGTTTCCAAACCTCTCCTTCCATCCCCCTCTCTCCAGGCTGAGGTGCTACAGCTATTTAGTTAGCCCCGTAGTCTTTATCATCTTCTTTGGGTACTTGCTTGCAATACGAATTGGGAAACAGCTCTGTCTCCATGCTGCTGGAAGACGAGTCTGAGCGTACCCTTCCCCCGAGCCATGTAAAATACCTGGAAACATGATGCACATCTGTACACATACATGATGCTGCAGGAACCATGATACCACAGTAACAAGTCAGCGCATTCAAAAGGGAACCTTGCCTGGCACATTTTACATTAAAGTACACCTTTACATTGCAAACAAGACCAGAAAAGTTACACAGGCCAGGGCCCCTTGTGAGTCACGTGACAAACCCACGTGGGGATAGAACATGTTGAGAAAAGCTGGCAGTGCTCAAATCCATGACGCTGAATGCAATGCATCAGTGCTGAGGGAGGTGGCTGATGTGATCGCAGCACCATTGGCTGTTACAGAGCCGTAACTACAGTTTACTGTGCCTGGGGCACATGCCAATACAATAGCCTGTGCCTAGGGTGAGCAGTGCAGCGCACGCCGTTTAGTGGTGATCAGGGCAGGTCCCAGACAACTGGAAAAAGGCAAATATTGTAGCCATCCTTTAAAAAAGGAAGGACGATTTAGGGTAATTACAGACCAGTCAGCCTCACCGCAGGCCTCAAAAAAATAGAGGCTGCCTCGCCCCCCCAGGCCAGTGACAAAACAGCTTGAACTCTTCTGAGCAGGCTGCTCCAGGGCCCCACTCCCAGCAAGCTGCAGCTCCTCACTGGTCACTCTCCTCCCTCCCCCTGGGGGGCCGTGTCTGGCTAGGTGTACGTGGGGAGCGCTGCTCTGCCCCTGCTGCAGGGAGGCCAGGTGGGCAGGGGGTGCAGCTTCTGGCCCTAGTGGTCTGCAGCTCCCTCACCACCCTGGGAGTGCAAGGGTAAGTGAAGCAGGTGACCCCCTTATTGCTTGAACCCTAGGCGACCACCTGCTTCACTTATCCCAAAGGCCACCTCTGATGGGCTAGAGCAGGCTTGTCCAACCTGTGGCCTGGGGGCCAGACTCTGGCCCACCAAGGGCTTTCATCGCACCCATGGAGTGGAGCTGCAAGAGCCTAGTAGCTGGGGCTGGTCAGGGCACTTGTCTAGGTCCCACCCTGAGCACAGTATAGCTACAGAGAAGCGTGGCATGGCTGGAGAGCTGTTCAGGGGCCAAATTCAGCCCCTTTCGAGCGAATGGGGGACAGGTAAATGGGTAATACCTTGAGCAGTTTAAAATCCTGAGCTAGACATCCCCCTCCCCCAGTTCTGCTCGCCTTCCACACATCTAACCCCTGCACCCTGTCCTTCCCTTGACCTTAGAGCCAAAAATTCTTCTGTAGAGATTGCTACCCATCAATATTTCTGGTACAGAGATACCAAAACCTGTGACCACTGAAGAACTGCCAGGGCTTCTGTCCTGTCTCTGCTGACTTTGTTTTCCTTTCCCTCTCCCCAGCACTGCTCTCCTTTCCTCGAGCAGTGCTTGGCAGGGAGTGAGGAGAGCAGAGCAGGTGGGGTCCATGTCAGGAAACCGTTGAGTCCTGCCACCTAGATGCTCTGCTCCCCCCCACCTCACTCTTCTTTCCCTCCCCTCCTTCGCCATGCCCCGCAGCCTGTCATGCTCCCCATACTCTGCCTTGCCACCTCACACAGGCACCCCTTGTCCTATGTACACAGTGTGAGGAAAAGCAATGCCAAATATCACACTAATTATTGATTGAAGTTTTATCTGTCCAAAAGTTTCTCATCACGCCTCCTCCCCACTGAGAAAAGAATTGCAATGTGACCCCTCACCCAAAAGGGTCAGAGGACCCTGGGCTAGAACGTGGAAAGAAAACTGGCTAAATCATCAGGTACAATGGGTGGTGATCACTATCTTGATGTCCAGTGGTAAGCTGGTATCATGTGGCACGTCCTATGGGTCAGTCTTGATTTATTGTTGTGGAGGCTCAAAATGGTGGAGCTCCCACAATTCCAAGTCTGCGGCCCCTAAAGTCTCTCATTTAATCCTGCCCTGAGCTAAACTATTTTGGAAGGGCCTAGTCACGCCTGGGAGCTGGGGCTGGTGGGACTTTTCTAAATCTCCTGCCCTGCTGTATTCCTAGGGATGTGGCCCAGGGTGGAGCAGGGTGGGAAATGTAAATGCCACGTGTGGCAGATAGCAGATTTGGTGTCTGGCAGCTTCCCCTTGAGCACCAGCAAACGGAAATAGCATGCTGAGCCGGGGGGGTGGGGGGAGGAGAGGTGAGCTCAGGAGCTAGGCGTGGGCTAAGGGGGAAGGAATTGTGGGTGAGGTGCGTGGCGCAAGGAAGGGTGTGTGGGGCCAGAGGATAGTGTGAGGGGCCGGGGCGAGGCAGGGCAAGATGTGTGGGGCTGGGCCTGAGGGGTGCAGGACAGTGGGAGAACAGTGGAACGTGCACAGGGGAAGGGATGGGGTGAGCTGAGAGGAGGCAGGAGATGGTGTGTGGGGCCATGGAGCAGGGCAAGAGCTTCAGGACCAAGGAAAGAGCATCAGGGAAAAGGAGTTCAGGGGAATAGCACTGAGGCAAGTGGAAGGGTGGGAGAGAGAGAGATCAGGAGCATGTACCCCAAATCCAGGTGCTTCACTGTCTCCAAAAATTTCTTGGGGTTGCCCACCCACCCCCAGTCCCCTCATGGCTCCACCCCCTCAGGACTGCTCTGCCCCTTGGGTCTGATCCAGTCCCATGGCCCTGACTGGGATCTGGGCTGGATCTGGCTGCCATTGCCATGGCGGCCCAGCCCCACGGCCCCAGCCAAGGTCGAGGCTAGATAGGTGGTCTGGCTTCACATCTCCAGCTGGAGTCAGGACCAGATTGGTAGCTCAGCCCCATACCCCCAGCTGGTGTTGGGGGTCAGATCCACAATTGCAGCAGCCTGATAGGGCCCTTACCCTGGCTGGGGATGTGGGGCAGGGCTGCCACGGTGGCGGCAGCTGGATCCAGCCACACGGTGGTGGTGGTGGTGGTGGTGGGGAAATGAAAGTGGACAGTCTAACCTTAATCTGGCCTTGTGGTAGCAAATGACAGAATGAGGGGCAATGGTCTCAAATTGTAGTGGGGGAGGTCAAGGTTGGATACGACAAAAATCTTTTTCACTAGGAGGGTGGTGAAGCTCTGGCTTGGGTTACCTAGAGAGGTGGAATCGCCATCCTTAGAAGGTTTTAAGGCTGGCTTGACATAGCTCTGGCTATCATAATTTAACTAGCGTTGGTCCTGCTTTGAGCAGGGGGTTGAGATTAGATAACCTCCTGAGGTCCTTGCTAACCCTACTTGTCTATCATTCTTTGATTCACGGGTTTATGAATTACTTATTCAAATTATACATTAAGAGCTAGTTCCTTCTAATCCTGTAAACACAAACAATGAACCATTGAACATGGGTGGAAGTGCTGGGTCTTTCTTCTGCTAATTTTTTTTACAGTTCAGAGCTGATTAAATATCTGAAAACAATTCCAATAAAATACGCTAAAAGAAGGAAAACACAGGTCTGTTGCACTTAATTCTGTGGATTAGACCTGTGAAATTAACACCTTTTCTGGGACATCATTTCTTTCACTCCCTCTGATAGAAAGAATTTATCTGAATGTTGCCCATTCTGGCTGAAAACCACAAACCACCTTGTCTACAAGGAAATAGAAATAAAATACAAAGTACTCTTCAACCTTCTGACTATGAGAACAACTTACTGGCAAGAGGAAGTGATTGGGAACATTAAATTAAACAGGTGGGAAACAAGAACTACCCACCACTGAGCCAATTCCCATTAAGCAGGATAGCAGGAAAAAGATCCTCACATGCACATTGTTCCATCACCTAAACAACATGGCAAACACAGAGGGCCAACTCTACTGTGAAGCCAGAGAGAGGAGTGGCTCGAGGCAAAAGCTGCTTAAGGGAGAGTTTATGCAGCCTATTAGTTGTAACACAATATCAGCCTTCAATAAAGAGCATTGCAACAAAGGTGAGTGATTAGGATTAACAATGAGGTGCTAATTGTTGTTCAAACAACCTCTCAACCTCCTCTCTGAGTCAGTATCTCTTTGAGCTTCTCTCATTCATATGAAAAGGACTCAAGTCACTGGCAAGCAACCTTTGTGTTCTTTTTCAGTAGACCCAATGAAGAGAAGAAAACACTTTGAACACCCCCTTCTTCTACCATTTCTGGGATCTGGGGTTTGCAGTTATTTTTGCAAATTCAAACTTGCCTCTTTTTTCAGTGGATTGAGAATTCCCTTGCTTGCAACAAAAGTTATAACTTGTAGATTTTAATAAAAACTCTTTCCAGAGATTTTTGACTGATAATTAAAAAAGAAGAGAAAAGCAAACTATTTTACTAGGAGTCTGTGTTAGAAAGTATGGTATTTATCTGCTGGAAGGAGAAGTTATAACAAGGTCCTAATCTGAAGGGGGGGAGTGGATAGCCCCATTGCATTGCTGCCCTATGCAACCTGACAGCAACAGGGATCACCAGACCAAGCAGAGAGGGCTGCTACCCCTTCAATCACAATATTGTGGACCATTGTGTGTTCATGGAAACTCATGCAGACTCAGGGAGCAGATGAAGTGCAGAGGTGAAAGTGGAACCCAGAGGGGCTGCTTCAGTTCCTTGGATTGGGCAGTGGAGAAGGGAGCGGGACTTGGATAGGCTGAGCAACAGGCAGGATCTTCCAGGACCTTTCTTTCCAGCCTGGCACTGGCTCTCCTTCCTCTGTCTCAGCACTTCCATCTCATTTTCCCACCCAGTCACCCCCCCCCCCCCCCCCCAGCCCCACCTAGTTGCAAGGCGCTCACACACTCACTCCAGGCTCTACTACATGCAAGTTTAGAGACTTGACATGCTTCCTGATTTGAGACAGCAGTATGGCACGTAGGATCATCCCTTGCATATTCCACATAGGTGACCTCAGATTAGATGTATATAATTCAGAGAAACAATAGAAGCCTTAAGAGAAAGGATGAAAGGCCTGAGGGATTGCCACCCCGAACCGTTCCCCCAGCCATGGTCACTGGTGGTTGCCACTTTTTTCAGTGGAGGGTCACCACATGGCAGAGGGGTCCAGAGATAGGTCCCAAGGAAAAAAGTTTGACAACCACAGGCTTAAGGGCGGCTGAGAAGCCAGACCCTGCACTCCTGTTCCACGCCTCCCTACCCTGAGCCCGCGACTATGGACTGGCCAGAGGGCTAGGCTCTGCTCTCTTGCCCCACCTCTGGGCTAGCCCTTCCCACCCCCACTGCGAAGCTGGCCCAGAGTGAAGGCTGGGTTCTGCCCCCTGGGTGTGGGGCCCTACAGCAAAAGCTGGCTTGGGGTGCCACAGCCCCTTGAGCCAGCCCTGCAAACACGTGATGCACCATTTTCATTTCCCAGATTCTCTTAGGCAAATCTTTACCTGTAAAAGCCAATGAGATGCAAGCGGGTGCGGTGGTTTAGCTGAGTTTGCAGAATAGAAGACAAACGCTTTCAATGCCAAAGCTTCCCCACTTGATTGTTAATAACAATACACTCTCTGCAAGACTATTTCCCTTCTGCATCCTATGGGTATGTTCACACAGGGTTCTTATTTCGAAACAACAGAGGTTGTTTTGAAATAAAAATTCTCATGTCCACGCGACGTACCATTGTTTTGAAACAACAGGACCCGTTGTTTCAAAACTGTTAAACCTGCTTTGATATTGAAATAGCCGTTGTTTCAAAACGTCTGTTTTGAAACAACGGCATTCGGACATGTTGTTTTGAAACAACGGGCATTGTTGATGCTGTAGTGGTCAGCATAAAGAAAGGTTGGGAAACACTAGCCCTAGTCCTTTTCATGGCAAACATTCCCAAATCCCCTGCATTACACAGAAGAAGATCAAAATTAATTCTGGCAGACAAATGGCAGATATTTTCCTTTCAAAGTTACAAATGAAAAAAGAATATTTCATTTTGTTCACCATATTTTTAAAAAATAAAACAGAAGTGTTCCATTGTTGTTTGGTTTTGTGTTTTTTTCCTCCTCTTTCCTTTCCCTCCCTTAAAATGGAAAAAAGGAAGAAAGACAGAAAAAGTTTTTCAAAACATCATAAACTAACCTTCCCCCAAAACAAACCAAAGAAACAAAAAAAAAAATCGTTTTTGAAAAATTAGAAACAAAATTGAAAATATTTGTTTCCTTCATAAAGTCATTTTTAAATAAGAATTGATAAAAATTTCAACCAGCTCTGATCAGAATTAAAATAGTGCCAGATGGTTAATTCCAGAAAGATAATTAATAAAGGCCATCAGCTTCTCTTTGTTCAAGTTGTTCACCTCCCACAAAGGGAACACCAAAGTACACATCATACAATTAATTACAATTTTTTAAAAAAGTTTTATATAATATTGGGGACCTGTTTGCTGTGTGTGAGAATTTGGTGGTAAAATATTGGCTACAAAAGTGCAAGCCAGAATGCACCGTGTATTAGGTGAAAAGAAAAGCTATTCCAGATATGGAGCACTTGTGCTAACCTTACCAGAGGGGTCACTAAAATCTCTCACCCTACGACAGCAGCGTTTTTTGCAACCCATCCTGCAGTTTGGATGTATCACACTGCAACCCGGTGTAACTTTATTTACCGTCACAGGAGTTGCAGGACTTACAGCCCTGAAAAAAATATCCCTCATTCTTCTGCAAGACAAGAATAGCTACAGGGTATTACAGAAGAAACACATACAATGTGCTGTCTCCTGGCGAGTACTTTTACTTTTTCTCTTCAGTCTGAAGGAAAGCTATTTTATATTGATGGGATACAGTACCTCTTTTTATGGAAAAAAAACATATGCAACTCAAATTAACTCAATGTGAGTCTTCACTTTCCTCTAGTGGCTTGATTATATCCGCCTAGCAGCCTGTCACTGTCCCCATGTGTCCAATACTTCATTTCAAGGCTGTCAAGGTTACTTCTGTTTGGCTTCACGTCATGGCTTCAACACGTGCAAACTACCCTGGAATGACCCATGTAACATTTGAAAGGATACAGCTTCAACGCCTCACATCATTCCCCTTTCACACTCAGGAACTGCTTGGTCCCCATCACACAAACTCTACACTTGCATTCTTCTTGAAATAAATCAACATTTAATATTTTACAGTTTCCATAGAAGTTCTTTAAACAATATTTTACAAGTTAGTCCAGACACACAAACTTGCTGATGTCCAGTGTATGTACAGTTAAACCTGAAGTGAATTTCAACCTGAGTTCATCTTTAAAAAGTATAGCAAGCCCAAAGTATTTAATTCTAGAGCTTTGTGCTTCTTCTTCAGCCCAGGGCAGCTCCTCTCTCCAGTACTTTGTACAGTCAGTGAAAGCATCAGTGTTTACAATGGTAATGGGTGAGGAAGTCAGGGAGGCCAAGATCACAAATTATACCATTTTTACAGGACAAGGTGCTATTTTAAAGTGTCAAACAAGCAATTGCTTTCCAATTGCAAGTCCACTCAAAAGACAAACACTGATCTGCTAGCCATGAAATGAAGAGTCAGTGGGAATTTTTTTTAGAGCATCTAGAAAGAACATTTAGAGTGCAAGGCAATAAAAGCCTACCTGCCTGTTTTCCAGGAGAAAATGAAAGGGACACATGTCAATCCTGATTTCATTTTGGGCCCTCCTAAAGCTAGAGGAGCTGGTGTACATGAACATGCTACATTAGTGGTTTTCAAACTATGGGTTGGGATCCAGTACTGGGTCGCAGATCCTCAGGGACTGGGTTGTGGTGTCCCTGCTGCTCACAAAAAACTAGAATGCATTGCTCTAAGATGTAACTCTTGGGTCATGGGCATAAATGATTTTTTTTCAACTGGGTCTCAAGGAAAAAAGTTTGTAAACCACTGTTCTACATCATCCACCCACTCAGTTCTGATTATGGCAAGCGGCTTTGACACAACCTAACATTTCCAGAACAAGCAAAGCAATGTGGGCCTGGGCTGGCTCTGTATTTTCACTAAAATTGCTGCTCAGAACACAAACCAAGTATAAATATTAAATAAAAGCTTCTGAGGCTCTTGGGTCCATAGAACTGATGTGCAAAGTCAGTGCCTTTGCAGACATAGGGCTGTGGAAACCCACACAACATCCCTCCCAGTCAAATTCCCGCTGCCACATGGGAGCAGCACTGATTTGAGACCCACTTTATTACGGGCTCGTGCCTGACTAAAACCACCCCTAACATCCCTGTGCTCTGCAAGTCAAGGACACCCCTTTGCTGGTTCATTCAAGTAGTAGTAGTAGTAGGAGTGCCAGCCTCAGGCTGTGCGGGCTCTACTGGGAGGAGAGCATCTCCAGATGCTGAGGAAGGAGCCGTCAGACGATCTTCACACACTAAGGGGTGTTTGTGTGGTGAAAAGGATGTGTGAGGGACCGAACACTGGAGAAGGTGTCACTTTCAGATCCATACCCGGTGAAGATGGTTTGAGTTGCTAACCCAAGCCCCACCTTTTGGCCTGGTACCATGAACAGTTCAGTTCTCACTCTCCTTCCCATATCCAGAGCCAGCCCTCCACACTCCATACTTAGAAACAGCCAGTGCCCAAACAGGGATGTGGTTAGGGTCTAACTCACACGAAAGGCACATGAGACACTTCTGTGCTCTGTGCTGGATACATTGAGCATCATGTATGGAGGGAGGCAGGGCCAGGCAGTGGGTTAATGTCAGCCGGGGACTGGAAAGCTATTGATAAATATCTGTAGGCTGAGCTCCCACTTCTCATCAGTGACCCTTCCAGCTGCACAGGGTACTCGAGGGTGAGGAGTAGAAGTGCAAAGGGTCCATGCCAACCTCCCCTCTCCCTCATACACACACTAATTTCTGGGGGCATTTTGCTCTCCTCCAAGCTGTAGCCAGATGAAACACCAGCAGGACACAGGAGCTCTGCAGTACTTTTCTTTGCAATCCTGGACTTCTTTACAAAATCTTGCGGGCTTCTGGGTGAATGGGGACTTGCAGTCTGTCAGACCTTAAGGCTGTAGACAGACTGCAGGGAGGTAAATTGTCAGCTGGCTGGCTGGCTAACCTGGGCATAAAAAGGGCCCACTAACTGACTGGCAGAGAACCTGCAGCACCTCTGAAGTGCAGTGGGAGACAGGGTACATCCCTGGCTCACTGGGCACCAGCCCTCCTGGGAAGAGTTAGAAGGAACTCCGCAGACATGGCCTGGGCTACAATTCTCTTAGCCAGCAGAGAGGAAATAGTTGGCATGTGCGTGACAGATTTAGCCCTCAAAGTGCAGGATGTCTCAACATCCAGACCAAGGGCCTCATGGCACATGTGGCAGCACTACCTGGTCTGGGAGAGGAGGGATCCTGAGCTCACTCCCAGCAACATGACAGCTCTGACTGTTCTCAGTCAAACAACAGGGAACTGAATATTCTAAGTGGCCCCGGCCACTGCCTCAGTCTCAGGAAAAGCCTCTCAGTAGCCTTCTGGCCTGGCATTCAGAAACCACCATGCCTGTGTCAGGCATCAGCGGTATGTGATCATTAGCATGTTAGTAACAGTGCCATAAGCAACATTAATAAATAGTCACAATAAAGAGCATCAGACTTGGCTATTGCACCTTGCATTGCCCCTGTGGTCAGTGCGCCCTACAACTATTGCACCGAGAGCCTTGGAACAGGAAAGAAAGGGGTGAATGGTCTCCTGGTGAAGAGAGGGTTCTCCCAGGGGCCTCGGCATCCTATAACCACTGTCTCACTAGTGTTTTTGGCTCCAGGACCTCCTGCAGCAACACAGTTATGCTGGTGCATTTAAACTTGACCCCCTCCGATACATCAGCTCCCCCATACTTGCCTCTGCCTGCATGACAGGTGAGTGTAATTCCACTGGCACCACATGCTCACCATTTCATGGTGCTTCGAACCCAGCACTTGGTGCAGATAAGCTGGCCACAGGTGCATTCACTGAACAGGGGAGTTTATGTCCCTTTTTGAGATTTCGCAGGAAGCAAAGACTGATCACTCAGGTGAGCTGGTTTTACAGTCAATATAACATGGAGCATAGAACAACACATGGCCATAAACTGCCTATTGCACTAAATTACTGGCACCCAAGCTGTGGTCTGCAAGCTACATTCAGCTCCTCTTTGCCCTAAACACAGCCCTCATCTTTGTGGCTTGGAGAAATAAGACACAGAGCAATTCAGAGTAAACATGGCCCTAAGCCCCAAAGAATTTGTAACTATCAGCGATCCCAAAAGTCATTTTGCGTGAAGCATGATCAGGACATTGTCAGCAGGTTAGTTTGTGGTGACTTGTTACACCCTAGCAAGTAAAGACTTCATTTTCTTTGTGTGTTCCCCAAACCCATCCACCTGTCAGTCTCTCCAGTATCCACACTGGTTGCAAGTTCACTCCAAGTACAGCTGATCAGCAACTGGGTGGTACGCTGCTCCTTGTCCCACCCCTTCCAACTGCAGTGCCATTTGCAGCCCACAGGGAACTCACTCCCCTCCCAGAGACCACGAACTGCAACTACCAGAACTTTGAAGTGACCCCTCCATTTCACAGGGGCATATTAGACACAACCAGCCATAATCCATCCATTGTGTTAATGCAGCAGATGCAGGAAGATCTAATTCCCTCACCCAAGGGAGTGCAGTAAATTTCCTCTGCCAAAGGAGGCGTGTCTGGCCTGATGCAGTGTAGGGCCTTGGTTGTTACCCTGGCCTTGCTGGCTCCTCTATGGCAGTGTTCCGCTGAAGGTGGCAATGGGCAAGCACAGAAGAGAACAAAACTCAGGCAGGTCTTGGGGGATGTGATCCCAAGGGGATGTCCTTGGCATGCAGGACTCACCATTTTGGGGTTTGTAGCATGCAGAGACCTCGCACCTGTGGATAAAATGAGAAATGGAAATCACAGGAGTGCCAAGGAATTCAGGTTACAGGGACCACATGCTCCCTTAGAGAGGATCCTGATCTGCACAGGTGCTGAGCACTCCCACACCAACCAACCCTGTAAAGCTGCTTAGACTGGGGAGGCAAACAAAAGCAACAGACACTACTGAAAAAGTATGTCCTAAAAAATCCAACCACAACACTTTTCCATTTCCTGAAATTAAGTGTGGAACTCTTTTTCTTTTGCATTCTCTGCATCAATCTTTTAAATTATCTTCTCTGGATCTTGCAATAATAAAATAAAATAAAATAAAATTGGAGCTGGGACATGAGAAGTTGAGGAAGAACACAGTGTGGATCACAAGCCTGTCTCTCTAACCAACAGAAGTTGGTGTTGTAAAAGAACTGACCTCACGCACCATGTCTCTCTAATATCCTGGGACCAGCATGGCTCCAACATGGCGTACAATCAAATTAAATATGTATAGATTCTAAGGCTAGAAGGGATCATTCAATCATCGAGTCTGACCTTCTGCTTAACACAGGCCAGAGAATTTCACCTAATTACCCCTTTATGGAGCCCAAGTGATAATACTCTATATTCATGGATGGACAAGTCAACTGTCTTTTCCCCTTTCCTTACAAACTTCCCACTGAAGGTCATATGAACTTTTTGGGGTGCTGTCCCAGTACCAGAGCAGAATCCATCTGCTCAGTTTTTATGGTCAGTGTCTAGTCATAGTATTTACTGTGTCTTGAATGCTCCTGGTTTACTGATGGGTCCTGCTGGAACGGTGGGTTACTTACCGGTAACCATCCTTCTTCGAAATGGGCTGCTTGGATTCATTCAGTAATAGGTGTATGTGCCTCAGCGCATGATTGGTCGGAAACCTTTTAGCCCTAGCCTGTCAAAACAGGGCTGGCGGCCAATGCCTCCTGGCCACCCTGTGGCTATACATATGGCCACAGCCCTGCCCCTCCTCAGTCCCTAAAAGTCACTAACTTCGAGTTGTGGGGATGGTGGGAGGTTTCTGAATGAATATGAGCAGCCCATCTCAAAGAAGGATAGTTACCGGTGAGTAACCCATCGTTCTTCTTCGAGCACTGCTCGGATACATTCAGTAATAGGTGACTGTTAGACGTACTGAAGGATGGTGGGTGGAGTTGGGCTTTTTCCTGCCTTCAGCACGGCTGCCTCTGAAATGGCGAAACTCCAGGCCTGAAGGAGCCAGCAGGAAGAAAACAACCGGCTTAAGTGGGGAAGGGCCAAGGTCTATAGCACTCAAGTGTACCCTGCCTATGACTTGCAGGGCAGAGGGAGGCCTAGAGTCACCTTACTGTTGAAAGAGATATGGCGGCAACATCTCAAATTGGTTGGCTGCCGCCATATAAAGGACATAAGAGGCTCGTGCTAAAGTACCTGGCAAAACAGGGCGAGCAAGGTGCATCCCTTGGCCTTAGACTCACGATGCACACCTTAGCTGTTTTGATAGGCCTACTGACCTATACAGGAATTAGTAAGAGAGAGGGAGAGAAGGAGACCCCTCTACCAACCCAACTAAGGGGAAAAAAGGGTAGGGGGTTGTGCAGGAGGAATCGAATAACCACCCAGCAAGAACAGTTCATCTGGTGGGCAAATGCCAGCACTGCAGTCCAAGTACTGGATGGCCCTCCAGAGGCCCATGGAGGTGTGGCCACTGGAGGCCAAAGGGATGGGGAGAATGTGGAGCCAGGGGAAGTTTGAATGAGCCCACTTTGCTAAGGCGCCCAACCAAGACTTTTGAAATGCCAATGGGAAAAGAAGGTCCCATGGTTGCAACGTAGGAGGAACCAGCCCCACTCAGCTGGTTGTGGGCTGGAAGGGGGAATGGCATGATGTGAAGCAGTGCCCCATGTGTAAGGTATATTGCCTCTGCAACCAATTGCCTCCCTTTGCTAGGTGGGAGGTGGATGGATAAAAGCCTTGAGTGGTTTGAGGCCATAAACCTTCCCCATGGAACATATGAAAGGAGGGAAGGGAGGAATGGTTTCGAAGGCCTCCCAAGCACCAAATGGAAGGGATCATGAAGGGGCGCTGGGTACAAGGCCATTCCTAGGGGGGTGCAGGGCCCTGGGCGATTCGCCCAGGGCGCCGCCCCCACACTCCAGCACTGTGGGGTGGGGCCGGCTGGCCCAGGGGAGTGTCTTACAAGGCACATCATCCCCTAACTTCTCCAGGTTCCTGTTGCTGAGCATCAGGAGCCAAGAAGCTCCGCAAACAGGAGTAGGAGGGAGGGTGATGGATCATACTGTCCCTGGGACTTCCAGACAACTTGCATAGCTTCCCCATGCACTGGCAAAGTTGATGGTATCTGGGTGCGCAGCTGGCATATGGCTCCACGCCCAGCTGTGAGATGCCACCCTGCCGACCCACACCAGACACATTTACTGCTGTGGTTCTCAAGATTTTTAAATAGATCCCACCCCTCCCATGAACGTTACTGTGATGCTTGCCTTCCTCACAACCTTCTGAGTGGCAGCATGAGAGTGGTGAGCAGGAGAGGAGAGAGTGGAGTGTCAGGAGAATAAGAAGAGAAGTGCAACTGGGTGGCAGGCACCAGGGAAGGCAGCAAAGCGTCTGCAATTTCCCATGCTGTTCCTGCCCTAGGCTAAATGCCTGGGCATGCTGCAGGGCAGGAAATTTAAAATGGCTCTGGCCTGCTCCCAGCTTACAGGTGCGTGCAAACCAGGTGGCAGAACTTAGGGAACCCATGAGGCAAACAAGTCCATTTCACTCAGGATGGGAAAAGCAAGAAGGATCCAACCCAGAAAGCAAGAAGAAGAAGAAGAAGAACAACAACGACAACAACAACTACTACTAAAGGAAAAGAACAAAATACAACATGAAAGTCATGTCTGATCACCAGCCATTTACAATGATCACACAGGAGCTCTGGGGGAAGCAAGACACAGGAAGTTCCACAGATTTACTTGAGAGTCAGCAAATATAAAAGATCAGTAAAAAGATGAAAACTGACCCAGTATCTGTGGAGAATGGGCAGGCAATACTAATTGTCACCTACTCACCCTGGGATGGACAGGGGGAATTCTAACATCAAGAGATTAGTTTAAAAACACAGGATAATCTTTGGCCAAAAAGAGACTTATTTTTGCCATTCTTGTGATTTTTGATTTCTTGAAACTGGCAATACTGTATAAGTTAATACCATATACTTCACTCAAGGAATTCCTTTTCCTAATCACTTTCTTCCTGCTAGTGTAGGGCCAGGCTTCTGTAGCCACAATGGAGGGACACAGATAGATAAAATGAATTGAATGCATCTGTTAGGCAGCACTGTATCTGTTCTTTAATATCATAACTGAAATAACTCAGTTTAATAGACATTATAACCAATGTCCAATAAAGCTCGATATTGTGAATTTAGAACTTCATTTTGTATTCTTGATAAAACTTGTTTTAGTATATACCCTGGAATTTCATTTAAATGTGTGAACAAGATGTGTGAATGAAGGGTGTATGTGATGGAATCTGTCAACACCAGCCTGTCCTCATGAAATGCAAGTACTACCTTAATGGCTAAGCGATGCAAACAACTCCCACAAAAGCAAGGATCCACCCCAGAAAGAAAACAAAACACAAGGTGAAAGTCATGTCTGTAAATACCTGGTGATCACTGATCACGCAGGATCCATGGCCAGGCCTGCCCACCAGTCACCCGGTCTTGCCACCAGGGCTAGTGAGAGGTGGGGTGACCCCTGGCCAGGCCTCTCTGCTGCCCCTGAGTCTTGCCCCTGGGCTAGGGGGAGAGGATCCTGTCCAGACCTGCCCACTGGCCTAGAGGGCAGGGGTTTGACCCCAGGCCATACCTGCCCAGCAGCCTACTGGCCTGGGGGGAAGGGGTTTGACACAGGCCAGACCAGCCCACTAGCCCACTGTCCTGGGGTTTGACCGCTGGCCAGACGTTCCTGCTGCTTGGGCTAGGGAAAGGTGACTCCTGGCCTTGCTGCCTGGGCTGGGGGGGGGGTGTTTACAAACCCTGGCCTCACCTGCTCCCCAGCATCACTGCCTGGACTTGGGACATGACCCGTGGCCCGGCCTGCCACCCTCGGCTTGGGGAGGGGTGGGGGTTGACCCCTGCCCAGGCCTGTGACGCTGGCCTTGCCACCTGGGCTGGTGATGGGGGTAAAAAACCCCTGGTCCAGCCTGCCCCTTGGCCTGCTGGCATCACCACCTGGGGTTGGTGGGGGCGGGGGGGAGATGATGCCTGGCTCAGCCTGACCCCTGGCCTTGCTGCCTGGGCTAGGTGGAGGCGACCCCTGGCCTATCCTGCCCCCTGGCCTCACAGCCTGGGCTGGGGGGGGGGGTGACACTGGACCAGCCTGCCCTCCAGCCTCACCACCTGGCCTGGGGGGTGAATCCTTGGCCTGTCCTGCCTGCCATCCTCTCACCTGGCCACCAGCATGAGCTGGGGCCGAGAGGGGCATGATCCCTGATCTACCTACCCCCCACTAGCCCAATGTGCCTTGGGGCCTAGGGAGAGTCCTGGATCCCCAGGTCCCCCGGATTCCTACCCCTGACCTGGCTGCTTGCCTGACCCAGGGCCCCCCGGGGGGGGGGTAGATCCCCAGCCAACTGCCCCCTTGGCTCTGGCTCCCACCAGACCCCCCCCCGACTCCCCCTCCCATAATGTTTACCTGGCTGTGTGTTCCTTAGCCTGATGCTGCCAGCTTCTCCTGGAGCAGGAAAGGGTTAAAGGTTAATCGCTCAGCAGCTTGGGGGGGGCGGGGGGGCAGGCAGCCCAGCTATTCACCAGCAGAGCAGAGCCTGTGTCTGCCGGCCAAAAACATTCTGGGCTCGCTGGGAGAGACCGGGGGCTCCTGCAGGTCCCCAGCATGGAGGTGGGGCAGCGGTATTGGCCCTGCGTGGCCCTGGGCGACTGCCCCACTCGCTGTACTGTAAGGACGGCTCTGGGTGGGGATTGGGGTGGGAATGTTTATTTCCCTCTGATAAGTACCCCAGAGCCAAGGTGGGCGTGGGAGGATAATCCTCCCAGGGAAAAAAGGACACCACCTTACAGAAAAAGGGGGTGGTAACAAAGGTACGGGGTGGTTGACCTCCCTGGGCCTGAGCTGGGCAAAGCTGGGAAGAAACATGTGGATCCCGGATTAGAGTATCGACGACTATTTGTCGAAATGCAAGGAGGCAGAAGAGAATTGCTGCCAGTCATCGGCTGTACCAGTAGCTCTCGTGGGGTCTGTGGGTGAGAACCTGGCACCAAAGATCAGGGCCAAGGAGCTCTCCACAACGCTTTGGTGAGAAAATGTCATAATTGGGAAAAGCTGCCTACCCAACTGGGTGAATATTACCCCTAACAGTGGGAGCGTGAAGAAGGCAACATAAGGGTCTGCCCCCAAAAGGATTCCCGTCCTCATGGGAAGGCCCGGAGTCATTAGATCTCCCTTTCTAGGTGTAGAAGGGGTGTGGGGTTATCAGCATTGCGAGGAATGAGATGCCCTGGGGTTGTGCAAGTGCAGGGGCCAAAAATGACGCAACTCACTGAAGGAGTGCACTTGGTCCTGGGTACGGACCAGGGTGTTGCCCTGGGGGGGGATGGGACCAGACACAACTATACTGATTTCCAATACGGCGGAGTGTGAGAGGAGGTGTATTCGCATTGGGGGATTGGCAAAGTTGAAGGGCAAATGACTGGTGAGAGAGTGCCTATCAGCTCCTGACCAGGCACCTGATGAGGCAGTTAAGGGAATGCCCACCAATACCACCCCAGGGGACAAGGCCTTAACAGAACGGGTAAGGTCTGATGGAACCCAGACCAATGAACGCTATCAGACAGGAGGATAAGGGGACCACGGGGCCCACCCTGACAGCAAGCCAGCTGGTGGTGTTTATCATTGGTCGTATTGAAGGAAATGGTGGTGGGTGGGCACAAGCCCACCCACTTCTAAAACTCTTCCCCCAGCTTAAGGGGAGGTGGCACTGGGCCATTTCTCAAAGGATTGCGGGGGACAACTAAAGAAATCACAGGGACGGGTGTGAGGGTCACAGGTTTATAATAAGGGATTCAGAAGGAGACACTGAGCAGAGAACCTCGGACAGTGCCCACTGCTTCCGGAAGCTGTCGAGGTAGCCAGCAGATGCCGCTCAGAGGAACTCTGCCCGGAGGCGTGCATGGACAAGGGACCGGAAATAGGCCCCACAGTCGCAGGCCCCTTCCCCAGTCAACCTCCTCTCTCTGGTCTTATAGATGGCAGTCTTGGTGTAAGCCAGGAGGAGGCTGACGAGGAGGTCCTGCGACTTTGTGGGGCCATGGATAGGGAGTGTGTAGAGGAACAGGCGTGAGGAGAAGTGCAGCCAGAACCTCAATAAGAGATTCTGGAGGAGCTGGAAAAGGGGCTGCAACCTGGTGCACTCTAGGTAGGCATGTGCCAGGGTCACCCTCACGCCACAAAAGAGGCAGGTGTCAGGACGGGGGGTGAACTGCGCCAAGTACACACCTGTGCTCACGGCTCCATGCAGGAGCCACCAGCTGATGTCCCTGGTAGGCCGCAGGGTCAGGGTGGAGTATAAGCTGGCCCATGGGGGGTCCTTGCCCTCCACAGATGGGATCAGGTCCTGCCCTTTGGTGTCAGGGTGGAACACGAGGGCGAGGAAGTGGATGGTGTGGAGCACGAGCGTGTACAGATATTGGCGGGGCACAGATCGGAAGGGGACTGGCTGCAGGTCTAGTAACCGGCTCGGGGTGTGGGCAGCCAGGAGGGGCTCGCGGGGCCACGGCCCGATCAAGAGCTCCGGAGGGCCAGGACTGAGAGGGGAGCGGGGAGTACTTTCACCCAGGACCCACTTGAGGTAGGCCCAAGCAGCAGGGGACAGGGCTGCCTTCACCTCCTGGAGTAGGCGTCAGGGGTACGAGAGGTAGAGAGCCCCATGCACCAAGCTAGCTCATGGGGATCCACCCAGTCCCCATGGGCATAATCCAGGAGGTCTCTGACCCAGGTGACACCTGCCAGGACCAAGCTCTGCCTCACAGAGGGGGCCTCTGTCACCTGCACACAGAGATGGAGGTTGTGTAGTAGGGGCTCCATGAGAAGGTCCTCCCCCTTGGTGGGTGCAACCAACCTCGAGGCCGCAACAAGCCTCCAGGTCTGGAGGAGGTCATGGTAGAAGACCGGCAGCTCGGAGAGGTCTCACGGACCACCTCTTAGGTCAAGATGAAAGAGCTGCCGGTCGTATCGGAGCCCTGAGTAGTGGCGGAGGAAGGTGAGTGCCAAATGGCTCCACGCTGGACTACCTGCACCATAAAGGAATCTCTGCAGGGCCTGGAGACGGAAGACATGGACCTGGCTGTGAACACAGCACAGGCCCTGCCCTCCCTCCTCCAGGGGCAGACTCAGGATCCCTGCAGAGAGACAGTGCAGTCCTGGCCAAAAGAACTCCAAAACTGTCTTCTGAAGGTTGGCCAGGATCATCGGGGATGGGACCAGGGTGTTGAGCCGGTGCCAGAGCATGGACAGGATGAGCTGGGTGTTTATCATTGGTCCTAGGGGGACAGAAGTTGCCGAGACACACTGAAAAAGAGGGAGAGGTCAGCGTCTGGTATTGGGATCCCCCGTGTTATCCTCTCTCTTCCTTCTTTTTTTTGGAAGAGGGAGCCCCCCTTCAAAGTAGAGGACCCCGAGCTGAAAACTCTTAATCCATATCTGAGAGTATGATATGGTTCATTAGAAGAACCGCCCATGGAAGTGCTCCATTGTGCCGCCTAGCCGCAGCCTAATGAAGTATGGGCTGTATGGGGGTGGGGTGGGGGGAGGCCTTCAAATACCATGCCCTGAAGGGTATTGGTATTCACACTTGTGGCCTGGTGGGGGGTTGGGGCAGCGGGCCTTCGGGATAGGATGGTTCACAAGCCCTATCCTAGGCATATCTCATAAGCTACTGGGGGTATGGGCTGCCCCAGAGGTTTGCCGAGAGGGCATTCTTAAGGGAATGCCACATGGGAAGAGGGATCATGAAGGGTATCCCAATAGAGCCACCAGTTATTTTTCTCAGGGGGGTGATTTGTGATGTGTGTAGTGCCCTGCAACCAAACTGAACACAAGGGATATAAGTTTGATCCCCATTGCCCTCTGTGGGCTCCAGGGTAGGAAGAAGGGTATAAAGCCCCAGCATCACATTAACTCAATTTACCTACAGGGCAAGGGATGGGATACCCAAGGAGGGGAGTTCAGGGTGTCCTCCACAGCCCTAGGTGGGGAGAAGGACCCTAAGAAAAATGAAACCTGCAGGGTGAAGAGATTGAGGGATGCCCCTTACAGGCTGGGAGGGTGGCTAGAGGGCCAGGAGAGTAGCATGCCCAGGTATTTTAGGTCCCCTTGGGGGTCCTGGGCACCACAGAGGGCACTATCCAACCCTTCCGCAAAGCGGGACCCCCCTCGAAGGGGAGGTCCATTATGACCTCCTGGGAGGAGGGGGACGCTCTTGCCTCCTGGAGCCATGCTGCCCATCTCAGGATCACCATGGAAGCCACTCTGTGGCTTGCCGTGTCCGAGGCGTCCCAGGAGGATAACGGTAGGTCTTGGGATGCTTGCCTGCCCTCTTCAACAAAAGCATCATAGTCCTCCCCGTTCTCTTGGGAGAGTACATGCCTGAATTTATTCACAGACTCCTCAAACATCCATGATATATCTGGCCATGAGATAGATAGATAGATAGATATGTATATCAAACATCCATGATATATCTGGATATGATATATCTTGGTGGTTGGCTATTCTGAGCTGGAAAGCAGAGGAGGAATAAGCCTTCCTGTATGAAAGGTCTAATTCCCTCGCCTCCCTAGACATCGGGAGAGGGTTGTGGGGAAATTGTCCATGGCCTAAGGCCACTTCCACCACCCCTTGTGGTGTCAGGTGGTAAACGAGGAAGGAAAATCTTCTGCAGGGACCCTGGAACTTCTGTCCCATGGTATCAGAGACTGGGGTGATGGACCCAGGAGTTTGCTGTTGTGCCATAGCAATCTCCTGCATGCTAGGGTGCAGGGGAACTGTTATGGGCTCGGAAGGTGACATGAGCCCAGGGCTAAAGAGACTGTCACTAGGTCCCACAAAGGAGCGAGCCTCCAACCCCACGTGAGCGCACACATGGCGGAGAAAATCAAAATGTGCCTTGAGGTCCCCTGCATAGGAGCGGGGTCTGGGGTCCAGGGCTCTGTTGGGTACCGGAGGACGTGGTGCTGGATTAGGCTGATCGGTACCATGGGAGAGTGGTGGGGCCTCCTGAGGAGACCAGTCATGGGGTCAGTAGCCATAAGGCATTGATACTGAGGACTGCAGACGGGGTTATTTATCCCCCCTCGAGACCCCTTCCTCTGGACTTGGGGATTGAGGCTCCCGGGGCTGTGGTGGGCTTGGCTTCAGCACCATGGGAGAGGATTTAGTTGGCGGTGCCAGCAGGGACAAGGTGGTCTGGCCCAGAGTGGAGGCTCTTTGGCTTTGTCCCCTAATGGTATTGGGGGCCTCTTCCTGGGCACCTGTTTCTAGTACCAGGGACCTCGGTACTGAGACTGGAAAGGGGGATTGGTGCCTTTTTCAGGGCGACCAGGCACCTGAAAGGAAGGCCGGTTTGCCCCTCTTTCTGGGCAGTACTGGGGTGGAAGGTGTTGGCAAGAGGAGAAGCGCCTTTGCCACCTCAAAGGCCTCCAGGGTGGAGGGAACTGGTACCAGCTCCTGCCAGTCCCGAGGAGGAGTAGTGCGGCATGTAACCCTGAAGCTTCAGGGACAGGCTGCTGCACTTGCTCTGAAGCCAATGCACAGCACCTTTGCTCTCTGTCTTTTATGCTCCTAGGTTTAAAAGACTGACAGAGCATTCGGTGACCAGATGGGCTTTGCCCAGGCACCGGAGGCACTTCTCACGGGGGTCATCCTGCGGGAAGGCCTTGCCACATGTAGCACAGGGTTTGAACCCCAGCATGGTAGGTGGCAAGGAGGAGCGTCGTTCCTGCTTTGTAGCCAAGTGCTATGTGGGAGCGCTTTCTGGTGGAATGATGCCCACAAAGAGGTTCTCCCAATCGAGCGAGCGGCTCATACACAAGGCAAATGACAGGCTGTTTGCATGGACTGCAAGGAGCGGGCTGTTCTGATACCGTTGCTGAGGGAGGAAAAACAGAACTAAGGAGGGGCAGGGATGCGGCCATATATATAGCCATGGGGTAGCCAGGGGGTGTTGGCCGCCACCCCTGTTTTGACAGGCTTGGGCTAAAAGTTTCCGACCAACGTGCGCTGAGGCACGTACACTTATTACTGAATGTATCCAAGAAGAAGATCTCTTTCAGCTTGGAGATCCTTAACCGCACTGTATCCCTAAGTGGGCTCTTGAAAGTTAGGAACTGCAGATCTTATTTCAAACTTCAACTTCTTAGTAGAAGTCCAGTCTCCAAGTGTTTCCAGTGTGGGGCAGAACTGGAGGGCAGAACAGGGACGGTGGCCTGTTGGTAACAGCAGGCTGCCATGGAACAGAATCCATCCTGAGACAGACAACTGCACTCACATTCCAGCTTAGCTGTATTAGTTATACCCATGTCTGCATACAGCTGTCATGCCCTGCAAGTTGCCAGGGCTTATGACCTGTAGTGTTGCTATACAGCGCAGGGCCTCCAGCTGCACATGGGATGGGCCATCTAGCCACCCTACTGCTGGTTTGCTGGAGCTCTGACAACAGCAGCCAGCACAGGCTAAGAAGCGCAAGCAGCACATTTAGGTTTAGCCCCCTCTGGGCTCCCCTGACCATTGGGCGGCCTTACACACAGATGACAACACAGGAAGGCTGGCCATGCAGCAGAGACATGCTGGCTGGTTCCTACCTTGTGACACTCTGCATGATTTTCTGTTCATCCTGGTCCAGGCACACAGCGAAGGAACAGTTGACCCCGATGATCTGGACCTTGTCTGCTTTTATCTGGGATACGCTGATCTGCTGTGAGAGAGACAGAGAGATAGAGACTGGCAAGTCAGGCTGACAGCGCTCCTCAGCCAGTATATCTTGGCCTCACGGCACAGGGCCAGGATCCCTTTCACCGTGTGCTGCGCCTTCTGGGTATGTCTACACTGTGGCAAGTGTGACTCCCAGCTTGCCTAGACATACTCAAACTCGCTCTCATCAAGTTAGTAAGGGGGTGTGGATACACCGGCAGTGGTAAGAGCTTGTGTGCCAAATACAAACCAGCAGGTGTACCCCACACACCTACTGCTCTCAGCATGCCAAGCCCAGTGTTTCTGGGACTCATGGCCCCAGCTCCAAGTGTAGACAGGCCTTAGTGTCAGGCTTAGCTCCAGTGGGGGAGAGGGGAAGGGCTGTTATGCAGTTCAAGAAGGAGGATTTCATGGAGTAAGAAACACCCTAGATACGCACATATACGTGGAGACATTTATCTTCTTTACTCTGTAATGACAAACTAGCCGGGGACACCATGCTGGCGTAACCCGCCCCTGGAGGGGCGGCCGTGTTACATACCCACCGGCGTACGAGCCCATTAGGTGACAATGCCCTTTAGTTCAAGGTGTAGCAGCTTGTTCTTGCAGTTCTAGAGTAGCTAGTTCAATCGCCAGTTATGATCAAGGCCCTTATCAGGGACGGGCCCAACAAACAGGATTTACCCTGCCCTGGAAAATGCTCTGAAAGGGGTTTATAAATATATCTGGACTGGCTGAGAGAAGAAGAGAGGGCTCAGACTCCTCCCCTGGCCAGTAAAGGTCAGTTGCAGAATACTGGGGCCAAGGTTTCCAGAGGTGGGGCCCATAAGAGGCTCTAAGTCCTATTAGGCACCTGCATAAGGCCTGATTCTCAGATGTGCTGAACACTCAGTAGCTGCTTCCGTGGGCTCTCCAGTGCTAGACACTCAGCACTTTGGGAGGTGGAGCCACACCACCAGAGACAGCACCAAACCCCAGCCCCTCCAGGAACATAGACAAAACACATACAGATCCCAGCTACCTAGCTGTCAGTGCTGGCCAGAGCTCCCTGAACCCCTGCTGCACATGCAGGGCTCCTCTGCCACCTGGTGTCCAGGCGCGGATACAGCCCTGTATACACAACAGGGAACTTCTCCAACTGCAGCTTTGCCCCGGTTTTCCCTCTGCCTCTTGGCCTGCTAGTTCTTACTGTGCTAATGGACCACAGGGAAGTTCCAAAGGGGCAGCAGTGCTAGTCTAGTTCAGCAAAAGAAGCAAGGAGTCTGTCACAGTATGACCTGATCACATGTCTTACACTCCCCTGCATATATTTCCTCCCATTCTGTAAGCTCCCCCATCTTCAAAGTATCTGACAAAGTGGGATTTTCTCCCATGAAAGCTCATGTTGTAAATAAATTTGTTAGCCTTTTAGTGCCACAGGACTCCTTTCTTATACCACAGGCAAGACTCCCTAAGAGAGCTGCCTCTGGAAGAGTGAACACAGGCCACAGCCAGGCACACACGTCATTATTTCAAAATAAAGTTCTTATTTTGAAATAAGTTAATTCGAATTAACAGTTTGTTAATTCGAATTAAGGGAAAGACTGCTTTCGAAATAGCCATTGTTTCCAAATGTTTATTTTGAAACAAGGCCGTTCAGACATGTTGTTTCGAAACAGTTGTTTCGAAACAATGTGTCCAAACACTGTTGTTTTGAAACAACGGCTATTTCAATTAGATGCAAGGTTTAACGTTTTCGAAATAACAGTCGTTATTTCGAAACAACAGGTCCCATTGTTTCAAAATAACAGTGCGTCGTGTGGACACGCTGCTTCTTATTTCGAAGCAACCCCTGTTGTTTCGAAATAAGAAGCCCGTGTGGACATACCCACAGAGCCTTGCTGACAATCTCAAAGAGGGGGGTGGGGCAGAGTTCAGTCTCTCAAAACTTCTCCACCACCAGAGGTGAACGAGCTAGTCACCCTCCCCTTGCCAGCCTGGATGAGGATACAAACACGTCAAATCCAACTTACCTGATTGAAGCTTTTCTTTGACTTGGAGTTTTGTCGCTTGACAACCTCGGTAACGGTCAAGGTCAAACACTCCGTTTTCGAGTCTGGAACACAGGAGAGTGGGGTTTGCTTGGATTTAAGCTGAAACTGTATCTGGAAGCCAGGCCACAGAATGGCCACCCAGAGGTGTAACTACAGCAGGGTGAATGGGGCTTTGCCCTGGGCGTGCCAGAGCGGCTCAACAGAGAGCTGCTCTATTAAAAGGCGCGTTTTGTGGCGCCGGCCCCAAGCGCCGTTAGTTGCAAGGGGTGCTGAAACAGCATTACAGCTCTGTGGCCACCTCTTGAGGGAGTAGCCTTCAGCTGTGCCTGGCCAGCTGCAGGTCCAGGGTCTCTGAAGAGACAGACGGAGAGTCAACCCCACTTCCCTCCAGGTGTCTTAACAAAGATCAGTCACAGTAGCAGGACGGATCTTGCACCAGGCCAGAATACACCTGCACCTCAGAACAGTACAGAGGTTGGCCAAGCTCAGATAAATGAAGGGCTCTCTCTCAGTCTCATACTTTGAATGGGCCAGTCCATGGGTCCCACATACAACCTGAGAGCCTCATTTGGAAAGGGAGATCATTACAGGAGTTCAGGATTTGCCTTGAGGGCAGAGAACTGGATTAGAAGATCTTTCGAGACCCCTCCAGTCCCCAGTCTGTGATTATGATTATTTTTTTACATTGGAAGTCCCCTGGTGGACACAGTAGCACTTCAGGATGCTTGTAAGCTACAAGAACCCAAATCCCAGTTAATTAATTATCTAAGACTAAAGGACACGTAAAGGAAAGAGTGCTCAGCTGCCGTCTTCAACAGCCTCCAGCTACACAGACTGCCAGAGGTACATCAAACAGGTGTTCCTTTGAGCCTCACCTCTTTTGCCCTCACACACATGCGTGCACAAGGACAAAAACCAGAAAAAGCAGACAGAAATACTTAGCATAGACCAGTCTCAACCATCATCCAGCTTTAGAAAGGTTGCCCTGAAAGTCAATTCACTTCCTTAGGGGCTCCAA
Organism: Podocnemis expansa; assembly: GCA_007922195.1. Lineage (NCBI taxonomy): Eukaryota > Metazoa > Chordata > Testudines > Podocnemididae > Podocnemis > Podocnemis expansa. The sequence continues at coordinate 5,056,112 of ML682310.1, forward strand.
AATTTGGATCTAGAAAAGTGACTATTGCAGCGGTCTCAAACTCAAATCACCACAAGGGCCACATGAGGACTAGTAGAGGGCCACACGAGGGCTAGTACATTAGCCCGAGGGCCACACCATTGAAATGCTTTCATACAATAATATTGCGCATATCGGTAACAAGAGTGTTGTTGCAGGCCGCAGGAAATAGCTTTAGGGGCTGCATGCGGCCCGCGGGCCATGTGTTTGAGACCCCTGGACTATTGCAGCCAGAGCCGTCCTTCGGGTAGGGCAAACAGGGCGGCCGCCCAGGGCCCTGTGCTTTGAGGGGCCCTGCGGGGTCTGCACCACTGCCTCCCCACGGCAGGGACTGGCATGAGCCCTGGGTCCCCCACAGCAAGCCCCGAATGGTTTTCCCGGGCAGACACAGGCTCACTGAGAGGCTGCTCTGCCAGTGAGTAGCTGGGCTGCCTGCTGCCCCTCTGCCCTGGACCCTGCAGCTGAGTGATTAGCTGGAGGGGGAGGGAGGTTTAACTCTTTCCTCCTCCAGAACCAGCCCAGGCAACACACAGCCAGGTAAGTATTGTGTGGGTGGATGGGGGGTCTGGTGGGACCCTGAGCCAAGGGGGGAGTTGGCTGGGGATATGTCCACCCTTCCCCCAGGGACCCTGGGTCAGGCCAGCAGCCAGGTAAGGTGTAGGAGTCCGGGGGACTTGGGGATCCAGGATTCCCCATGGGCCCTAGATCTCGCCAGGCCAATGTGGGGGAGGTGGCGAGGGATCAGGCCCACCTGGGCCTTGGGTCAGGCCAGCGGCCAGGCTGGAGGGGGACGGTGGGGCTGGGGATCCAGGACTCTCCCTGGGCCCCAAGTCACATTGGGCTAGTGGTGGGCAGGTAGGTCAGGGATCATGCCCCTCTGGGCCCCGAGTCATGCTGGTGGCCAGGCAAGAGGATGGCAGGATGGCCAGGCCACGAACTGACCCCCCGCCCCAGGTGAAGTGGTGAGGCTGGAGGGCAGGCTGGGTTGGGGCTCCCCCCCAGCCCAGGCTGTGAGGCCAGGGTCAGGCTGGGCCAGGAGTCATGTCCACCTAGCCCAGGCAGAGACGCCAGGAGTCACCTCCCCCTCGTCCAGGCAGCAGGAAGGTCTGGCCAGGGGTCAAACCCCAGGCCAGTGGGCTGGTGGGCAGGTCTGGCCCTGTGTCAAACCCCTGCCCCCATGCCAGTGGGGAGGTCTGGCCAGGGTCCCCTCCCCCTAGCCTAGGGGCAAGGCTCGGGGGCAGGCTCAGGCAGGGGTCACCCCACCTCTCTTCAGCCCAGGTAGCAAGACTGGGTGGCTGGCAGGCAGGCCTGGCCAGGGATCCTGTGTGATCAGTGATCACCAGCTATTTACAGACATAGCTTTCACCTTGTGTTTTGTTCTTTTCTTTCTGGGGGGACCCTTGCCTTTGTGGCACTTGCATTTCATGAGGACAGGCTGGTGTTGACTAATTCCATCACACACACCCTTCATTCTCACATCTTGTTCGCACATTTAAATGAAATTCCAGGGTATATGCTAAAACAAGTTTTATCAAGAATACAAAATGAAGTTCTAAATTCACAATATCGAGCTTTGTTGGACATTGGTTATAATGTCTATTAAACTGAGTTATTTCAGTCATGATATTAAAGAAGAGATACAGTGCTGCCTAACAGATGCTTTAAAGGTACATTCAATTCATTTTATCTATCTGTGTCCCTCCATTGTGGCTACAGAAGCCTGGCCCTACACTAGCAGGAAGAATGTGGTTAGGAAAAGGAATTCCTTGAGTGAAGTATATGGTATTAACTTATACAGTATTGCCAGTTTCAAGAAATCAAAAATCACAAGAATGGCAAAAACAAGTCTCTTTTTGGCCAACGATTATCCTGTGTTTTTAAACTAATCTCTTGATGTTAGAATTCCCCCTGTCCATCCCAGGGTGAGTAGGTGACAATTAGTATTGGCTGCCCATTCTCCCACAGATACTGGGTAAGTTTTCATCTTTTTACCCATCTTTTATATTTGCTGACTCTCAAGTAAATCTGTGGAACTTCTTGCTTCCCCAGAGCTCGTGTGTGATCATTGTAAATGGCTGGTGATCAGACATGACTTTCATGTTGTAATTTGTTCTTTTCCTTTCCCTTTTTTTCCCCCCCTTCTTTCTTTCTGGGTTAGATCCTTCTTGCTTTTCCCATCCTGAGTAAAATGGACTTGTTTGAAATGAACTCACGGGTCCCCCCCGGCCAGAGCCCTTTTAAATTTCCTGCCCTGCAGCATGCCCAGGTATTTGGCCTACCTAGGGCAGGAAAAGCATGGGACATTGCAAGTGCTGTGCTGCCTTCCCTGGTGCCTGCCACTCAACTGCACTTCTCCTCTTATTCTCTTGACACTAGGGGTGCGTTCACACAGAAGTCTTATTTCGAAACAACAGAGGTTGTTTCGAAATAAGAAAGCCCACGTTCACACGACGTACCGTTGTTTCGAAACAACATAAACCCCATGTGGGGACGAAACAACGTTGTTTTGAAACGACTGTTTCGAAACAATGCCATCTGAACATGTTGTTTCGAAACAACGATGACTCGTTTTGAAATAACTGTTGTCTGAACATGCTATTTCGCTTTGAGCTTTTTTCCTTAATTCGAATTAACAAACTGTTAATTCAAATTAACTTATTTCGAAATAACGCCTTATTTCGATACAACTTGTATCTAAACAACTTGTATCGAAATAACCCCCTGTGTGTGAACGTAGCCTAGGGTTACCAGACACCAAAGCATGGAAAGGAGGACAGGGAAGTATGAAAAAGAGGACATTGGAGGACACATGGAGAAAATGTCATATTAATTTAATATTCTTCTGTTTTGGGGGGCTCTGGAAAGCTTCCCCCTAAAAATAGGGTGTTCTGGGGTGTTCAGCATACTTTAAGCCCTGTAAGTAAAAAGCCAAACAAAACCATGTATTTTTAAAATGCCTGCCAGAGGGAGGATGTGAAGGTAAGATGGAGGACATGTCCTCCTTTTGCCTGACATCTGGTAACCCTGTCTGACACCCCACTCTATCCTCCCCTGCTCAGCACTCTCATGCTGCCACTCAGAAGGTTGTGAGGAAGGCAAGCATCACAGCAAAGTTCATGGGAGGAGGTGGGATCTATTTAAAAATCTTGAGAACCACAGCAGTAGATGTGTCTGGTGTGGGTCGGCAGGGTGGCATCTCACAGCTGGCCGTGGAGCCATGTGCCAGCTGTGCACCTAGGTACCATCAACTTTGCCAGTGCATGAGGAAGCTATGCAAGTTGTCTGGAAGTCCCAGGGACAGTATGATCCATCACCCTCCCTCCTACTCTTATTTGTGGAGCTTCTTGGCTCCTGATATTCGGCAACAGGAACCTGGAGAGGTAAGGGGATGATGTGCCTTGTCAGACACTCCCCTGGGCAGGCTGGCCCCATCCCCCAGTTCTGGGGGGGGGGGGGGGGGGCCCACAAACGGTGATTGGCGGGGGGCCCCAAACCCCCCTAGGGACGGCCCTGATTGCAACACTGGCTGGCTGGAACCAATATTCCCTCTAATTTTTTGTAGGCTGTGTGTGCAAAAAATTTCTTTTGTGCCTGTTTTCGGAACTGGTGTCCAAATTTGTGCTCATTCCAGTGAGTGTGGTCAAACTTGCAAGCATTACAAAGCAAGTGTGTATGATGCAAATAATATATTAGCTTTATTTTGATATGGTGATGGAAATGATTTTATAATATACAAAATCTTATTTGAAACATGCTACTTGAAACAGCTTTCTTAAAGTAGCATAAAATATTTGCGTTGTTGAATTTTTTTTGTGCATGCTTTATTTTGTTGTGTGTACAGGTTTCACAACCTGTGTGCGTGCGCACATGTGCGCAGCTCAGAGGGACCATAGGCTGGAACTAATTCTAGCTCCCTCAGCATAACTGGTGCAAGCCAAGTGACCTAAAAACTTTTTCCCTCTTCACAAAAGGCCTGACACCTTTCAGCTATTCTGTGAACAGCTAGTGTTTGCAGCTGCAGTGACATCCTATGGTCAAACCAGTTAATGCGGAAAGACGCATGCCCTCCCTGACAAACCACGAGAATAAGCCCAGGTTTCTGTGGCATGTAGGAAATGTGAGTGCAATCGGAAAAATGTCTCCCTAGACATTGCATTGCTTGGAGAAAGACATTCAGAATGAACTCAGCTTGCAGGCAGACCAACAAATTAAGATCGAGAATTAGGACAGAAATATATAGCTTTGTACGATATGCAACCCGGTGGTGGTGAACAAAAAAAAATAAATAGCAACACTTCAGCTTTTCAAGGGGTGCAGGGTTGTCCACATTGATGGAAGAGTTTTAGACATACAGGCTCTGAGAACCTCCAGTTCACTGGCCCCGAGCCAGCTAAATGGCTGGTTGAATTGCTACTTTTACAGCAAATTTACTTGCACCAGGCATACCACACAGAGCATTTCAGCAAAATGGAATAAGTGAACCTATTCCAAGTGCTGAAGCAGTGCTGCTTTCACGCACAAAGAAGAGGCATAACAAGACTACAATAGTGAAACATTAACAGGGATCTCGCTATACTGCCGGGGATCTAAAGAAAAATTTAACAAACGAAACATACAGACCCAAATGCCTTAGGGCAGCAGGGAGGCAAGGAAAGCATTGGCCTACAGTATGTTCGGTTATTAACTCTATGAAGAGGCTCAGCCGCTAGGGATGGCAGGACAGACAGACAAAGGTCAAATCTCACATTGCACCTAGGACAGCATTATTTTCTTTGGTGCACTTTGCAGCCTCCAATAACCGCATCTTTACCGCAGCAAATTCCTGCTCTAGCCATCTTTGGTGTGGAAACCCCAGCCAGGGCAAACTCTCCAAGAATCATGTGTTTAGTACAACCCAAAATGTGGGCTGGGTTCAACAAGGGTCACAAGCCTTGCTCTTGCCAACAGATGAGGTGCTCTGGATTTCAAATGCCCTTCAAAGCTCCGGGTGATTGAGCCAGGCCCCACCTCACCTTCTCTGAACCAGGGCACTGCTCTGCCTCTTGGGAATTCCTAGGCTAGGTCAGACACTGGTGTGAGTCCAATGGGCTGCCTTCAAGAGTTGCTAGTGCCAGCTGCTTAAAGGAAGGCAGAAGAGATTCTGTAGCGGAGAATATCAGGCAAACTTCTACAGGGAGGTTTCTCCCTTGCCTCAAGCAATAGCTGTTGCCCCTATATCCAGTATACTACTTCTCATATGGTTTATTGGAGATATCAATGACCAATACATTTTGAATTCTGCTAAACTCTGGCTTTAATATCCTGTGGCAGAGATCTGTAGACTAGCTGTTGCTGGTGTAGTGTTCAGGTGGATTTACTGTTCATATGGCTTTGAAAAGGTGACAGAGTTGAGTGGTGTCTTAAATGGACAGTACACTGAATTTTGGACCCTGCACTGACTAGATCAGATAGGCTACCCAAAGGCCCTGACACCGTGAATCTCTGCCTCAGCTCTTGTTGAAGTGACACTGCTCAATCCCTTAATTAGCTGCAGAAACCAGCAGGCAGATCCCAAGCTTGGTTTGTTCTGCATTTTCTCCTCCTGCATCAGCAGCGCATTCACTCTGGAAAATGGCCTTAAAAGGCAGAGGGGACCTGGTTCAGGATGGCATAGTTTGTTTTGCCCCAAAGCCCACAGGCCATCGCTAATTTATCTTCTCCTGCGTATCATGCACACACACACTCTTACACTTCACCATGCCAGAACCATTGCTGTCCACTTTCGCTCCCCTCCCAGTGCCTCTACATAGTCACCAGTACTCACCTAGCTCTTCATACTTTTTACAGGCCTTGCTGAGGTTGACAGAGGTGCAGACTTTTTCAACGTCGTTCCAGTGGCTCCTTCCACTGACTGCTGTCTGCAGAGACCAGAAAAAGGTCAGAGAGATGGGTCACATTCCACCCTGGTACTGCTCTGCCTCATCCCTCATCTTTAGGCTGATATAGCTCAGAGCTGAAGGGTCTGGTACTTTTAGTAAATGTACTTGCTGTGCACTCAAATGACCAGATGCACACCCATTCCAATAGCAGGCTAACGTTCCATAGCTGTTCAGGGTGCTGAACCATCAACAAATGGATTGTTATGACCAGGTGGAGGTTGTTCTTGAGATTCTTGCTCTTTTGGTAAGGAAATCCACCCGCATGAAATAGTAGCTAGTATTTATATCAGGCCAGCCACACTCCTGCTCACTTGGAAGCCACCACTGGTTATGCCAGTAAATGAAGAAGAAAGCAGAGGACAGGCAGCCAAAGAGCTTTCAGCTCATTTATGATCGGATCCAGCAAAGCACCGAAATACACATTTAACTGTATGCACTGTACTAGTCTCACTGAAGCCAACTCACACACTTCAAGTTGAGCACGAGCCAAAGTGGTTTGCTGGATCTTCTGAAATGCAGCTAGCACTGGGTGTTCGCCAAATGCCAGAAGAATGCAAACTGGCGCTCATGCTTTGGCAATGATTAGCCTCTCACACCGCCCCCCTTTTGGTTTTTTTCTGTCCCAAATGAGATTCCCTTCATGCTCCAGAAACAAATACATGGAGGAGATGAGGGTGAAATATGAGCAGAGGTGTTTAATTCATGTTTCTTCTCGGGGATTATATTCTTGTCATTTAAATAGCTGCCCTTTCTGTCCAGAAAGGGCCACCAGGTAGAATCAACTAACACAAAGATTTCTCCTCCCAACAGAGCCATAGGAAACTTCTCCACATTACATGCGAAAGACTGTGTGGAAACCTGGTTTCACCACAGACTCTCTGGGGCTGCTCAGCATTAAGACTGAAGTCCTGCCTACACTGTAAAATGCAATCACCTTGTGCCCGGGTTCCCAGATGTAGTTCTTAGTCACATCTCAAATAGGACATTAGATAGGGAAAATTCTCAGTTATTACAGAGAATTCTTTCTTGGGTATCTGGCTGGTGAGTCTTGCCCATGTGCTCCAAGTTTAACTGATCACCATATTGGGGTGAGGGAATAATTTTCCCCTAGGGAAGATTGACAGAAGCCCAGCAGATTTTTTGCCTACCTCTGAAGCATGGGGCAGAGCTCACTTGCTCATGGATTCTCTGTACCTTAAAGTCTAAGCCATGATTTGACAACTTTAATAACTCAGTCATAGGTTAGAGCAGGGGTTCTCAACCACCATGTAGGGACATGTTGCTGTGTCAGCACACAGTGGAAAGTGTGTCACAGAAAGCTGGGGAGATGGCTGGATTTGGCCTGCAGGGGAATGGGAGGATGGGCTGGTGTGTCCTGTAGGGTTGTGATATGCCACCAAGTGTGTTGCAGCCTGCAAAAGGTTGAAAACCACTGGGTTAGAGGTTTATTACAGTGGGCGTGTGAGGTTCTGGGGTCCAGGTTGTGCAGGAGGTCAGACTAGATGATGATATTGGTCCCTTCAGACCTTGAAGTCTATGAGTCTCCCTCTCCTATACTTGAAGGCAAAAACTCCCATGATGCACCTGGTAGTTTGGCAATGCATTCTGAGGAGGAGGAATGCCCTAGCTCCTCTGCAGAGAGGAGAGCCCAGCTTCCCCCCCCCCATCAGCTGATATTAACCCAGTCTCCTAATCATCAAATCACAGAAGCGTAGGCCTGGAAGGGTGCACAACGGGGCATCTAGTCCATCCCCCAGCATGGAGGTAGGGCCAAGCAAACCTAGACCTTCTCTGGCAGGTAACTGTCCAACCTGTTCTTAAAAACTTCACGTGATGGGGATTCCCCAGTCTCTTCAGGAAACTTGCTTCAAAGCTTAAAGTTAGAAAACATTCTTAATATTTAACCTTAATTTCCCTTGCTGCAAACTGTGCCACTTCTTGTCCTATCCTTGGTGGATTGCTCTCTTTATATATCCGAAGACTATCCTTAGGTCTCCCCTGAGCCTTCTCTTCTCTAAACTAAATATGCCCATTGCAGCTCTCTGAGTTGTATTTATTTCTCTCTTTGGTTGGAGAGATTTTGTTCACAAACCCTACACAGGTCTCTGACTCTGTGGGTCTGCACAATGCTGAACAGGTTTCTGTGGCATCTGTCCCCATGTGACCACGACCCCCTTACCTTGCTGTGGGCGATTTGTAGTGTTAGCGGGATTGCTTCTCTATCGCCATCTATTCCCAGTCGTTTGCTGCCTGGACCTTGGCAATACAAACAAAACCTAAAGTTACACAACAGCCTTTTCTCTCCCTACTCTTCAATACATGTTCACACAAGCCAGTCCTCCCCCCCCACTTCGGAAAAGCTGGCCCATTTCCGAGGAGTCTAGCTCCTCCATGTCTCAGGTCATGCATCCCAGTGACAGCAGAACAACTGGCCATAGAGTAGTGGTTTTCAGATTATTTTTCTAGGGACCCAGTTGAAAAAAAAAATCATTTACACTTGTGACCCAACAATTACGTCTTTAAGCAATGCATTCCAGCCTTTTGGCAACAGCATCAGAGGGTGCAGTGACCCAGTACCTGAGGGCCTACAACCCAGACTGGGTCCTGACCCTAAGGCCACTGCCTTTGAGAACTTCAGCTTGCTGCAAAAAAGAATGGAGCATCACCAGGAAAAGACCAGTTACCCTTCCCATTGTATGGGGTGGTTTGGCCAATAAGGACTGCTGTCTATTAGAGACCAAATACTTTATTACAGATCTTTAGCAGGACACAAACCTTGGTCTTATAGGGGCTCTACTATTCTGTCCCAAGGCTGAAACCCATTCCCACTTCCAGAAATCATTATTGCATCAAACCATGCTGCTCAGTAAACTTGTGATAATCAGGGAAGGATCAGTGTTAACCTGTTTGTTACACAGTGCCAAACATCTCCCAATTTAGGAAAATTTGACAGAAGAGCAAAAAGGAAAATTAAAGTTAATTTAAAAGCTGCTTCGCATGAATAAACAAATGGAGCACTTGCTGCATAAAACATAACAGGCAGCTGGAGACATCTCAACAGAATGAAAAAATTAAATTAAATAGCAGCAGCTGATGAGTAAGCATTACATCTTGGGGAAAATAAAAAGCAGTAAAGAGATGGCTTGCCAAGCAGGCTTCCTTTTTGTTCATTTATATCTATAACAAATTGGGCATGAAATTTTGCTTCTGAAGTTCACTGATGCTCTTTTCAGGCAAAATTATTGTAGGTACAAATGGGTGGGTACAAATCTATGTGATCAAAACCAGAGGCCCAGTTAAAAATCATGTCCTAAGTGTTTAAAGATGACAACAGTCAACTGGTGTTAAAGCATAAGGTGGTTCACTGGTGAAGCATAACATGGTTCAGTCCACAGTTATGGGGATGTGGACAACCAATTAAACAGCACTTTGCAAGCTGTGTTTGGAGACAGGAAGAGGAAGTTAGAGCACAGAAAAGGAATCAGTGCAGGGAAGAAAAGCTAATTATATTGTTGCTTGCAGTAGATAATTCAGCCACTAGATGTCTCTGTGTGCAACACAGAGCTCCAAACAGGATGTGGTCTCTGGTAAACAAGTGACACAGAACTGGAACTAAAGCAATGGGGATGCCCAATTGTTTGAATTTTGCTGTAGCTGTTTTCTATTAAACATGTCCCATTTTAAAATATCTGTGAATTCATCTGTTGGGACAGATTTCACGAGTCTGAAAAAAGACATGCCTCTGGTCCATCCCTTTGCCTAATTAAAGCTTGACAAGTTACAACCATGAATAGTCTCAAGACAAAGCACCAGAAGAAAAAGAGAAACTAAGTAAATAAAGACAAAAAAGTAAATCTACCATTCAAGACAGTTTACTATGGCAGGAGCTGATGAAAAGGAAAGGAGATGTTTATAGCTACTTTAAAGTAAATTAACTTTGGCTCACAGTAAAAGTTAAAAACTTCCTTCAGAAAAAGAACTTGTAAAGCCTTTAACTGAAGGGGATATGACATAAGTGTCACAATACTCTGATTTCCAGGGTTGTAAAAATCCCTTTTGGTATCCTACGTCACTGGAGAGTTAATCTGGAGCAGTTTTCTCCTGAGCCAATCATACCCAGATGTTGATCTGATTTCACTGTCCATTTCACTTGGGGTTCTCTAGCTTTTCTAAGGTTATTAACAATCCATCATCAAGTCTATTTGTGCCTCCATTTCTAAAGCTGACACCATATCATTACAGAACCTGTGGTGCATGAGACTTTAGGAAGGCAAGGAACTCTTTGTCCAGACTGGATAACCTACCTGACGCCAGTATGGCCCGCGTGGCAGCTGAGTGGCCCAGTTCGAGGGAGTGAATGAAGACCTCAGTCTTCTTTTCACCACCAATGAAAGTTAGCTGTCAGGGGAGTGAGAGAAGAGAGAACTGTCATGTGAACACATTGCAAAATGGCAGTGTTAGGATATATTCCTAATAACCCATTGCTTTTAAATGAAGCAGTACCTAGTGAGAGAAGCCTTCAAGCTAGACATCCCTAGAAGTGCAAGTCACAGTAAACAGACAGCAGCATTTCTACTCTGAGAAATGTTTGCTACTGGCATTACCTACACATTCACCCCACACCCATCACCTTGTAATCAGACCACTATGATAAAAAGAACCTTCTTCTCCATCTCCACATGCTGGACAGAGCAGACTTTTGGCAGGACACAGATGGATTTCAGAAAGCAAAATGTAGGAATAATCCCTATCCATGTGTACAGCTGGCAGGATACCTGAGAACCACACTTCAGTGGGGAAAGGAACACAAAGATCACAAGGCTGAGAGGTTGTCTGTGGGACACACATTCTCTCTTAAGGACCAGAGCACCAGGACAGACAAAGGAGGAGAAGGACCTGTGGGTATTAGTTGCTCACAGGATGACTAGGAGCCACCAATGTGATGTGGCTGCGAAAAAAGCTAATGTGGTCCTAGAATGTGTCAGATGAAACAGCAAGCTGTTAGTACCGATATACAAGGCACTGGGGAGACCTCATCCAGAGTACTATGTGCTGTTCTGGTCCCCATGTTTAAGAGAGATGAATTCAAGCTAGAATGGGTGAAGAGCAGGGCCAGTAGGATGATCCATGGAATGAAAAACCTGCCTTACGAGATGGGACTCAAAAAGCTTGACTTGTTTAGCCTAACCTGAAGAAGGTTGAGGGGACATATGATTGCTCTTTATAACTGTATCAGAAGGATAAATACCAGGAAGGGAGATGAATTATTTAAATTCAGTGCCAATGTGGAAAAGAACAAAAGAATATAAACTGGCCATCAGGAAGTTTAGACTTGAAATTAGACATAGGTTTCTAACCATCAATGGAGTAAAGTTCTGGAATAGCCTTCCAAAAGGAGATGTGGGGGCAAAAAACCTAGCTGGCTTCAAACTAGAGCTGGATAAATTTTACAGAGGGGATAGTACAATGAGACAGCCTAATTTGGCAATTAATTGATCTTTGACCTCTAGTGGTAAACATGCCATTGGCCTGGCATGCCACATGAGGTGGGTTCCACACTGGTTCAGAGAATTCTTTTTGGGGTGTTTAGTTGGTGAGTCTTGCCCATATGTTCAGGGATTAGCTGACCACCATACTTGGGGGTCAGGTGGGGGTTTTTCTGCAGGGCAGATTGACAGGGACTGGGGGTGGGGTCTGACCTTCCCCTGTAGTGTGGCAAATGGATCACTTGCTGGTGGTTTCTCTGTATGATTTGGGGACTTCAGTGACTTGATCATAGGTTAGGGGTCTATTGCAGGAGTGGATGGGATGTTCTGCAGCCTGCACTGTGGAGGAGGTCAGACTAGGTGATCATTGATCATACTAGTCCCTTCTGACCTTAGAGTCTACGAGAGCAGAGTGAGGAAAGTAGATTGGAAACTTACAATACGATCTGCACTACTTTGCAGCCATCTGGCTGGAACTGGGAACTCAGTCTCTCTGCAGGTTGCTATTACTTAATAGGAGCCCCTGGACAGCCTTATCCCCAGGATGCCCATTCCCAGGATCTGCAGGGGCATCAGTCCCAGGGCAGTCAGCTAACGTCATTGGGGCAAGTGCATCTAGCAGGCTCTGCCATGTTGACTGGCTGAACCCTTGAGCATCACGGATGTATGAGTCCTGAAGAGAGCTTTTCCCTTGGAAAGCTTTGTGCTGGAGTCCCAAGTTGAGCCACACAGAGACATTCTCCCAAGCCCCATGTGCAAGATGGGCCAGAAAGGCCCCACCCTGCATACCTCTGTCTGGTAGAGCGGCAGCAGCACCGGGCGAGTAGCAAACCGGCAGTAGTAAAGCATCATGTCAGCTAGGATGGGCAGCTTCTCCCTGGAGTCCTCCAGAAGCTCCATCTCAGGTTTGGCAGATTGCTGGCATAGGCACAAGGAGACAAATGGGAACCTGCTCTGCCTTCGCTCTTCACTGCAAGGCTGGGAGGTCAGTCTCAAAAGCCTCAAAACAGGCACAGTGGCTGGGCGAGCTCCACCCCAGATGGGCCTCCACCCACCCTGCTGGCCCTAGTCAGTCTCTTTGGCCCCTCAGCACAGAATGGCACCAAAGAGGTGAGCAGGAGGGCAGAGAATAATAGTTAGAACATGATCTGAATCCCTGCATTTCCACCCGTTGGCCATTCAGTTTCCTCATGCACAGTAGGGCAGAGGGGGTGCTGGCCTGCCATGCTTGTGAGCACGCTCACAGAAGCAGAGAAACAAGGTGGGCAAGGCTGGCACCACTCCCACCCCCAGCCAGGCCAGGCTCAATAGTGGGAGAGCCTCCAGGTGGCTACCAACCTGGATCTCACAAGACAGCTCAAAACTAGATCCCAAGAAAACAGCTCCATAGGGCACCCTCTACAGGATCAGAGTATCCTGCACTAGCAGCAGATGGTTGATCTGCCAGATGAAGAGGGAGACCTTCTCCAGCCCCATGCCCACACATGGAAGGAGGTGGTGAGGGAAGGGTCCAAACCAAGCTCATTTCCACCAGAGTGCCCAGCCATACCTGACACAAGACGTCTGTGGGCAGGTTCATCAGCCCGACAACATTGCGCTCGTACCACGGGTCCAACATCCCAATGTAGTGGGAGATTTCATTCGTGCTGCTTTGTGCCCCAGCTGAGCCGGGTTCCTGGAACCAGACAGACAGAGTCATTCAGAGTCGTCTACACTGCAATTAAAGACCTGTTGTTGGCTCATATCAGCTGCCTCAGGTTCACAGGGTTCATCCCAAGAAGCTGTTAATGGTGGCGCAAATGTTCCAGCTCGGGCTGAGCCCAGGTTCTGGTACTTGTGAGGGTTGAAGATCCCAGGACTCTGGCCTGAACATCCACTTTGAATGTAAACAGCCCTGTCACCACGATGGAGTCACTTGCCACAGGCCAGCTCCATGTGTTCAGTTGTGATGCAGAGGTACCCTCAAGGACTTGTTTATTTCCTTTGTTTTTCTTACTGCAAGTGACTTCTGAACTGACTGAAGGTGTGGCACTGATGGCCATGGAAAGGGCGGGCCACCTCCAGATGAGACAGGACAGGCTAAACTCTCCTTCCATGCTGCCCAACCCTACCAGCTTCAGGGGCACTTGGCCCATTCAGTACTTGGCCTGTCTGCGAATTTTAAAAGGGATAGCCGTGTTAGTCTAGTCCAGTGAAAAAACAACAAGCAGTTGTGTGGCACTTTAAGACCAACAGATTTATTTTTTGCATGAGCTTTCGTGGGAGAAAATCCCACTTCCTCAGATGCTTCGAAGAGCCACAAGGGGAAGTGGTGAGCGCCAAGTCTGGTCTACTTGTTCAACACAGACTGGTCCCCATCCAACAGCAGGCATCACACATACCATTTGCCCTGAGGCTCTTCGCTGAGGATCTCCAAGGGAAGGAGAAGGAAGTGTCAGTGGTGTGGATGAGGTAAGGTGGCTCCTCTTCACAGGGATGTAGAAAAACTGCAGCTTGAAGTACCTTGTCAGTAATGGGCAATTGATTTCTTGTAATCTAGAAGAGGGAGAGGGAAAGAAAGCAGTGTATAAAGAGCCCAGCATATCTGTGCAAATAAGGTGTGCCTGAGTCAGGGACGTAAAGACACGTGTGCCATCTCTGCTCACACACAAAGCGTTGCGTGGACAGTGAGGGGAACAGACAATGCAGTAGCTGTGACTTGATTTGTATTTTTCCAGGGGCAGGGCCCATCCTTCTGTCATATGCTCACACCGCCTGGGACAGCAGATGTGGAGATAGGAATGTCACCATGCCACAGAGGCACCCCAACTGCCCATCATCGCCTCCCAGCACAACCTACCTCATCAAGGAGGCGGCAGAGGGCCGGGGGCCACCTTTCACGGTCATAAACTGAGCTACAGCCTCTGCTGCTATCAGCAGCCCTGGTCCCTGGACACCAGAAGATGGCATCTGGTGGGGCTGGGAAAGGGGCTGGGCTCTTCTGGCAATGACCTACTCACCTGAGGTTTCTGTACGCCCGGGCCACTTTCCCAGAGATGCGGTCTGACCCAAAGACCACAACACGCAGAGTGGAGACCTTTGTGTCCTCATCGTAGCTCAGGAAGGGCCTGCGTTGGACAGACACACTCTGAGCTGCATAGTGCTGAGGGAGCCGCTGACTCAGCACGTGCTGGGGCAGGGAGTGAGCCCTCCGTGAGCGTGCCAGGATGTGCTGCTTGCCCTCTGGGTTGCACAGGCTCTCAGCCCGGCGCAAAGGCAGGGAGAGCGAGCCCGTATCGGGATACTCCCTTATGTCTTTGCGCAAGATCAGCTGGCTTTTGCTCTTGAACAGTTTCCGGATTTTGCTGGCCAGTTTCTGCTTCTGTTTGTGGACAGTTTTCTCCTCCTTCAGGTCCATCCTTCCCACCAAATCAAGGGAGCTCTCATCGCTGTCTTCTACATATCCACTGTCCATGCAGTCCTTGAGGCTAGAGACAAAGAACTTCAAGGACCTTCTGGAGACCACTGATAGCTCCGCAATGGAGTCTTTGGAAGTGGTGGAGAAGAGAGACATCCGGGAATGCTTCAACACCTCTTCCGATACCGTTGAGTATACAGATTCCTTGGAAACTGCTGAGATTGAGGAAAGGAGTGAGTCTCTTTCTGGAGAGCATCCATCAGTTTCCGTCTCCTCCTCTTCCTCCTCATCTTCCAAGAGCTCCGGCTTGAGGACATCACACTCCTTGTCGAGTATGTCTTGGAAGATGTCTGAAAGGCACAAGGGGAAGAATCAGAACCAGCACAGAATCCTAAACACACCGTACCATGAGAAACGGGAGTGATATATCAGGCCTGCCAGCTCATCCACCCCATGGTCAGTGCAGAACTATCTTCTACAGCAAGGGTCTCAAACTCAAATCACCATGAGGGCCACATGAGGAGTAGTACATTAGCCTGAGGGTGGCATCATTGAAACCTTTTCATACAATCATAGTGCAAATATTGGTAACAATAGTGTCATTGTGGTATGCAGGAAGTAGCTTTAGGGGCTGCATGCAGCCTGCAGGCCACATTATAGAGACCCCTCCTCTACAGTGTGTTTGTTCTCCTGTACTTTGCCCAGTATCACATGACACCAATGGTGGAACTTCCACATCTTCCCTTCTGACACAATCTCACATTCTAACACACCAAATAGACTTGGACCAGAAGTTGTTTTAATAGAGATGGTCAACACTTTTGACCAACAAAATGTTTTTGGTAAAAACCAAAAAACCCTGTTTTGTCAAAACCTAAAAGTGTTTTTATGAAAACTGTTAGAATCTAACAAAAGCTGTTATGAAAAAATGTTTGAAACAAAAATCTGTTTCCTCCCAAATGAACGTTTATGTTTTGCTTGGGTTTTCAAAAGCCAAAGTAAACTAATATTTGGTTTCTAGTTCTACTGAGGCTTCCTACACTCTGTTCAAATGTATTTTAACACAAATCGAGATGACAGCTCTCACACAGACAGCTGAATAATAATGGCATCTTCAGGAAGACCGGCTCTCTGTCCTGACACAAATGTACTCGGTGGGAAGAATGAAATGGACACGCCCCGGGGAGGACATTTGGACCAAAGCTTTTCCAGAGCTACAGAACTGATGTATCTTGTTGGGACCTGCTGCCAATTAGCGCAGAGGCTGCACAGAAATGCAGAGATTTCCCACAAGTGGGGACACTATGGTGAGTCTGAAGAAAAGAATTAGCTGTTTTGCTTGCAAAATGGCCATTGGCGGGGAGAAATTACCAGATAAGGCACCAGAAAACCTCCCTCACCTGACTGCATTGGAAAGACCCTAGTATTTGATTTCCCAACACAGGAGCTGGAGGGGTAATGCCCAGCTTGGGGAGAAGGCCTCGTGCTAGCTTTCGTCAAACTAGAATTACAACAAGAGCTTTGCCTTGGCAGGGCAAGAGGGACATTTCCTCAGGCTGTGACTTGCACCTCCAGCTCCAGTGTAGCCTTCCGCATAGAAAGTTCAGTCTGCCCTGAGAAGTGCACCAGGAAAATGTGGCAAGGGTCCCTTAGGCCAGCTGGCCTGTCTGCCTCAGCCAGAAAGGGCTGATGCTGCACCCCACGTCTCTTTTAGACCCATGCCTCAATGCAAGTTTTATCAACTGGAACCCCAAACAGGCTAGTAACACAGAGTTATTTCCCAAATGAGGGATTGGCAACCTGCAGCTTTTTGGCTGCCTCAGTGTGGCTCGAGGCCCCTCCTGCCACCAGGAGATTCTGCAAGTGGCCCACACCAGACTCCAGGTTCCCCTGTCCCAGGGGACCCTACGGAGGGCTGGTCCTGGTTCTGGGCTCCCTCATCCTTGTCAGGGGACCTGCAGCAGGCACCCTGGTTCAACTCTCAGCTCCCACCACCAGGAGCCTGCATCATTGTGGCTCTCAAAACACTTGGTTACTGAAGAAATTTTTTAAAATGGCTGCTCTTATCAGAGCCATAACATAGTGTTCAGGGCCAGCGCAACATGGGTAAGCCCTGTAAGTGTTGCAGGGGGGCACCGACACTTGAAGGGCGCCAAAATGGAGAGCGCAATGTTGCGGCATGCTCTTACGTCATTCGTCTGTACCGGCATCTGCTGTGCTTGCAGGGGAGCGCCAGAAACGGTAGCACCGTTCCTAATGGCGTTTTGCCGCTTGGGGCAGTTTCCAATCAGAACGTGCCCCTTCCCATTAGTGGCGCTCAGACGCGGTGCCGCAAAGCCACCCCTTCAATAGCGCAGCTCTATTGAGCCACTTCAGGCCACCAAGGGCTGTGTGCCATCAGCCCCACCATAGTTACAGCCCTGCCTCTTATCTTTTTAGTTACTGACCCCTGTTCCAGACCAAAGCAAGCTGCAGGGCTGCAAGGGTTTTTCCTGCTTCTTTTCTGCAGTCCCTCCCCAACTAAGTCTTTTCCAGCCTTCCTCTGACCCCTCCTCAGTTGGGTCTGATATTCAGACAGGGCTGGCTGGCCTCAGTCTCTTTGTTCCTTAACGAGGTGCACAGCCCTGCTGCAGCTGCATTATCATTAATTATCTGTATTGTGGTGTTACCGTTCATGGGCTCAGTCCCCACTGCGCTGGATGCCATACAGACTAGAACATGCAGCCCCAGCCCCAGAGAGCTTCCCCTTGAAGTACAGGGTAGGTTCTAGCAATGTACATTTTTCCTATCAAAGGCCATTATTTCTTTAGACATTATCTAAATTCTAGGAATACACAATGGTGCCAGACCAGTACAGTGCAAGGTTTAGGCCTGCCAACACCTGCATACATGCTCTGCTTTAATCCCACATGTAGTACCCTGGACTTCAACACATTTCAAATCAAGCACACGCTTGTTTGCAAAATCAGGGCTTGAAAGCCTCTCTAGTCTAGTCTAGTCTACCACTAACCCAGGGCTCCTAAGGAAGTGAAACTTCCTACAATGCCTGTGCCATGAGGGCCCACAGAGTTCTTCCTCAGACAACCTGGCCATGAGCTGTGAATGATTTGTCTTACCAAAATTATCCTTGTCCCAGCTGTAAGTGTAGCATCGAGCAACAGGAATGGGGAATGTGTGGAGTTTACATGACTGAGCTGGCCCTGAGAAGAGAAAAAAATCAAGCAGCAAGTCAGGAATATAGGGCAGAAAGGTACCTCCCATATCACCGAGTCCAGTCCCTGGCTATCACAGGCCACAGCACACCCAAATCCCATTCAGAAATTTATCAGGCTCCATCTTTCAACCATCTTGGTTCTTTGTCCCCACACCTCCTATTGGAAGGGCCACTGCAGAACTTCTCTGATGGTTCAAACCCTTCTTTCATTCCCAGCCTCAAGTTTATTCATGCGTCATTTAAGTTCACTTAGGCAAGCTCAGACCCAAGTGATAAGTCCAGCATCAAGGCCCCTCTTCCACTCATGACTCCTTCAGTTCCCCTCTAGCAAGTGATGCCACCAGCGATTTGTCCTAATAGCCTGGAGTGAACATGGGGGGGGGAGCGGTGAATTCTCCCTAGCTCCTCCCACAAACAGAGCTCCCACCATGTAGGATGGCACTCTGAGAATCTTCTCACCACCAACAGTGCACATGTTAAACAAAACAGGCTCTGCCAAGCTCAGCTGCACTCCTTGTCCTATGTTCCCTGCTTTGTGCTTCAGTTCTCCCCTCTGGCTTGCTGGATCCAGAGATCGGAATGGATATGGATGCACTGGTATGCCCAAACTCCTCCCACAACCCCTGCTGCAGTCAGTCGTGACACCCCAACGAGCCATCATTAACAGCTGGCCACACTTTGACCTTCACCCTATAGTTAGCCGTTGTTCTAGTGTGCATGCTTTCGATAGCAGTGAAAAAAACGGGCAGTTTACAGCTCACAGAGTTGTAATTTCACGCTGTCTGCAGACTCAGGCAGACAATGTTATAGTCAGTTTGTCTATGTCTACACTAGCAATTAATTTGAATTAAGGAGTCTTAATTCAAACTCATTTGAACTGTGTCTACACTAGGGCTTTGCCTAGTTTGAACTAAAAATTTTTTTAGTTGAACTGGTTAGTTTTAACTAACTGCTTAGTTTGAACAAATTTGCCTATTTAGTTTGAACTAGACCAATGTAGACATGCTAGTTCAAACTAAATACGTTCTAACTAGCAGTTAGTTTGAACTAAGCACTTTTTTTTAGTTTGAACTAAAAAAAAGTGTGGCTAGTTTGAACTAACTTTCAAACTACTTAGTTTGGACTAACCAAATCCAAACTAAGATTTTAGGTGTAGATGTAGCCTTTGTGTTTTGAATGGTTTCTTCTAACCCTAGTGACTAGAGGTTGTTGAATTATTAAATATAAAATACAAGCTAAGATTCTGGAGTAGAAAAAGAAACAAGCAAGAAAAAAGAATTTTGCCTCATTGTTAGGATATGAGCAAGAAGAGTTTTTTGTTTTTCTTTTGAAAGTCATGGCAACCGGGGGTTCATCCCTCACAGCATTCACTCCTAAACTCCCAGAATAGAGCAGCTAAGTTACCTGCAAAGGTCAGGCTAAGGAAAGAAAAATGGAATATCAGACAGATTGGAACAACCTCACTGGCTGTCATACCTGTGATCTTAGAGAGGCCTGCTGCCTTCCCGATGTCCAGAAGCATGGACTGAAGTTGTTCTCTGGCTGCAGCAGGGTCGCTGGTAAGAGCTGCCATCTCCTGAGCATCTGTGATGCTAGCATGGATCTCCGACAGCTCTTCTAAGGTCTTGGACTAAAGATAGAAGAGAGATTCAGAGACAGCTTGTCTGCATGTGGGTTGCTCTCCACAAAGCCCAACCCATTTCTTTTGGAAAGACTCCTAACCAGACCTAAGTGAATCCCCCCCACCCTCAATTCTCATCAAAGGTTTTAGGTAAACAATGTTTTAATTTCATTAAAACCATTCAAATTCTTTGGTGGGTGGAGGAAGAAATTCAAATAATTTTTTTCTTTAAGAAAATAAGATTTTTTTTTTTCACTTTGAATTTTAGGTGTCCTCTCTTGCCTACTCCCTTTGCCTTTTTTTTCCCCCCACTGAGCTAAAGGAAGCGAGAAGTAGGGCAGGACAGGGAAAGGAGTTATGTAGTGAGAAAAAGTGGGACTTCCCCCCACCACAGAAGAAGTTCCATAAAGTATTTTGAATGTTTCCTTCTAAATGTCATTAAACAAAAAAGGAAGTATGATAACAATGAGACATCATTGCTGAAACCCTGTTTTTTGGGGGAGAAAGACACTTTAAAATAAGTTTTGGCTGGCAGCATTTCAAACAGCTCTATTCATCTTGGCTTCCCATCACTGCGTTGTAAAATAACAGGAATGAACAGTTATTTTTGCCTTCTGAATTGATCTGCTGTGTGATCTCACCTCCCCCTTGCAACGCAAGAGACAATTCACACAGAATCGCAGAATCACAGAAACTGAAAGGGACCATGAGAGGTCATCAAGTCCAGTTCCCTGCACTCATGGCAGGACCAAATGCCCTTCATGAATGAAGTACATTCACAAAGCACCAGCCATCCCTGAAGAACTGTGCAACAAAACTGAACTGTGAATTCCCCGAGGGGCTCTTCCCCCCAGCATGGAAACGCAGCCACCTCTAGAATGGAGACTTCTGCTTGGCAGCACATAGCAGAATCACCCATGTGCTGGGGACAGAATTGCTGTGCTCTTGTTTAAAGGCCTCTATGTGGGAAGCAGGTTCACTTTACCTTCAGGATGTGCTGTAAGCTGCTCATGTCACACTTGGTCCCAAAAGTGGCCTGGTATACATGTCCAATGAGCATGCTGAAGGTGCTGTGCGGTGTGTGCTCTGGGGTGCTCAGCTTCTTGGCGACAGAAAGATATTCACTCTGAACCTCAGAGGGGTTGAGCAGCAGAACCGTGCTAAGGGCAACAGGGAATGGTGGTTAGTAAGCCTGAAGAAAATCAACTCATTGCAGCCCAGGGTGACTTGAACAGAACCTTGCACTGGGCACTGATGTGGGAATAGAGAGAATAAATAAGAGTTGCACTGCTAGCAAGATCTGGGGAGCAGAGGAATTTAAGAGGTTTAGGTGGTATTTGATCAGTTCCAGACCATTCATCAGACTCCCACTACATGGCGAGATCTTTCCATACTGCAGAAGTGTGGAGCCTGGGAGACACCTGTCCCTTCATTATACCAGTGTAAGGTACACACTCAGGACTGCCAAGCTCTCTGCCCTTCCACACACCTACAGGCTATCAGCAAACAGCACTGACAGAGGTTTGCTCTGTTAGTGCTTGGCATTGGCAGACAGCAAATAGGTGATGGGCTGATTCCCTTCCTAAGCCCCAGGGCTCTGGTCCCTTGGCTTCCCATCAGAACAAGCTGCCGAATGGCCATACGCTGTCTCACCAATAAACGGGCTGGGCAGAGAGTATGAAAGTTTATGTTGCCATTGGCTTACATCATGCAATTGCATGCAGCGCTACAGCCCCTGCCCCAAACAGCCTGAAGTTTAAATCAGAGGCGTTCCACATCATTGGGGAAGGATGGAAGGGTGATGGAGTAGAAGAAAAGCAAAACCTGCCTTTGGGAGACCATCTTGGCTAACAGGCCCACAGGGTCTTGGCAGAAGCACCAAATCCCTGGTAGTCCTCAAGAGCGATTGTTCATCTGTCAGGTTTGACAGGGCTTAGACCATGCATGACATGTCTCTCCTAATGTGCAGATGCTGTTGCAAAAATCACACCAGGCACTCAAACTACAGTTTAACCACCTGGGGTGGGTGGGCTCAGAACTAGTCCTCTCAGTGTCAAATTGGGCTCCCTGCTATTCCACAAGGTGCAGAGGTTTGAGTCCTCTCAGCCTGCAATTGGGCTCCCTGCTATTCCACAAGGTGCAGAGCTTTTTACCCTGAGGCAGAGCAGCGGGGGAGGAAATGAAGTGCATTCCTTGTGGCAGTGATCCCGGTTGAGCTGAAAGCACCTCTAACTGCATGTTAACCACCAAGGCCCTGGTCCTGCCCAGCACTTCAGCAAGTGTTGAGCTTTGAGCAGGGGAGCAGTCCCCTTGGAATCAAAAGGACTTGCCTAATGTGGGGCCCGTGCTGCAGTGGTTTGCGGTATCAGGGCCTCAACAGTCCAAGGCTCAGGCAACGAATGGGCACAGGCTTCACAGAACGCCCAGGCCTCGTTCCGATGCAGATTTTGTATTGGTTTAACTATGCTGGTTGAGGGAGGGGTGAATTTTTACCAGTACAGTCATACTGGTACAGTTCCTAGCAAGGACACACTTATGCCAATATTGAGGTGCCAAATACCAGTATATTTTAGTCCCTTTTCTATGCAAGCATTGCTAGCCTGGTATAAAACATCTCATACAGTACCATTTTAAATCAGGCCAGTACGTTTAAAGCACTACAACTCGCGTGTTGACAAGCCCAAAATAAAACTGCTTGCAGTCTGCTCACGTGAGCAGAGCTGCCAGTGCTGCGCCAGCGGCTGTTGCTAACAGAAAGCCGGGGAAGAGATCAGCTCTACGTTCAGACTTTCATGTTTACAGATGAGGGCGATAGCGTGGGGAGGAAGGGATTGAAGGCCCAGATAAGCCCCCCCCCCCCCCGCCTTTCCCTGTCTCAGTCACTCATGTCTATGTGCTGGCTTATGTGTCGAGAGACTGCACTTTTATTGATAAAACATGAACCCTGACAAACTTCCTGCCTGGGCTGGGGCAGTGTCGTTCCCCTCCCTCTGGCCTTTCCTCTGCATGGCTAACACATGGGTCCCCTCTGACAGTCTCTGCTCCCCAAAACATCTGGATATCAGACAGGGCATACCCAGGGCAGGAGCTACAGATCAGTCCCCTCTTTTCCCCATCTTCTCGTCAAGGCCATTCGTGTCCCACCACAACCAGAAGTCACGTGGGGTGACAGCAAACACATTCCCACTGATGGGGGTGGGGGGGCAGGATTGTCGCTGTGGGAACGCTGGGATTTGCACTCTGTCCAGATGCTTTGGCCATTCAGTCAGTGCTGTTCTCTGATGCCCCTTCTCCCCCGAACCCATGCACAGCCACAGCTACATCTAGGGTGAGACCTGCCCCAGCTCCACCTCTGCCCATTGCTTACAAGCTCAATGAAAAGACCACGTGTGTTCTTGGGACACTGGCTCCAAGACTGCACTAAGGAGCCCCATCAAACCCCTCCCACCTCCCCATAGTGGCACTCACATGGTAGAGCTCTGGCTGCTCTTCAGCGACAGTCCCTGCTCCGCTCTCACCAGCCTCTGGTATGAAATCCCTGCAAGGACAGAGAGGAGCAATTCACAAACAGGACCACATGGAGCAAGAGAAACCAGTAAGCTGCTGGCATCAAGGCTGTACAGGCCATGCCTTGTTAACATTCACCAAATTGACCTAGGTAAGGATCAGCAGGAAGCTTGGTCTTTTACAGGCATGGCCAAACTGCAGCTCTTCCGAGAAAAATTGTGGCTCCCCGAAGAGCACAGTAGGGAAGGGCGGCATGGTAGGAGACAGCGGCGAGAAGTGTGCAATGGTTGGGGACCTCAGAGAGGCAACGGCATGGTAAGAGCTGGCAGGGAAGCAGGGGATGGTCACTGCCGGCAGGGAAAGGCAGCATGGTGACAGCTGGCAGGGAAAAACAGCAGCATCAGGGACTGCAGGAAGGGGCAGCATGATCAGAGCCAGCAGGGAAAAGTAGCGTGGTCAGGGACTGCAGGGACGGGGCAGTGTGGTGAGAGCTGGCAGAGAAGCTGGGGATGGTCACTGCTGGCAGGGAAAGGCAGCGTGGTCAGAGACTGCAGGGAAGTGCAGCATGGTCAGGGTAGA
>ML682310.1:5079861-5128516 GCA_007922195.1 Podocnemis expansa
GGGGAGAGCAGAGAGGGAGCAGCGTGGTAAGAGACTGCAGGGAAGTGGCAACAGGGGTTGGGGAGGGAAGCACAGCATGGCTGGAGAAGCCCCAGCATGTTTAGATTTTCTCATAGGCCCTAATACAGCTTGCTTGTTGTTAAAATAAAATCATGTTTTACAAGTTCTAAACATGATGTGGAATACTGAGAAATGAAAATAAAAAGGAGAAAAGTTTAAAACTGAATGTAGATTACTTACAATTTTTGGCACAACTTACTGCTGTGAAGCATTGTATTCCACAATGACATTCAAAACATCGCGCAGTACTTACAGATCAGCATCTGAGAGAGCTTTTACCTACTGCATTGACAAGTTACTGCCCAGATTTTAAAAAACTTGCCACAAGCCTGCAGTGTTCTACATCTAGTTTTCATGGTAACCTTAAGTAATTATTAGAATCTGATGTTAGTAAGATCAATATTTGTCCTGTTTTTACGATAAAGTACGAATGAATTTTAAACTTAGTAATTTTGGAGTAGGTAAAAATATGTGATTATGTGCCTCAGTGTGGCTCTCAAAGGTTTAATAATCGACTTGTGTGGCTCTTGAGTTCTGTAAGTTTGGCCACCCCTGGTCTTTTAAAAGTTATCACATCTAACTTCACAGCTTCAGTCTGAGTCTACACATGGCCTTCAAGGTAACTTGCATTCAAAGGTTCAGCCAAGTCTCCAGGTAGAAATGCTCATACCCTTGGTGGGTGTGAACACACTGCAGGGTGAAAGGACAGGAGAGGTCATGGTGGTAGTGAGTTACTTGCCCTTCTTCAATTACACAAGAGCTATGAAGAGGGAACAGGGCCAGGCAAGGATGAATGTTTGCACGAGGCTGCGGTGATGGGATAATAGAAACCAAAGAAGATAAAGACAAGGTCACCTGTAAACATGCAACAGGCAGGGAGAAAGCTCGGGTACGGCAAAGAGGAGATGCATGAGGTGTCTGGGAAGTTTGTGAGTTGAGCATGAGACAAGGATGATTGAGGTGGCAAGGAAGAGGCTGAAGGAGAAATCGCAAGAGCAGAGCACAGGAGGGTGTGAGAAAAAGATGAGGATGCAAGTTCTGAAGACAGGCTGGCAAGCAGAAGAGGAGGGGCCTGACCTCTGAGACCTCCAAGAAGATATAAAGGCAAATCTAAAGTACATTCAATTAACCAGAGAAAGCAAGGGGGACATGATGGAGGGCTGTGGTGGTGGACAGAGAGAGAATACAAGAAACTCACAGAGAAAACCATCACTCCACCGCACCTGACCATGCCCCGTGTGTGTCTTCTACTGTTCAATCCACTCTCGATCGATACTGTCCCATGGTCCCCCTCAGCTAAGCAGACAGGGACCAGGAAAGTGAGCCACTGCTAGGGTACAGGATATGGGGGTGCTGCTGAGTAGCCACTGAGGTCATGTGACCATGAATTCACCAATCACACCCCTCTTCATGATCTACATCATAGTTTACACCAGTCCACGAGAAGTTATGTTTGGTCCAGCAGTGCAGAAGAGCATTGCACACCCATGTCATGTAAAGAACAGTCTGGAGACTGGCAGGGAACCGTCAGGGCAGCAACAGGGAACCGGGAGAAGGGAAGCACCTTACAGCCAGGGTACGGTCTCGTCTCCCTGGATTGATAGATGCTCCACGTCCTGTCAGCTGAACTGACACTGCCCAACACAAACCCACTGAAGAAAGAGTGAGTGAGGGCTGTGGCTGTGAGAGCTCTGGGCTAGCCTTCACTGATGACGACAAATTTAACACCATCAGTTCAAATTTCCTGGTACAGTTGAGAGCTCTGTGAAGACCCACTTAGTTGATCGGGAAGCTGATTTATTAACACCGCCCTGGCAATCAGGGCAGTGCGGAGTCAAAGGGAGGTCCCTCCCTTGGACTCAGCCCAGCGTACGTGCCAGGCACAGGGCAGTCAAACTCGCCACTAGCCTGCAGTGTTCTACATCCAGCGACAGCTAAGATTTTACTGTATAGGCCTAGTTTTCATGGTAACCTTAAGTAATTATTAGCATCTGACATTAGTAGGATCAATATTTGCTCTGTTTTTACAATACAATTAAAGTGTGCAATGAATTCTAAGCTTCATAATTTTGGAGTAGGTAAAAGTATGTGGTTATATGCCTCAGTGTGGCTCTCAAAGGTTTAATAATCAACTTGTCTGGCTCTTGAGTTCCATTAAGTTTGGCCACCCCTGAGCTAAACCAAGAGGTTCGCTTTTCTCTCCACAGAGAGTTTTGCTGCCATTGCTCTGTCAGATGTGATTTATTCATAGCTATGCCAGTCATACTTTGCACTGCAAGCTAAGACCATGCCTCCCTGACCAGCCCTGCAGAGCATCTCATGACGATGCTCTATGGTGACAGAACTCTTGCCCATCGGCATAATGAAATATGCTCTACAAATGGCAGAAGCTGTGTCGGCGAGAGAACCAAGACAGTGCTGTCCACGTTGGCTCACGTCTGTTTAACTTCTGTCATTCAGAGGCTGTTTTTCACCCCTGAGTGACACAAATTATGGTGATATAAGCTGCAGTGTAGCCATAGCCAAAACCTTAGCGCAGTTGCCAACACAGGTTTCCAATAGCACGTTCTCTAACCCAGCTTGGAGCCCATTGTATTTGCCATCAGTGCTTGAATGGTGTCAAAGGGCAACATGATGATTAACTGGATATTAAATGGATGTGAAATTCTACACTCTATTCTAATACAGTATTGAATAAAATTGCTTCTCTGCATCCCAGCCTAAGACTCTTTTTAAATGACCTCTTCTTTTAATTGGAATAGCTGCTTAATTGAACTCACTAGGCCATCCACCAGCATAGTCTAATCAAGAAGATTTTACTACATATAGACAAATATTATCACATGCCACAAAGCCCAAAGTCCTACTATACAGAGACAGCAAAGAAGTGGCTGGGATTCCAGTGTACTGTATGCAAATTTTTTTTACAAAGTAGAAAGACTAAACCCTCCTTGATATGAATAAAAGGATTCATTGTTATAAACCAGATTATGCTGCTGAGTCACTTTCCTTCTCAAAGCAAAGTTTAGGGTTTGCTGGAATAGCAGCAGGGAGCAATCAACCTGGTTTGCCATGCAAAAGACTCCCCCAGAACAAAGAGGTTACAGAGGGAAAAGCTCATCTGCTTTGTTAAACCATGAAGATCAGCCTGTCTGTCTGAATTTAACATTCATAGAATCAGAAGACTGGGGTTGGAAGGGACCTCAGGAAGTATCTAGTCCAACACCCTGCTTGAAGTAGGACCAAACCTTACGAAACCAAACCAGTGAGAGCTTTGTCAAGCTGGGCCTTAAACCCTCAAATTCCTGGAGCCACAACCAAAGCCGTGTGATAGGGTGCCTCTACATGACAACATTAATGCTAACCACATGCCTCTAGACACCTAACTCTGTCAATTTAGATTTCCATTTCTGGAGGACAGTTGTTTCACTGGTGCCCTAACACACATTGGAAACCAAGTTCAGAGTACGCTCCTCCCAGAGGACAAAAGCCCATTGACAACTTCATGGGATGCACAGAGCAGAGGGTAAGAAATGGACCCACAGTTTGGTGCCTGGTGGCCGTTTGTGAGCTTTCCATGATTTGTTTAAACACAATGTGTGCAGGAGAGCAACCTCAGGAGAATTTGAGAGAGAACTTTGTACACAAGACCACTGGGTAAGCAGTTTTGGTTGGGCATGAAAAAAAGTCAAAACACTTGATTCAGACCCTCGGAGGCTAAGTTAGCTGCACCCAATACCACAAACGTGGAGGGGCAGGGGGATCTGTAAAGCAACAGACTGTTTGGATTCCTACCTGGGGCCTTCAGTTCATCGGTGACGAAGGCCAGCAGCTCCCGGTAGATGTTGCAGTAGGGCACAGGCCAGGTGAGGAAGCTATGGTATGTGCTAATGGCCTTTTGGAGTAGGTCAGAATCCGGTGGGAAATGAGGAGTCTAAAGGAAAATAAAAGAAGTGAGGATTACAATTCAAGGCTGGTCACACATACAGTCAAGGAGGTTTCTGCTTCCTCTTTGGCCTTGCATCCCAGAACCACTCAGACAGATCCAGATCCTCCCAAGGCTGAAACGTGGCTCCCACTCTGAATTACTCGGTAGCCCAAGCAAAAGAGGAGGGGGTCTCAGAGGCCATTAACATCATGGGAAAGTAGGTATGTAAGCTGGTGCTGGGAGGATGAGAGACATGAAAATTCTCAGACTGGATCAGATTAGACATCTCGCGGGCCATGCTCTCACTTAGCCAGCACTGGATGTATCTAAGGAAGGTTCAGAAAACCTATCTCCAGACACTTATAGAAGAATCTGCCTAATGGGGTTGTTTCTTCCTAAGATACATCAGCTAATGGCTTATTCTCCAAAGCAGGAGAGTTTCTCTCATTAAAGAAAAGATATTCTAAGCCACCATGGATGCTCTCATCCCTATAGAGGCCTAACCCCTTTATGAACCCTACTAAGTTCTTGGCCTCCATGGGATCTTGTAGGAATGAATTGCATGGGATAATTATGCATTGCATTAAAAAAAAGTATTTCTTATGATTGGTTTTAAATGTGTTGTGTGGCACTTAAAGACTAACAGGTTTATTTTTCTCATGAGCTTTCATGGGAGAAAATCCCACTTCTTTTCTCCCACAAAAGCTCGTGTGAAAAATAAATCCGTTAGTCTTTAAGTGCCACATGACTCCTTGGTTTTTTTGCTGGACTAGACTAACACGGCTATCCCTTTGGAAATTTAAATGTGTTGCCTTTTTGTTTCATTAAAAGTTCACTTGTTTGTTTATTATGAGAAAAAGCAAATGAGTCATCCTCTGTACATGTTATTTTGTATACTTCTATCATATCCCTTCTAAGCTGACATGACCCCAAATTTTTCATTCTGTCTGACCTGTACTCCCCCGAAGCTCTGGTACTGTCCGCAGTCAGTGACAGGATACTGGGTTAGATGGATCCAGCACAGCCAGTCCTGTGTCTTATACACTATACAGCTTTCAGCTAGGGCAGTGCTCCAGCTCCCAGCCCAGGCCTGAAGCTAATGTTACACTTGGTTAAAAAATTTAGAACTTACAGACAGAACTGCAGAATAGAAGAGCAAAGCCAGCGGAGTGACAAGGTCATAGTTGCATGTCTCTTGGACCTGCAGGAAACACAGAAGAGGATCAGTTATGCTACTTGATTACAAAAATACCTCAAAGCTATCAGGAGATGAAAGGAAGCTTGCATGAAACCGCCCAGTAACAAGAATAGCCCATATAGAGTCATCTCCAGCACCTTACCCAACGACATCAACAGGTCCTTAGCCATGTTCATCAGAGTAGATTCTCTACCCCCAGGTCAACAAGCAATCTGCCCATCACCCAGAAAACCCTGTTTATAGTGATAAGTGCCCATCTAGTTCATCTGTTACTGTACTTTGAGAAGAATGTGATTAAACCCATCCACTCAGCAGTTTCTGACAGATAGCACCTCTCCTCCCCTAACAGGTTTTACAAATGACATATACAAAGATTACTCCACACACTGCTGTGCCAGAACACAGCTGATGTTTGACAGCACAGTGACTGCAAAAGTAATAAACCATTCTGGTCAAGTAGCGAAGGAAAATTCTGTATCTTGTTGAAACTACAGGGCAAATTCTAGGGTGGCAGAAAGCAGTTTATTTAGGGCTTATCTACACTTAAAATGCTACAGTGGCACAGCTGCATCTCTGTGGTGCTTCCGTGTAGACATTGCCTAGCCCAACAGGAAAGGCTCTCCTACCACTGTCAAGTGGTGGAAGCTAGGTGGATGGAAGAACTCTGTCAATCTGGTGCTGTCTATCTGGGGACTGAGGATTTGCCTTCATGTACAACACTAAACTTGTAGTGCTTTAGTAAAGATACTCCCATGTCAACAGAAGATTCTCCTACTGGCATAGTTAATCTACGTCCTCAGGAGGTGATAGCTATGTGGACAGGAGATGCTCTCCCATGAAGATAGCTCTGGCTACTCAGCAGGTTACAGTATATAACTACATCACTTGCAGATATGGATTTTCCACACTCCGAGCAACACAGTTATGCTGCTACTGGTCTGTCAGGTAGATGTGGCCTTACATTGGCTTAAGTATGCCATGACTACACTGAGGATTAATTTGGCATAGCTATGTCAGTCAGGAGTGTGGATTTTTCAGCTTATCTTTGCAACTGCAGCTGGGGCCACTAGCTTCAAGCACATCCAAGCTATGCCTTCACCAGGAAAGTGAGGAACATTAGAAATGTGCTAACTATCTTTAAATTAACATGCTGGTAAATGCTGCTTAGCACCCAGCATGTACAAAGATAGTCACGTTTAAAAATGTGCATTAACTGGTGCCAGCCAATCCTAGATTTCCCTGTGGAGGAATAAACACCACATAAGTGAATAATAGAAAATATTTCTGCAACAATTCAAATTCAAAAGTGAATTTAGATTCCACCAGCTTTGTGACTCTACATTTTCTGAGCAACTGACCTTTATTCATACTTGTTGTAATGTGTGCTGTGCACTGAATATAAGTCATGCAACCAGATAACAGAAACAATACCAGTTGACTTGTGTCACTAGACAGCACAGGGCAAACTATTAAAATTTGTGATGAACTTACTGTGGACAATATACAGATCAAAAATCATAAGGAAACTCTCCAGTAATTATCAACCCATACAGTAATAATATAATCTGTTCCTGAACAATTGGAGAAAAGGTAGGGAGCGGGTCAAGCTTAAAAATAATCAATTTATCAGTTGCCCTATTGCCAACCCCAGCCAATAAAACACTATGAATCATGCCTCATTAAGACAAACATTATCAGTTCATTTTAATTCTTCTTCTCGTTTGAGTCTTTAAGGTAAGTACGTTTAGATCATGTTTTTAAGCTTTTCTCCTTAACTAGAAACTTTTTACAAAAAAAGAAGGTAGGATTTCCATCTACTCACATGAGCCCAGAAGCTGAGGCTTCCAGAAACCCATCAAATAATGCCAGACTCAGGATAAAATGATGAGTGCTGGCAACATTTATTTGCTTGCTTGTACTCCAGAGCCACTAGCAACACCACCTGCCAAGCTAAGGTCTCCCATCGAAGTCCTGCTGCTGCTTATCTGGGGAGACCTGATGACCTCACATCAGAAGATGAAATTGTTGAAGGTTAACAGCTCAGCACCTCAAATCCTTCACTTCCCATGCTTATCTCCAGACAGCAAATCCAACCAGCCTGCTGCTCATTATGGTGGCTGGCACATGCTCAGAAATGCCCTAAGTTCCATGTGTATTTCTGGTTACAAAGCAAACCCAGAATAGCTCAGGCAAGCCTTCCATTAAAATAGGAGGAAGCCATCAATTTCTTCTGAATTAGACAGACAGAAAAAGGAAAGCTTGCAACAAGGGAGGGTCTCAGGAAGCCAAGCCCCATAAATCCTTGTGCACCAAACCAATTGCAGCCTGGACCCTAGAAACATGCATGGCCAGGACTCCAGGAACTGTATGGCTGGGATCTCCCTTCCCTGGCTTCCCTTGCACAATGGTCAGCACACAATGGAGAATGAGACTGGAAGGAAAGCCAGGCTGCTCCTCAAATGTGCAGAGAGCAGTCGCTATTGTGGGCTTGGAAGTCATGCACACAGCAGCAATTCAGGAAGTAGGAAACCTCTCCTTGTATCTTGTGATGCTATTCAAAGTGCAGCTGTTCTGGCTTGTTCTCTTTCCCAGTGCACTGCCATGTCCCTTTTCTCTTCAGTCCCCACATGCCAGAAGCTGCTTTCTAAAGATCTGATCCTGAGCCAGCCTGCCTGTCTCCAGGTGCTCACTGACATGTAATTACAAAACCCATTAAAACTTGCCAATTCCCATCATCGCAACATGCTGATTGGAGTGAGGCAAGCTGGAATGAAGCCAACTTACAGTAAATCAGATTCACGTGGTGGGGGGGGCACCCATTCAGAGCTCAGCAGCTCTGGTGCTGAGAGAAAGAATACACACCAACACAACAGCAGGCCTGCACGCCAACACCAGTTTCTCTTTCAGTGGGCATTCGGATTGGACTTCCTCCATCTCAAAGGTTTCTTCCATGGAAAGCAAAAAATCTAACTGCAAGGGCTTCCTTGGTAACAGCAGACGACCTGAGCTACAGATTCCAGTCTTCCCATGCCTGGCGACCAAGTCCTGTCTGTTTTCCTGAGACAAACCTTGCTGAAGGAACTGGTGATGTTTAAAATTTGACAACACATTTGGCATCATCCACGCTGTGCAGGCAACAGGCAGAGATGGGCCAAATCTCTTGACTCTGGTGGATTAATTTAGAGATCTGTGAACAGCTTCTGAGTTTCTTGCACTGTTATTTGAATTATTTGCCATCCAATTCCTGCCAGTAATTCTTAGTCTAGTCCTGGGGTGGCCAAACTTATGGAACTCAAGAGCCACACAAGTTGATTATTAAACCTTCAAGAGCCACACTGAGGCCTATAGCCATATACTTTTACCTACTCCAAAATTACTAAGTTTAAAATTCATTGCACACTTTACTTTTATCATAAAAAGAGGGCAAATATTGATTCTACTAATGTCAGATTCTAATAATTACTTAAGGTTACCATGAAAATTAGGCTATACAGAAAAAACTTAGCTGTTGCTCAATGTAGAAAACTGCAGGCTAGTGGGGAGTTTTTTAAAATCCTGACCATACCGCGCTTCTCCCTGCCATCCCCGATCGCGCCGTGCTTCTCCCCACTGTCCTGACTCCCTCCTGAACTCCTAGGCTGGGACTGCTTTCCTAAACTGATTTGCTGACTTTCTTCCAGGAGGCACACTTTTTCATTCAAGAGCCGCTTGTGGCTCCCGAGCCACACTTTGGCCATGCCTGGTCTAGTCAAAGAGTTTCAGGCCAGAAGGCATGACCAGATCATCTACCCTGATCTCCTGGATATGGAAAGCCACAAGCACTGCCTGCACCCACACCCAAGTATTACAGCCCACAGGAGACTAGACTATTATGTGCCAGAGTCAACAAAGAAGAGGAGGAACCAAGCTGCACCTAGCCAGAGGCTTCCTGAAGTGACATGGAAATGATTAGTTAAAAGATATACAGATAATCCTGGACAGTGACCTGTGCTTACAGGCCGCAGTACAAGGCAAAAAAAAAAAAAACCCCAAGATCACTTAGTCAAAGTTAAATTTTTATTCTGCCTTCACCTTCACAGTGTCTTGAAGATTCCTCAGGAGCTGTTTGCTAATGTCTCATTACTACTATTTGATACTTGAAGCTGTGATGGTTAATTCTCGGTGGATGTAAATCACTTGGGGTGATGTCTACACTTAGAATTGAATTTGAATTGATGATAATCAGTTTGAATTCAACTAAATGCATGGCCACACTTGCTTTCATCAATTCGAACTGAGGAACTCCTCAGTTTGAACTGATGAAAGCTGACTTTGAAGTGGTCAAACCCGGAAGTCGTGGTCACTTTGAACCCATTAGTTCAAATTGACCCAGTGTGGCATTGTCAATTCGAACTCACTGTGAGTTTGAATTGACATGGGTTGACCTTCCTCCCAGGATGCATAGCACCCTGGAAGGAAGACCAGCCCTCCAGCACCTGGGGCAGCAGCCCTGAAGGTTCCCCCCCGCCACAACCAGCTCTGCTGGGGGGCAAGGGGATTCCTGTCCCCTGGTTGGGAACAGGGATCCAGCTCTGGGCTGGAACCGTGTACCCCGCACTTAGGGATGTGATCCCCAGGCGTGGGGAAGGGATCCCCAGGTGCGGAGAGAAGAGATCCCCACGGGGGCTGCAACCCAGCTATTAGTGTGCAGGGAAGGAAGCCCCACATGCGGCTGGGCTCCCACCATCCACGGGCAGGGAAGGGACCCACACACTTGGCCGGAGCCCCGCTCTCCATGGGCAGGGAAGGGACTCCTGCATGCTGGGCAGGGGATGCTTTTCCCTGTGCCAGGCTCAGAAAGCTAGAGCCTGACAGGGGATTAGGTGATGGCATGGCCCTTTTTGGGGGTCATGTTGCCACACCTCCCATGGTGCTCTCTCTCCAGTTCGAATTAGCAAGTCCTGTCCGTGGACACGTGAGTTTGAATTGGGGTTTCTAGTGAGGCCATGTCAATTTAAATTGACTGAATTCAAACTAATAATTATTAGTTTGAATTGACTAGTTCAAATTCAGTCAATTCGAATTAACACTCTAAGTGCAGATATAGCCTAAGTATGTTGCCATTTCCTGGTTGAATGTGCATTATTTTCAGAATCAAGGTTTCAGGTGTCAGGATTCACATTTAAGGATTCAACATTCATGGTCTGTGAACATTTTCCAACATTCCCTTAAAAGTGACCATTTCTGTGAACTTCCCTCCCTGCATGTTTGGGAGAAGACCACAGAGGGACACAGAATGCCCTCAAATGGATTTATGAGGATTGTGGCAATTGTTATTTTTGTTAACATCAACCACCCAGCTTCAGTCTCAAGGCACGCTACCAACTTGTTACAGAACCGTGTTCCCGCTGAAGGTTCGAAAGCCGTGGCAGGGAGCAGGGATTAATACAACAGCCCCAACTATGAACTGACCTCCAGAGCTAAAAGCACAAGCAATTATGTCTGGAGCTATGGAGGCAGGACTGCCTTGAGACTCAGATCCTCTGCATAATGGGCACAGTAGGAAGCTTGGTTAACCCCAGCATTTCAGATAACCAATGTGTAAAATCCTTCACCCAGACATCCCAATGATAAAATACATGGGGGAAGGGGCTTCTTTGGAGACTTCAGAGCAAGACCTGCCACACTGCACTGCAATGACCACAAAGCACCCTTCCTGCTGGATCAGACTTCATTGTGGCTGGCAGGGCCTTACCTCTTTGGTTTTCTGCAGGATTTTCTCCAGGAGGATGAGGTAGTTTCCTGCATCTCGGCTGACCAGCTCTTGCAGGCTCCAGCAATTCAGACACAGTCCAGCTGCCAGAGAGAGAAAGGAGAACCACATTTCAAACACACCCAACACTCCAGAGGTGGCAGTGGGAATGTACTAAAGGACCTGACAACACTTGGCATATGGGCTAGCAACTTGTTTCAGTAAGATTCAGAAACCCAGAGTGTCCATTCTATTCTGTTCTGGGGGTCTTGTTCTGCCCCACTGCCATTGTATCTAAACATCTTCCACTCAGGTATTAAGAAGTGACGCGACTAATGTCTGTCATGGGGGTTCATTTCTTCTTTCCTTCTCTTGCCAGGAGGATAACTATACATGTAATGGAAGCAACTGTTTCAGCAGAGTTTGAGTTTCTTTCTGTGTCCATGCTGAGTTTATATTAAAAAATGAAGGGTTCTGAGTTATTACCTGGCTGTCTGACTGAGACTTGCCCACATGCTCAGGGTTTAACCAATTACCATGCTGGGGTCAGGAAGGAATTCTCCCCCAGGGCAGATTGGTAAAGGCTCTGGAGGGTTTCCACCTTCCTTTATAGCAGGCATCTCAAACTCAAATCACCATGAGGGACGCATGAGGGGTAGTATGTTAGCCCAAGAGCCGCACTACTGAATCCCTTTTCATACAACGATATTGCAAATATCAGTAATGATAGTGTCATTGAGGGCTGCAGGATATAGCTTTAGAGGCCGCATGTGATCCACAGGCCACGTGTTTGAGACCCCTGCTCTACAGCATGAAGCATGATCCACCTTCTGGTGGATTCTCTGTACCTTAAAGTCTTTAAACCATCATTTGAGGACTTTAATAACTCAGTCATAGGTTAGAGGTTTGTTGCAAGGGTGGGTGGGTGGGTGAGGTTCTCTGACCTGCATTGCTCAGGAGGTCAAACTAGATAATCCTATTGGTCACAGAAGTGCAAATGAGGCACTTAAAGCAGAAAACTCAGGAGATTTAAGATCCTCTTAGTTCCTGGAAGTGCTTGTCCCACAGCCTGGGACACGCCCTGAGAAATCTCCGTCACCAGCACAGATGAGGTTTACCCCTGTGGTAGAAAGGTCCATTGTGCCAGACGAGTGGTGCCTTCACCCACAATCCTCACACAGAGATTTAGGCTCTTTTAGATGCTCTGTGCTCTTGCCCCAGAGCCCCTTGAAGGGGAGGACTTGCCCCGACAGCGATGGTATGTCTGGGGTATGGAGGTTATGAGGCAAATAATTCTACTGTAGTCACCCAGGTATTTAACATCCCTCATTTCCAAGCCTCACATCATTATCACCACACAATGCTCCGCCTGGTAGCTACCGTTAGGAGGGCTGAGAGTTAGAGTCAGGAAAGGCCAGGAAAGCAAGCTAAGGACAGAGTCCTCAGTCAAAAGATGCCTTCCAATATATGGACACGGCTACTAATCTCAGCCAAGAGGAATAAAAATCGGGCTGTTTCATACGAACACTTTCCGTGCCCCTTGTGGCCGGAAAAGTTGGCTCTCCCCCTACAATAAGTGGACTCGGCTCTGTAGTCCTGGGTCTGGAGGAGTTGTCATTTTCCACCCCGGGCAGGGGCAGGAGAAATTCTCACTCCTTACCCTGGCCCCAGAGGACTCCTGTGAGCCCACTAATTTGTAGGGCCCATGCCACTGCTTGCATTGCCCACCACTGCACCTCCTCTGCAAGGAAAATACATCTCCTGACACTTGCTTCTTTGGTAGTCAGTTCACAGCACTGGCAAGGCAATGGTGCAGCACACCTCCCTGTTCCATAGCTCCTCCTCTTTCCAGATCAGAGAGTCACCTCAGTCCCCAATTCCCCCCAGCTGGTCACAGAGGAAACATTCAGTGCTATGGCAGGTCCTGCTCCCTCACTGCACTCCTGACAGAACGGTCCCTGGAGAAGAGATTCACTTGTTGGCTGCTCAAGTTTCATATTTCAGAAGAGCGAAGATAGTTTGAAAGAAAGCGATTGGTGTAGCAAAAGTACTGCATGAGAACTACTGCAGAGAATTGCCTGTCCTGGGACCTACAAGGAGCCGTGTGTCATTTAGAGAGTCCTTCCAAGCAAAGCCACTTGGGGAATGGGAAGACCATCTGCTAGCATACCTCACATTAACCATTTAATTGCCAGTCCTCTCCCACCACTGCTCATGCAGTCAACTATTAAGATTCCCTCAGTCTTGCTACCTGGACCATTGGCCAGTGTAGCTGGTCCACAGAGAAACACTCACGCAATTTCAAAGGGTAGCCTTGTTCCGAAAAACTACTCTGAGAAGGGGTACAACCAGGTCCCTTTTTTATTGGATCATTGTGGCTCTGGAGGAAATGTGATCAGATGGCAAGTAAAAGATATTTTTTCCCTAACTGCCAGATCAACCTGCACATCTTAGAGTCAAGTCTGGTTCTTTCTATTTCATGCATCATTGCTAGGCACCTTTGCCCAGCTCTGGTTACTTCTTATTGTGATTAAGCTGTGCACATTTACCCATAGAAGGAAAGATGCTGCCATAGGAACTGAATTATGTAATTGTGTAAATACTGTGTAAATCAAACGAAACTCCAGCTCCCTCCCCAATAGTTGCACTGACTTTACAATGTAAACCGCCACAGTAAACTTATTATAGTCTGTTAACACCAGGAGGTAGAATTTTGAATACAGCCAGAACACAGAATATGGGAGCTAACACACTGCTCTAACTAAAAGCTTTGCACTTTCAAAGCCACCTAGTTGTCCAGTTCCTCTTCATTTTGAATCTGAAAAGCTCAATTGTAATACTCCAAAAGTTTCTTGTTTTAGAAATGGTCTAGATACCCAAACAAGAAGCAGAGACTATAACGTCAGAAGTGACCATTATGATCATCTAGTCTGACCTAGGGTTACCAGACATCCGGCAAAAGGAGGACATGTCCTCCTTTCTACCTTCATGTCCTTCAGGCATTCTAAAAACAGGTGATTTTGTCTGGCTTCTTCCTTCTGGGGAGTCGAATGTTGCCCTAAAACAGCCAAGCTCCTGAGCCAAACAGAGGGACCTTCCCCCAGTGGCTGGGTATCAGAACAGGGAACTTGGAGGCAGTCGTGTGCATCCATGGCCCAATTGCAGCTCAGCACAAACCAATCCTCACTAAGAAGGTGGGAATCCCATGCCTGTGGCCTTAGCTGACCCATTTCCTAACAGCATCTTGATTAGTTCTGTATGTAGCAATAGTTCCTCTTAATCTCAGGGTCATGGGTTTGAGACCCATGTTAGGTATTTCAATTTTTTGGCTTGTTGCTCCCTATGAAAGGGCTAAATCAGGGGGAAAATATAGGGACACTAATAAAATGAAGGAAAATAAAGTAAAATAGGCTGCTGTAGAAAATGAAAAATGAGGGGTAAATTAACTGCTTTTTTTTGCCTTTTTTTTTTTTTACTTTTTTCAGTGCTTTTCAAGTTTATATTTGCAAATTTAGTTTAACTTTTTTTAGCCTCATGAACATTAATGAAAGGGCCATGGAAATCTTTCATTTAATGAAAAATCCAGTTTTTGGTAAAAGAAAACATTTTGGTAATTTTTTTTATTTTAAGATAATTTAAAGAACACATGACATTGTGCAGTTTTAGTGCTGCATTCATTAATCATTACCCATTTTCCATGACATAATATGGTAATGACAGTTATACTAATATTACATTTTCTCCATGTCCTCCAATGTCCTCCTTGTCATACTTCCCTGTCCTCCCTTCCATGCCTTGGTATCTGGTAACCCAAGTCTGACCTCCCGCACAATGCAGCCCACAGACCCTCATCCACTCACTCTTGAACAAACCCCTAACTTAAGACTAGGTCACTGAAGTCCTCAAATAATGATTTAAAGATTTCAAGGTACAAAGAATCTACCAGCAAGCAGAACTGGAACCAGCAATTCTGGCGCTCCTTGCAATAAGTGGCGCCTGGAGCGAGCAGTGAGGAACGTGTCCTTTAATGGAGCAGCTTCACTGAGCCGCTCGGGTGCCCAGGACAAAGCCCCATTTGCCCCACCAAGCTTATGGTCCTACCAGCAAGCGACCTGTGCCCCATGCTGCAGAGACAGGAGGAAAAACCCAGGGCCTCTGCCAATCTGCAGTGGTGGAAAATTCCTTCCTAACACCAAATATAGTAATCAGCTAACTCCTGAGCATATAGTCAAACCACACCAGCCAGACACTCAGAAAGAATTCAGTGTAATAACTCAGAACCCACCTTATCAATCATTCCATTGACATATCTACCACCAGGAACCAAACATCGGTCAGTTCCCAAACTAACCTACCCCATTATACCATCCCATCCATAAATTTATAAAGCTCAGTTTTGCAACCAGCTAGTTTTTTTGATCCCACTGACTCTTTGAAAAGTTATTCCAGAACTAGTCCTCTGATGGATAGAAACCTGTTTCTAATTTCAAGTCTAAACTTCCTGATGGCCAGTTTATATTCATTTGTTCTTGTGTCCACATTGGGACTGAACTTAAATAATTCCTCTCCTTCCCTCATATTTCTCTCTCTGACTTATTTATAGAGAGCAGTTGTATCTCCCCCCCAGCCTTGTTTTGATTAGGCTAAACAAGAAAGGCTCTTTGAGTCTCCTCTCAGAATGCAAGTTTTCCATTGCTTGGATCATCCTAGTGGCCCTTCTCAGCACTTGTTCCAGTTTCAGTTCATCTTTCTTGAACACGGGGGAGCAGAACCGCACACAGTACTCCAGAAGAGGTCTCGCCGGTGCCTTGTATAACAGCACTAACACCTCCTTATTTCTACTGGAAGTATTTGTCTAACGTATCCTAGGACTGCATTGGCTTTTTTCAAGGCCACATTACAGCTCACAGTCATCCTGTAATCAACCTACATGTTCAAGTCCTTCTCTTCCTTTGTTACTTCCAACTGAAGTGTCCCCAGCTTATAGCAAAAGTTCTAGATATTAGTCACTAAATGCATGATCTTGCACCTTCCAGTATTAAGTTTCATTCTATTTCTATTACTCCAGTTTACGTGATCATGCAGATTTTCTATGATATCCTGCCTTCCTCTGTATTGGCAACACCTCCCATCTTTGTGTCACTCACATGTAAAAGGTGAATTTTCCCACTTGGATCTTGCTGTGGCTAAACTCCAACCTGGTGATGGAAGGTAACCTGCTAGGCCCCTGATCAGAGAACAATTATGTGGTGTTGTCTTTCAGGGTCAGAAAACAGCAAACAATAACAGTTTTCTAAGAAACCCACTGCAAGTAACCCCAAACCGGTTCAGACCAGCTCCTGGGGAAGCGATAAAATAAACTACAGTGAACATCTGCAGAGCTCAAGGTCAGTAAGCTGCCAGGCAAGCAGGTGATATGCTAACTTTGGGGGGCCTTTTAGCCATAAAAAGGGGGCTCTGTTCCGGGACACGTTGCAGAAACGATAGGTCAGCAGCCTGTCGTGTCACCAAGGGATCTGGCCACCCCACGGCACTCCCTGCCATCCATTAGGGAGGTGTTGAACCCCTTCACTGATCACCAAGGGAGCCTGCAGTTCTTTTCCTTTTCTTTGCCCTTTTTGACTTTTTTTACTACTTTCTTTTTCACCTGGCCACCCTGGATTGTAGGGTCACAGGCCTTGGCATATCCAAAGGGGGTGGGCAGGGGATGTTCAAGTAGTTGCAACCAGTGGCGGTGGCCTCTGATTTTTATGGCCGCAGACAGCCATGGTGAGCTGTTAAGTTCGGCTGAGCTGATTTCAACACCGGTCTGGTCAAGTGGAGGTTTTTTGAGAAGCACGCAATCGGTTGACATCAGACCGGTGGGGTCTGATTTTTATGGCCGCAGCAGCTACAGTGAGCTGTAAGTTCGGTCGAGCCAATTTCAACACCAGACTGTTCTCTCACGCTTTTCACTCTATCAAAGAAAGAGGTCTGCTGTCTGTCTCTCTGAAGATAAGATCCAGATGTGGTAAATATAACCTGGTCAAATCTGGGATTTAAATTGGGAAATGCTTTTTGGGGTTGTGTGTATATGCATTACCACTGCTCTAAACTTACTAACCCCACAGATCAAAATCAAGCTGGTGTTTGTTACCTCTAACTACTCTCCCACAATCCAATCTGGGTAACAGCAGAGTGAAAGAGTGTGATAAGAGAAGAAATCCATTTGTATTTCCCACCAGGCACCCCAGCTGACCCTTGTAACTCCTAGCCGCAAACAGCCCATGGCTAGCCCTACCAGGCTGTAACCCATGGTGTCTGGAGAGCAAGGGTGAGAAAGCAAGGTGTTTGTGCTGTGCTCAGCTGCGCACGATGTTCCAGTGTGTGTGTGTTAAAACAGAAAAGCTCTTTCACCCACGGATTGTGCTCACTCTCTGTCTCCCACGAACCCCACTCTGCTAAACTGCACCAACCAGGACTGGCACTGGGGTTTTACTTCAGAGTTAGGCACAGGGTTTGGGATAGGCATTGTAGTGGTATTAGGGCTCTATTTTCTGTTTATGGGGCTATTAATTTGTGCTTGGAGGATCTTTAAACACCTTAAAGAAATAGAGTCCTGAAAATGCAGTTTGTATGGGGAGTTGTGACAAGTGGAATTTAATAGGAGTTGCAAGCTTAAGCTGCTATTACTGAATTTGATAATTTTTATACAATATTGTTAAACCTTATTAGAAAAAATATTAACCTTTCATTTAATCTACTTTTTTTTTTCCTTTTCTGTAACCCTATCTACCTCAAGAAAAGTTACATAAATTGTGATTAACCAGAAACTAGTGGTCTGGTCTCTTACCTCTTGATTGGGACACACTCTCACATTGTGGGGTCCGCTCCCCAGCACCCCATTCTCCCACAACATCACAAACTTTATCAGCAAGCTCTCACTTTTTGTGCCAAGGACAGTAAGGTTACATTAAAGTGGTCCCAAGACTGATCCCCGGCGAACTCCACTAGTAGCTTCCCTCCATCCTGACAGCTCACCATTCAGCATGACCTTTAGTAGTCTGTCCTTTAACCAGTTCTTTATCCACCTATACCCGTCTTTTTCAGTTTAATTAATAATTGCTTATGAGAAACTATATCAAATGCCTTACTGAAATCTAGGTAAATTAGATCCACTGCATTCCCTTTGTCTAAAAAATCTTATCCTCTCAAAAAAGGAGATCACGTTGGTCTGCCACAATCTACCTTTTGCGAAACCACAATGTATTTTGTCACAATTGCTTTTAACCTTGATGTCCTTAACTACTTTCTCTTTTGATTTTCTTAAGAGTCTACCCCAACCTGGCATAATCTCCTGTGATTTGTTCCAGTAGGAGTCTATCTGTATTTGTCACTACAGAAAGACTCAAACTCTAAGGTCAGAAAGTACCAATATGATCATCTAGTCTGACCTCCTGCACAATGCAGGACAAAAACATCTTATCCACCCACTCCTGTAATAAACCTCCATTCTATGACTGAGTTATTTAAGTCTTAAAATCATGAGTTAAAGACTTTAAGATCCAGCAGCAAGTGAGCCATGCCCCACAATACAGATGAAGGCAAAATAAAAGCCAAACCCAGAGCCTTAGCCAATATGTCCCGGGGCGGGGGGAATCAACCTCCTACCAATCCTAAATATGGCAATCATTTAAACCCTGAACATGCGGGCAAGTCTCACCAGCCAGTCACCCAAGAAGAATTCTCTGTCTTAACTCAGAACCCACTGCATCCAACCTCCCTTCTCAGGCCACTGGCATATCCATCACCAGTAATCAAAACTGAGTCTATTGCCAAACCAGGCCATCCCATCACACCATCCCTCCATAAAGTTATCAAGCTCAGTTTTGAAGGCAGTTATGTTTTTTGCCCCCACAGCTCACACTGGAAGGCTGTTTCAGAACTTTACACCTCTGATGGTTAGTAACCTACACCTAATTTCAAGCCGAAATTTCCTGATGGACAGTTTGTATCCATTAGTTCTTGTGCCCACATTGGGACTGTGCTCAAATAATTCCTCTCCCTCCCTGGTATTTATTCCTCTATTTCTATAGAAAGCAATCATATCTCTCCATAACCTTCTTTTGGTTAAGCTAAACAAGCCAAGTTCTTTAAGTCTCCTCTCATAAGACAGGTTTTCCATTCCATGGATAATCCTTGTAGCCTTTCTCTGCACCTGTTCCAGTTTAAATTAATCTTGCTTAAACATTGTGGACCAGAACTGCTCATAATATTCCAGATGTATTCTCACCAGGGCCTTCTATAGAAGTACTAACACCTCCCTCTCTCTACTGGAAATACCTCTTCTGATTTATCCTAGGACCACATTTGCTTTTTTCATAGCCATTATCACACTGGTGATTCATGGTTAACTTGTGACCAACCAGTACTTTCAGGTCCCTTTCCTCCTCCATCACTTCCAAATGATGTATCCCCAATTTACAGGACAAATTCTTGTTATTTGTCCCTAGATGAATGATCTTGCACTTCCTGTTATTAAATTTCATCCTACTACTAAGTCTCCAGTTTACAAGATAATCCAGATCATTCTATATGATATCCCAATCATTCTGCGTATTGACAATACTCCCCAGTTTGGTGTCATCCACAATTTAATTAGCGCAGTCCCACTTTTTGTGCCAAGTTCAGTAACAAAAAGGTTAAATAAGACCAGTCCCAAGACTGATCCCTGAGGGCCTCCACTAATAACCTCCCTCTGGGTTGACAGTTCACCCTTCACTATGGCCTACTGTAGTCTCCACTTTAACCAATTCCTTATCCATCTTTCTATTTTCATGTTAGTCCCCACCTTTTGTAACTTAACTAATAATTCCCTATATGGAACTGTACCAAATGCTTTGCTGAAATCTAAGTAAATTCAGTCCACTGCATTCTCTTTATCCAAAAAATGTATTATCTTCACAGAAAAGGGTATCAGGGTAGTTTGGCACAATCTAGATTTGCTGTTTCAGTGTGACCTGTTCCCATGATTTACACTTCCCGCATTTATTTCCTCCTAATCTGTAAATTCCCCCATCTTCAAAGCATCGGACAAAGTGGGATTTTCTTCCATGAAAGCTCAT
The DNA here is from genome assembly GCA_007922195.1 of Podocnemis expansa. Lineage (NCBI taxonomy): Eukaryota > Metazoa > Chordata > Testudines > Podocnemididae > Podocnemis > Podocnemis expansa. Next base: position 5,099,883 of record ML682310.1, read on the forward strand.
GCAATAAATAAATTTGTTAGTCTTCAACTTAGAACTCCTGGTTTGTTTTACAGAACTAGAGTAACATGGCTGCACCTTTGGAACTTGGCAACTTGCAAGGCACTGAATACAGCCGTTTGAAGTGGAAATCCACCAACTTCATGAAACAACTTGCACAGATTCAGACACACATAATTTTCCTTTCCAAATGCAAAAAATTGGATATCATACCTAATGGACTGAAGGTCAAAAGTCCTTTACAATCAACATAGTACATAGACTACAGTAAGAGATTATGCTACACACTCACGCAAAAACTTAGAAACCATATGATCAGAATTCTGTACAGCAAACAGAAGAAAACTGAAAATAAACTCTCAACATGGGACTCTCTTATTCAAAACCAAACTACAACACATTCCTCCACATGGCTGGACTTCATAAAAAAGAAAATCCATCTACAACATACTTTGCTTTCCTACAGAAGAAGGAAGACACCAAACTGTCTAAACCAGGGGTCTCAAACACATGACCCCTAAAGCTATTTCAGTGGTAGGGCCCTCAGGCTAACATACTAGTCCTCATGCAGCCCTCATGGTGATTTGAGTTTGAGACCCCTAGTCTAAACTACTATGCACCACAAAGGACAAGAAGAGTGACACCTTCAGCCTACCCAACACCACTGTTAATCTTTTGCACTATATACTTACTATAGCAGAGCAATCTGTTATCTCAAGGACTTTCCTTCTGTCCTACAACCCCCAAGCAGAAGACATAATTCTGTGGTGACCTGGAGGACTATTTTCGCCATCTCAGACTCAAGGAATATTTCCACCACACCAACAATATAGGAAGTGACCTAGAGATAAATTCCTGCCTACAATGCAAGAAGAAATATTTTTCTTGGAATCCTCCTGATGGTCGGAACAACAGACGTGGTTCCCAACGTTTTCTCTGCTGTGGCACACCTTGATACCTTCAAATTTTTCAAGGCACACCACCATTAAAAACTCATGAATATTCAAAATAGCTCAAAATAACATGAATATTTATGAACCATGGCACAGTAGTTTGGAAATGCTGCTATGTGGGGCAGTAGGGGTAGCAGAGCAGGGATGGCAAGACAGGGGAGGTCAGGAGTTATTTGCAGTGGCAGGAGTGAGTGTGGGGAGCAAAGCAGGGCAGGGGAAGGGCCGGCACAACCCAATAAGCCTGGTCAGCATTGCAGGGGGGCGCTGGCACCTGCTCTGCTTGCAGGGGCTGCCAGAAATGGTACCTGGGCAGGGGTGGCCAAAGAGGACAAGGGCAACCATGCGGGGAACAGCACAAAGGTGCCAAGAGAGGAGAGGGGAAGGGAGAACAGCAGTGGCTTGGGGGGGGGGGACAGGGGGGAACCTGGGTAGTGGGACAGTAGGGCAGGGGAGCACAACACAGAAGCCAATTCCCCCTTTCTCCACAGTGGCTCCTCACCCCACTGCTGCTCCCTCCCACCCCAGTGGGTCCCGTTCCCCACTCCCCCAGCCCTCTGCTGCCTGTGATGGACCCTCCCATCACTGCAGGGGCCAGAACTATCCCTCCAGCCCCCAGCTCACCCCCCAGCTACACGCCCCCAACCAAACAGCCACCCCACAACCTCAGCTACACACCCTCTGCTACACATCCACCCCCAACCCAGCTCTGCTACACACATACCCCGTGCCCCGCACAACCCCCAGCATTCCCCCTCAAAGCCCTTACCTTGGCTGTTTGCAGGTTGGCTGACAAGCTGAGAGCTGCTTCCCTGCTACAAACTACGTTCTGGGGCCCCCTAAAGGGCTCACTATCGGCCCCCACTGCTACCTTCCATGTGGCCCCAGTCCCCCCCCTGCAGCCCTAACCACCCCACAGAACCCCCAGGACTCCTTTTTTGTTTTGCTGAACATGACTATCCCTCTGGACCTCATAAATTATTCTTGGGTATGATATTTATAAAGATCTTCCCATCATGAAGCTTGTAAATTGATAATCTTTCACTTAACATAAATAAGCTAATGCTGAACTACAAAGTTAAAATCAACATTTAAAAATTTTTTTTAAACTATGAGCATTAATTAATTTAAAAAAGTGGTAAAATTAATGATGGCTCAAAAATAAATACCACATTTAAAATTTTGGCAGGCAAATATTACAAATGTTTCATATAGGCTTGGGTTTATGTGCACTAGACATTTAATACAAATAATTATAATAAATAAAAATAAGTTAAAAAAAGGTTCCTAGTGTGTAGCTATAAATGAAAAACACCAAATTTCAGTGAAATTCTCCAAAGTACTCAAGTTTATAAGACTCTTGCCCCCTCAAAAATATTAAATAGCATATACAAAAGAAGCTAAAAAATTACTTACCAAAAAAATGATACAGCACAGACATCACACACAGCTATAATGATTGTCTAAGAGGGTAGCACTGTATTTATATGTAGCAGCCTATATGGACCTACCTGGTAAACTAATTTAACCAAAGCCAAACTAAAAATTGTCACAAAGTCAAAGGAAAAGGCAAAACAACAGGTAATAAAAGAAAAGGAAAAGGCAATATTTCACAAAATTAAAAAATGGCAGAATAAATGGCCACACAGGAATTAAAAGCTGAGCCCAAGGGAAAATTCCTACTATTGTGCCGTCTGTTGCTTGCTCCTGCTTTTTTAGCATGTCAGTGTAAAGGTGATGGGCAGATAATGGTGAACTCTGCAATTCAGACGAAGCACAGATCCTAATGATAGTTTGGCTTGATGAGCCAAGAGTGAAAAGTGCTTAGGCTTCCAGCCCTACTGGCTCTGCTAGATGGGAACAATTTCTATATTTTTCTATAGTTTCATTTCTGTCCACCAAATTGAGGATGGGACCCCTTATTCCTTCGGGCCCTAGGAGGCTGCCTGCTTTGCCTACCCCAAAAGCCACCACTGCTTTTTGCCAGCCCTGCACAGCCCACATGGCTGGGCTGAGCACGGAGGGAGCTCTAACTCTACCTCTCCCAGACTCTCACAGCACACTTTGGGTGTTGCTGTGGCACACCAGTGTGGTGTGGCACACTGGTTGGGAACCACTGGACTAGACTTCTACACTGATTGTTTCCAACACTGTGCAAAGGCCGAAATCGTGGACTAGCAATATTCCTTACACCATAACCTCAACCTTGCAGAATGCAATGCCATCCACAGCCTCAGAAACAACTCTGACATTATTATTAAGGAGGCTGACAAAACAGGCGGTATCGTCACCATTAATCAATCAGATTATGATCAGGAAGTTTATAAAAAAAACTCTCCAGCACAATATTCTACAAAATACTTTTCTTTGACCCCATTGAGGAATACCAAAAGGAACTACAACACTTACTCAAGAAACTCCCCAAGGCAACACAGGAACAAATAAAAAGACAGACACACCATCAGAACCCCAACCAAGGATATGCTATCTCTTACCAAAAATCCACATACATGAAAGCCCCTGATCCCCCTTCATCTCAGGCATTGGCACTCTTACAACAGCCTTACCTGGCTATGTGGACTCTCTCCTCAGACCCTATACCATCAACACTTCAAGCTATCTTTGAGATACCACAGACTTCCTCAGAAAAATCTAATCCATTATTAAGCTTCCTGGCCACTATGCACGTAGAAGCTCCTTACACCAACATCTCACACAAAGATGGATTACAAGCTATTAGAAGAACCATTCAAGATAATGCCACAGCACACCTCATGGCTGAACTTTGTGACTTTGTACTCACCCACAACCATTTCAGATTTGAGGATAATTTATACCTTCAAGTCAGCAGCACTGCTGCAGCTACCCACATGGCCACATAATATACCAATGTTTTTATGGCTGACTTAGAACAAAGCTTCTTCTAATCTCACCCCCAAGTACCACTCCTCTGCTTACGCTACATTGACAATATCGCCATCATCTGGACCCATGGAAATAATGCCTTTGAAGAGTTCCATGGGAATTTCAATAATTTCCACTCTACACTCAACCTCAATCCATAACACTCCACACAGGAGAGCCACTTTCTGGACACTGCAGTACCACTTAACGGTGGACACCTGAACATCACCCTATACCATAAACCTACAGATCACTATAGCTACCTTCAACCCTTGAGCTAACACCCAGGACACATCACTTGATCCATTATGTACAGCCAAGCCCAAAGATATAACTGCATTTGTTCTCATCCCTCAGATAGAGACAGACATCTTTAGGATCTCTACAAAGCATTCTTAAATCTACTGTACCCACCTGTGGAAGTGAAGAAACAGATTGACAGAGCCAGACAGGTACCCAGAAGTCAACTACTACAGGAAAAGCCCAAGAAAGAAAACAACAGAAAGCCACTGGTCATCACCTGCAACCCTCAAGTCAAACCTCTGCAGCACATCATCAAGGATCTACAGCCTGTTCTACAAGATGACTCCTCGTTCTCTAAGACCTTCAGCAGCAGACCTCTTCTTGCTTACAGATAACCACCCAACCTTAGGTAGATACTTATCAGCAACTACAGACCTAACAGAGTCATTAAAACAGGCACATATCCCTGCAACAAACCACACCTCCAACTTTGCCCACATATCTGCACAAAAGGCACTATTACAGGACCTAAACAAACCAGCTACTCCATCAAAGGCTTATTCCCCTGCTCATCCACCAATGTGATTTATGCCATCCTGTGCCAGAAATGCCCTTCTGCCCTCTATATTGGACAAACAGGACAGTCTCTGAACAAGAGAATAAATTGGCACAAATCTGACATCAGAAATCACAACATTCTAAAACCACGGGGTCAGCATTTCAATCTTTCTGATCACTCCATTGATGACTTACTAATTGCGGTGCTCAGACAGATCAAGGCTTCAGAGGGAAGCTGCTGAGATTGAATTTATTTGCAAATTTGATTGCATTGTTTCAGGACTTAATAGGGACTTTGGATTTTTCTCTCATTACATCAGGTGGTTTGATCTCATCTTCCTCTATATGCTGTTCCGCAGTGTTTGAATCTTTACAACTGCTTTGATTTGCTGTTATAGTGAGCCCTCTTCTCATGACTTACACTTCCTTGCATTTATTTCCTTCATTTCTGTAAGTTCTCCTATCTTCAAACCATCTGATGAAGTGGGATTTTCTCCCACAAAAGCTTATGCAATAAATAAATATGTTAGTTCCTATGTGCCACAGGACCCCTTCTTGGTTTTACTGAACTAGACTAAAACAGCTGCGACTTTGGAATAAAGCCATGTTGTAATTTATCCCAGTAACTGATAACCTTGATATCTTTAAGTACTTTTTCCTTCAAAATTTTCTGCAAGACCTTGCATACTACCACAGCCATCCTGCAGGGAAGAGGGGCGATCAACCGTGGCCCCACGCCATCCTGCTGTGAGCAGGGGAGCACAGTGCCTGCACCATGCCCCCCACGGCTGCAATGTCGCCGTCCCCTCCCTGAAGGTGGTGGGGGGGAAGCCCAGAACCTGTGCTCCCTCTAAGCTGTGCGCGTGTGCACACGCACACAAGTTATGAAGTCTACGCACACAACAAAATAAAGCACGCACAAAAAATTCAACAGTGCCAATATTTTTATGCTACTTTTAAGAAGGCAATTTCAAGTAACATGTTTCAAATAAGGTTTTGTAATTTATAAAATCATTTCCATCACCAGATCCAAAGAAAATTTAGATATTATTTGAATCATACACACTTACTTCACTGCACTCACAAGTTTGACCATACTCACTGGAGTGTGCACAAATTTGGACACTGCTTCCAAAAATTTGCACAAAAGAAATTTTTTGCACACACAGCCTATGAAAAATTACAGGGAACATTGCCCACAACTGGCCTCTGCTCTGGGCTGGTCCTCCCCCACCCCAGGACAGAACTGCTGGCCCAGGGGTACAGTGGGCCAGCCTAGAGGCTGGGCTTCACTCTCTCACCCCTATCCTGGGCCGGCTGCTTGCCCTGCAGCCCAGAGGCAGGGCAGGAGATCAGAGCCCATCCTCCAGACCAGTCTCTTCACCTCAGAGGCAGAGTGGCTGACTCAGGGGAGGAGCAGGAGTGCGGGGCCAGCCTCTGGGCCGGCCCACCCTCCACCCCAGCATGGGTTGCATGTCAGGGGGCCCTCAGGGTGATCAGCCCTGGGCCCCTCATCCCACTAGGGACAGCCCTGCATACTACCGAGGTCAAACTAACAGGCCTGTAGTTACCCAGATTACTTTTACTGCCTTTTTTGAAAATAGGAACTATATTAGTAATTCTCCAGTCATACAGTATAACCCCTGAGTTTACAGATTCATTAAAAATCCTTGTTAATGGGCTGACAATTTCTTGAGCCAGTTTGTCATGGGGTAAGCCCTCCCCAGCGCCACCCTCGGGGAAAAGCAGGGTAAGCGCTAGCCAGGAGGGCGTCTCCCCGAGCTTCTCACCACGCTGTTAAACCATTTAAACTCAACCCCAGAGTCAGGGAAGCATGGCCTAGTAGCCAGAGTCCATACATTAAGTCAATGATGGGGCACTGTACACAGGTGGGGGGGCTCAGGCCCTCCCATTCCACTGAGCCCAGCCCAGGGCCCTATGAGTGCTGGGGGTACAGCACCCAGTCAGCAGGGATCCACACTGAAACACGCTGACTAGCTCTTCTCTACACCCCAGCTCCATCCTTCAGGCCCCCTGGGCTACTTCCTACCTGGGACAGGGTATAGGTCTGGTCGGGTGTTGAACTGTGATTCCCTCTTTCCTGGGACAGCAGTCGTTGGCTTTTCCATGGGTCCTGGACATCAGCCACGAGGCTTTCCTTCTGTGGTAACCACTCCATAGGATCCACTGTGGTCACCAAGTCTCCTATGGAATGGGGCTGGTGTAGCTCTGCGGCAGGAGCCTGCAGCAGACGTCCTTCTCCTCCACTGGCCAGCCCAGACTGAGCGGTGCTGCTCCCTCTTATAGTGGGGCGGCAGCCTGAGCATGCTCAGCAGGGCTTAAGGGGCAGAGCTTCTGCTGCCCGCAGGGCAGGCTGTGTTACTGCAGTGCGGGGTGAGTCAGCCCCGTCACACAGTTCCTTTAATATCCTGGGGTGGAGATTATCTGGGGCCCCAATTTAGTCACATCAAGCTGCTCAAGGTTTGCTTCTACCTTGGATATGGTGATTTCCGCTTCCATGTCCTCATTCCCATTAGCTACCCTACCTCACCTTCACCCTCTCAAAAACAGAGGAAAAATGCTTCTTTAGATATTTGACCATGCCTAGATTACCCTTGACCTCCACCCCATCCTTAGTTTTTAGCAGTCCCACTTCCTTTTTTGTTTTCTTCCTATTTATATGGCTAAAGAACCTTTTACTACTGGTTTTAATTCCCTTTGCAAGATCCAGCTCTGCTTGACCTTAGATCTTTCTCACTTTATCTCTACATGTTCTGACCTCCAGAAGGTAGCACTCCTTGCTGATTCTTCCCATTTTCCACTCCTTGTAGGCCTTGTGCTTCCTTCTAATTACCTGTCAGAGAGGCTTACTCATCCAGCTTAGTCTACAACTCTTGCCTATGAATTTTTTCCTGTTTCTTGGAATACAGGCTTCAGACAGTTTCTGCAACTTTGCCTTGAAGTGATTCAAAGCCTCTTTTACTTTTACACCCAGGAGTCCTGTACTCCAGTCCACTTCCCTCACTATTTCCCTTAACTTCCTAAAGTTAGCCCTTTCAAAGCCAAAGAGCCAAGTCACAGATCTATTTTTGTTTATTCTTCCATTTAGTTTGAACTGAATTAACTCATGGTCACTTGAATCTAGGTTGTCCTCTACAACCATTTCCTCTATGAGGTTTTCATTACTCACCAATGCCAAATCTAGTACAGTATCCCCTCTCATTGGTTCAGGAACAATTTGGTGAAGGAATTCATCAGCTCACACATCCAGGAAAATCTGGGCCCTTTTCTTACTATTAGCACATATTCTCCAGTCTATATCTAGGAAGTTAAAGTCCCCCATAATAACACAGTTCCCAGTAGTATTTACTTCATTAAAGAGATCCCTATCCATATCTAAATCAGATCCCAGTGGTCTGTAACATACCCCAAGCACTATTGCTGGAGACACTCTAGTAGCTTTCTTCCCCAGTGTGAATCTTACCCAAATAGACTCTGTCCTGTTAATTCCATCATTCTGAATTTATTTATAGTCTACCTCATCATTGACGTAGAATGCTACTCCCCCACCTTTGCTTTCATATCTCTTTCCTAAAGAGCACATAACCTTTAATGCTCATATACCACTCATGACTACTATTCCACCATGTTTCTGTTATCCCTATAATATCTGATTTCACTTCCTTTACCAGTAGCTCCAGTTCCTCCATTTTGTTACCCAGGCTTACCACATTAGTATATAAACATTTTAGTTTTTGGTGCTTGGATTCACTCACATTCCTTACCCAATTTGTCACCATCTTTCTACTGCCAATATCTCTCATTAGATCAGTATTTACATTATCCCTCTTTCCAACCTCCATTCTGCTCCCCATCTCTGGGCCCTTTCACATTTCATTTACTTTCCTCCCAATGCTGATAGCAAGTGTTGAGATTATCCAGGCATCTCCCAACCATCTCCCCTGATTCCCTAGTTTAATGCTCTCTTGATCAGTTGTGCTAACCCACCTCCCAGAAGTCTGTTTCCCCTCCCTATTCAGGTGTAATCTATCCCCAGAAAAAAAAGTCGTCTGTCTATGAATGTCTCCCAGTGACTATACATCCCAAAGCCGTCTGTATAGCACCACTGCCTGAGCCATCTATTTATCATCAATCTTTTCGTACCTCTGTTGTCCTCCTCTAGGGACAGGCAGAATCCCACTGAAGATCACCTAAGCCTCTATTACCTTGAGAGTCCTCCCCAGCTTGGCATAGTCTCCTTTAACATATTCCTGCAAGAACTGAGCTGTATCACTTGCACCCACATGAATGACAATCAGATGATTTTTTCCTTCTCTTTATTAGAATTCTCCTTGGCCGCAGATCAACCCCTCTGTTCTCTGGATCAGCCCTGGTTACAGGCCTGTCTGTCTTTCTCAGCAGTGAGTCTCCAATCAACTTCAGTGTTCCTAGAGACAGTGCAATTCTCCAACCTATCCCTACATCTTTCTTGCCACAAATCATCAGTTCTACAATTTTGCTTTGCAATCCTCTGCACCTGTCATTGAATCCTCCTAGGATTTTTATCTGGTTGTATCTCCATCAGCTCATCCCCTCTTTGTATAAGACTAGCCACTCTTCTCTTCTTTTTTTCTCCCTTCTTCTACTAGAATCCTTTTCAGCCTCAGGGTACATCTTGTATCCTGTGAGATGGGCTTGAATAAATGGTTTAACAAAAACTCTGGCATCAAATAAGGATGCATGCTCTCACCTTTCCTGTTTGTGATTGCCCCAGACTTCATTATGAGATGTGTGGGGAATACAAGACCAAACTCATGTGGCTTAACTACACTACTTCAGGAAATTTAACTTAAATGTCATTGCCCCCTTAAAGCATAGGTGAACAAGCTAGAAACCCTCCAAAAGGTACCAACATCTCAATTCTTTTGAAAGCAAATGCCTTAGATATTGAATACAAATACTAGGGATTAAAATGAATGAGTTTATAACAAATATTGAGATCCATCTACAGCCCTTATCTCTAAAGGAATCCAGAAAGATGGAAATACCTGGTGTAAAGAATAAAGCCAGAGCGTCCATCTTTGGACAAGAAATGTGCAAAACAGGCTGACCAAGAGAATCCCTGTTTTGGAGACAGAGGAAAATCTCTGTGGACTTAACAGCAAGCAAAGACCCCAGGATAGACAGCAATGGTTGTTTATGCCTTAAGTGACAACTGATGGCACAAGAAGAATTTACTGTGGGCAGATTTACACTTTTTGGCAGCAGTTGAACAGATTTTCGTATCTACGTTCAGCTTCCCTACTTCCAGCATGTTCACTATGCTGAGTTGAAGGAGCGGGCCTCCCTTCGACTGAGCACTACTCAGTCGCCAGAGTGGTTTTCAGGGATCAAACTTCCTGATCGGCTAAGTGGGTCTTCACATACCCGATCGTTGATCAGGAAATTCAAATTGTTGATAGCGAATTTGTGACCATCAAAGAAGACAAGCCCATTGGCAAGCTGGGAGTAACTGGACTCCAACAGCCTGACTGCCAGTAAGGTTTCAGTCAAAGTACAATGCAGCATATTATGTTTACATTTTGCAGTAGGCACCTATGTGGCAGGAACCCCTGAATTATGCTGAATTTTCCTCCACAAATCTCTCACCTCCCCATTATCCATTTCTCCCTCAGTATTCATTTATTTTTGCAATTCAAGTTCAGGTGGACATTGCCTCTAAATTGTCAGCAGCTGCAGATTTTTGCACCAAACCCCGTGGATAGTTTTGTAGAGGTTGCTAGGTAGTGCTGGGGGAGATTTGAAGTTCTTTGGCATTCTGGACTGAGATGCACCCCTCTTTACCTCCAGTTTCTGGGCACAGGTGACTCCAGATTTGGAGGAGGGAGAGTCTGAGTTCCTCATTTTCCACCCCCAACAAGGCTGAATAGCAATTACCCATCCCACTACAATATCTGCTGCCAATTCCAGTAACTGACAGGCAAACATATTAGCTTCTCCTTTCCAATAAAATGATCAGTGAAATACTTGAAATACCAACATTAACTATATTAGCCTTCGAGTTAAGCTGAGATTATTGAGGCAATTCCCACCTGTTAGCTGTATTGTTTCAGAAGAGTCATATAGGCAGCACTAGATCATTACCCTTTTGGGTCACACTGTGAAGGTTTTCTTCACAGCCTACAGTGGCTAAACACATTTAATAAATAATACTAATAAAGCAATTCTGGAAGACAGTTATTCTGCATATCCAGCAAGGATGACAATTACGCATTAACTAACGTGGCGGCACAATCACATTATAATAAACAGGGCCCTGGTCATGCTTATGTCAGGAAGTACACAAGCCAGACAGGTTTGTCCTGCTTTTAGGCACAAATTCCATAGGTGATAACAGTCATAAGGCACTCCAGGCTGTGGATTTCAGAGAGGTGACTTCATCTTTTGGCCAGCCTGGCTGATGCAGAGTTAAGGCTTAAGATTCAGGAGGGGAAGACTGGACAAGAAACAGCATTTTTGCAAAACCCCAATTTCCAATTTATACCTGCTTTAAGCCTGAATGTGTGATCACACTATATGAAGCCTCCATCTTCCTATTTAAGAGGTGATTTAAGAAAAACACTGAACACTTGTCTCATTTCCAAGCCGTGAATCAGGCAAGGGGCCTGCAGAAACAATTTCCAAAGGGATAGCCGTGTTAGTCTAGTCCAAAAAAAAAAAAAAAAAAAACCCACAAGGAGTTGTGTGGCACTTTAAGACTAACGGATTTATTTTTCTGCAGAAACAAGACTGTGATTTCATGGTTAACAGCCTAAGGGAGATAAATAAAGCTGCCCTTGTCACCTTACCTTTCACGTTACCTGACTTGTGACTGCTTTGCTTATAATGTTAGTCTTCAAGCCATATTGCTGTGATGGAATCTGTGGTGTACTATGGAAGCATGGCCAGCAATTCAGTAGTCTCTGACCCACTTTCCTCCCAGAGCCAATCAGACCTGACACACATACTTCCTGAACTTTCTACGTTTTGCTGGGCTTTGGCAAGTTGCTGTAATCAAATCTTTCAGACAGTGGGGCATCCCTAGCATGGAACCAGACTACAGCACCTTCCTTGGAAACTGCCAGGACACACAGCTATTCAAGAAAAAAGCTGTAGCAGGCAGCAGAGGTGGCTAGGGCTGCTGGAAACCCAGCTGATTATGACAAAGCAAGAAGGATGATCAAAGAACAGGTTGTGGAAGAGTTGGGCATGATCTTGACACAAACTGCCATTGTCTTCTGGAGATTTGGGCAAAGGGGCCAATGTTCCCTCTAAACCACTGATGCAGCTGAGCAACTTATGGGGCTCGCTGCACGGCAATTTGGGAGGCTACCCCCCACCCCCGTCTCCTCTCCTCTCCTCTCCGCCAGCCTGATCCCTTCTTCCCATCCTAACCCACCCACCCACGCTCCCAACTGTCCCCCAGTCGGTCTGACCCTGTCTCTTCCCCAACCCCCCACACCCTTTCCCCACTGGCTGCACCTATCCCCATTTGCCCCACAGGGCCCCCTTACCTGGCCACCAGAGCAATGCGACCAGGCCACGGACTCCTCCTCTTCCTTTTGGATCATGCACTGACTGAGCATGCTCAGAGGGTCTGGGCATGCTCCAGGACAGAGTTTTAAAACCTCCCAGCTCAGTGAAGCTTTCTGCCAGGCAGACAGTCTTCTGGCCAGGTAGGGGCCATGGTTGCTGGCTATGCATGACTGGCATTGTTCCCAGTGCAGGGAAGTGACAGGAGCTGTGCACACATGCTGCTGCACAGCTTAGAAAGAACACAAAGGGGCACATGCAGGTTTGCCCATCACTAAGGCAAATCAGGCTTTTTGGAACAGATGCCTTTGAGGCCATCTGCCTTCTGGTGGAGAAGAGAAAAGTCAAAGGCAGCAAAGTGGGATTTGCAGAAGTGGCAGGAGCTGAAATACACTTTGGTAAATTGACAAATGAAAACTCCATTTCCTGTGCAAGCTCAGCCACAAGTACAAAGAGCCTAACAAGAGCCATGCTGTTTCCTTCCTCTCATCACAGCACGACAGTAGGAAATCACAGTGATGGCTGGCTGCTTTATTCTGGACTAAATGAGATGAGGGTGAAGGGGCTGGATTCCTTTGAGGTGGAGAGACTGGGAAAGCATTTTAGAAAATGTACAAGATGGAAGGAGAGGCGGAAAGAAGAGGTTGAAGCAAGTATCACACATGCAAAGCTGGCCTGAGATCACATGGGCCACTCCTGAGGTCACAGGGTTTCCCAATATCTAGGACCAACCCGTGATGATATGACAAAGTGATATTTAAATTCCACCCCATAAAACGGAGTGGAGCCTCTGTTTGATGCAGATTAAAGTCAAGGGGTTGGATAATCAAAGTTTCCTTGTGACATCAGAAAACCAGATAGCTCAGGCAGTGGGGACAGCTGCTGCAGAGCTTAAATACTGCAGAAATCTTCAATACTGCAGAAGCAGGGCTGCAGAGTTCCAACCAGCATAACCCCATGGGACATCTGAAGCCTTCAGTTACCAGAGTTTGGTAAGCCTGGACACTGCTGTGTCCTTGTTACAAATGAATTTAAGTAAAAACATTCTGGCTTTGAAATCCACAGGCACAGCCAATCAGGATTACGCAGCCCTATGAAGCGGTGACTGGCATGAACTCAAGATTTTTGAGCTCAGCAGGAATTTTTTATTCTGCACCAGTACCAGGTTATTATGACGCAGCTTTGCAGTGTGAGCTGCAGAGCTTTGGAGCTCATCTTCCAAGACCCTGACATGAACAACAGAGAGTTCTGGGTCCATAACCCTTTAACCCACTCTGAGACATGAACGTCATGCTGCCTGTGGATTGGTCAGGTTCCAAATGGGTAGCTCTGTTAGTCTAGTTCAGCAAAACAAACAAGGAGTCTGGTGACACTTTTAAAGACTAACAAATTCATCACATGAGCTTTTGTGGGAGTAAATCCTACTTCATCAGACACTTTGACGATGGGGAACTTACAGAATGGGAGCAAAAAAATGTATGGGAGTGCTAGTCATGGGATCAGGTCAGACTGTCACAGTAAATCAAAGCAGTTGTTTAGATTCAAACAGTGGACAACAGTAATAAGCAGGGATGTTGGGGATGGGAAAAGGAAAGCAAAATTACCTGTTGTAATGGGGAAAAACCCTATAGCAGGCGGGGTCAAACTGCAGCTCGGGAGCCACATGTGGCTCTTGAATGAAAAATTGCAGCTCCCGGAAGAACGTCCACAAATCAGTTTAGGAAAGCAAACCCAGCCTAGGAGTTCAGGCGGGGGTCAGGATGGTGGGGAGAAGTGCGGCATGGTCAGGATTTTAAAAAACTCGCCACTAGCCTGCAGTCTTCTACATTGAGCAGCACCTAAGTTTTTACTATATAGGCCTAATTTTCATGGTAACTTTAAGTAATTATTAGAATCTAATATTAGTAGGATTGATATTTGTCCTCTTTTTATGGGAAAATTAAAGTGTGCAATGAATTTTAAACTTAATAATTTTGGAGTAGGTAAAAATATATGGCTATAGGCCTCAGTGCGGCTCTCGAAGGTTTAATAATCAACTTGTGTGGCCCTTGAGTTCCATAAGTCTGGCCACCCCTGCCCTACAGTCTCTATACAGTCCTAAGCTGATGGTGCAAATCTGGATATGAATACCAATTCTGCAGTTTCTTTTCATAGCTTTGATTTGGTTTCCATTTGCCTGAATACGGCTATTAACAGATCATTGATGAAGTGATCAGGAAAACTGAAGTTTTCTCCTATTGGGCTTTGAATGGTATTTCTGACGTCAGACTTGTGCCCATTTATTCTTTTGCTCAGAAGCTGTCCTGTTTTGTCCAGTATATAAGGCAGGGGGGCATTTCTGGCACAGGATGGTATAAATCACATTGGTGGATAAGCAGGTGAATGAGCCCTTGATGGAGTAACTGGCTTGTGTTGCAGATATGTGGGCAAAGTTGGCAGCATGGTTTGTTGCAGCGATATGTGCCTGTTTTAGTGACTCTGTTGTTAGGTCTGTAACTGCTTGTAAATATCTACCTACGGTTGGGTGGTTATCTGTAAGCAAGAAGAGGTCTGCTGCTGAAGGCCTGAGAGAACGAGGAGTCATCTTGTAGAACAGACTGTAGATCCTTGATGATGTGCTGCAGAGGTTTGACTTGAGGGTTGGACCAGTGGCTTTCTGTTGTCTTCCTTCTTGGGCTTTTCCTGTAGTAGTTGACTTCTGGGTACCTGTCTGGCTCTGTCAATCTGTTTCTTCACTTCCACAGGTGGGTACAGTAGATTTAAGAATGCTTTGTAGAGATCCTAAAGATGTGAGGGATCACAACAAATGCAGTTATATCTTTGGGCTTGGCTGTACATAATGGATCAAGTGATGTGTCCTGGGTGGAAGCTTAAGGGTTGAAGGTAACTATAGTGATCTGTAGATTTATGGTGTAGGATGATGTTCATGTGTCCACCATTAAGTTGTACTGCAGTGTCCAGAAAGTGGATCTCCTGTGTGGAGTGTTCCAGGCTGAGGCTGAGCATGGAATGGAAATTGTTGAAATCCCTGTGGAACTCTTCAAAGGCATTACTTCCATGGGTCCAGATGATGGCGATATCGTCAATGTAGCATAAGCAGAGGAGTGGTACTTGGGAGTGAGACTAGAAGAAGCTTTGTTCTAAGTCAGCCATAAAAACATTGGCATATTATGTGGCCATGTGGGTAGCTGCAGCAGTGCTGCTGACCTGAAGATACAAATAATCTTCAAATCTGAAATGGTTGTGGGTAAGTACAAAGTCCAGTCACGAGGTGTGCTGAGACATCATCTGGGATAGTTCTCCTAAGGGCTTGTAATCCATTTGTTGAGGATGTTGGTGTACAGAACTTCTACATCCATAGTGGTCAAGATGGTGTTTTCTGGAAGGCCACCAATGGATTGAATCTTTCTCATGAAGTTTGTGATGTCTTGAAAATAGCTAGAAGTGTTGATAGTATAGGGTCTGAGGAGAGAGCCCTCATAGCCAGATAAGCCTGCTGTAAGAGTGCCAGTGCTTGAGATGATGGGGTATCAAGTGCTTTCATGTACGTATATGGACTTTTGGTAAGAGATAGCATCTCTCTGGTTGGAGTTCTGGGACTGTGTCTGTCTTTATTTGTTCCTGTGCTGCCTCAAGAAGTTCCTTGAGTAAGTGTTGTAGTTCCTTTTGGTATTCCTCAGTGGGGTGAGGGAGAAGTGGTTTGTAGAATACTGTGCTGGAGTAAATCCCAGCCTTTGCTTTCCTCTCCCCCACTCCCCACATGTCCCTCCACTGTTTGAATCGAAACAACTGCTCTGATTTGCTGTTACAGTTTGACCTGATCCTATGACTTATACTCCCCTGCATTTATTTTGCTCCCATTCTGTAAGCTCCCCAACTTCAAGTGTCTCAAGACCGCTCTTATCTGCTGCTTCAGGTAGAGCTCCCAGCCTGTACCTTTGGCCTGCAATTTTTGTTCCTAGATGCGCACATTTAGCCTATTGTTTGCTTGTGACCAGTTCACCACGTGATCCAAATTGCTCTACATCAGTGACCTCTCCCTCTTCATTCTTTACCATTTCTCAAGTTTTTGTGACATGTGTCAACTTTATCATGAATAATTTACATTTTCTTCCCACATCACTGGTAAAAAAAAATATTAAATAATATAAGGCCAAGAACAAATCTCTGTGGGACCCCACTGGAAAAATACCTGCTCAATGACAATTCTCAGTTACAAATACAGTTTGAGACCTATAGTCAGCCAATTTTTAATCTATTTAATGTGTGCCATATTAATTTTATAGCATTCTTGTTTTTTAAATCACAACACTGTGCAGTACCAAGCTAAACACCTTACAGACATATATTAATTCAAACACAATTACATTTATCAATCGAACTTGTAATCTCATTGAAAGAGACATCAAGTTTGTTTGACAAGATCTGTTCGCCATAAAATCATGTTGATTTGCGTTAATTACATTGCATTCTTAATTTTTTTTATTAATGGAAACCTGTATCAAGTGTTAGCTGGGTTGTCTAACATATCCTTTTTAAAAAAAGAAAAATCATTACTTTTTCTCTAGTCTTCTGGAAATTTCCCAGCGCTCCTCTATGTTCTACAAAGATACTCAGTGTCTCAGTATGTACCCTGTAACTTAAATCCCCATCTCCCACTCTCATGGAAGAATCCAGCTTGCTGCCCAGTGCTTGAGGAGTTTGAAGCTAGGCACAATGTCTCATGCCCAGCAAGCTTGGGGACTTCTCCTGTTCTTTTGAAGCAGCTGGAGGTTTTGCCCTGGAGATCACTGACAGCAGGTCGGCATTTGAAGGGCACAATATGAAAGCACACATGGATAGGTAAGTGCATCCCATGACACAGCAGTTAAAAGGCACCTGGAGGCCTCAACTTTCTCTTCCTGACCAGGGACTAGAAAATCCTCCAAATTCTCCAAGGCTTCACTTCCTAGTCTGAACATGCAAAGCTGATTCTAAATCAGAAGAGCATGACAGAAAGTGCACCCTATCTCCCCCCAATGCAGTAAGCATTGCTCATCTATTAGTGTCTTTCTTAAAAGATACCAAAGAAGCATGATTTGTCAATGACTTCATGATAGATACATGTGCAGCATCTCTCTCTCAAACTGCATGTCTACAGCCTCCCTAAAACCAAGAACAAGTACTTGGCTCCTCACTGAGGGCTAGTTCCATTCTATGGCATGATCTTCAGTCAGTTTTTACTAAGTCCTTTTTAAAAGTATGGTGGGAACTGCTTTGTTTTAGAGTTGGAGAAGTGGTTTCCTAGCCTCTCCTTCTGCAATGGAATGATCAAAAAGATCTTTCTCAAACTTTCCAAGAGGAGCAAATCACCTTAGGTGGGAGACCACACCCAACAATGTGATTTTTAACTATGAAGACACAAATGTGCGATCAGAAGTGACAATTTTTTTTGCACCTACTTGTGAATGTTATAATCACACCTTAAAATAAATCAGTTACTGGGCTCAATACAGGAGTAGCTTGGTAAAATTCTACTGTGTTATTGAAGAGGTCAGACTACGTGATCTTATTGTCCCCTGAAGCCATAAAATATCCATGAATTGCTCAGTCTGCTACAGCCCAAATGTGAACTGTTCACAGACCCAAAATAAGGGCACAAAAATTATTCATCCATGAAGCTTCCAATGCGGTGGGTCTATCCCTTTAGTTTATCTCAATGATTTTTCTGCCATAGTTCTTATTTCTGATGCAAATAATTCTCAACATCACACAGGACAGGAGACCAGTTTGCTGTGTGTATTGTGCTCTGGAACTAGAATGAGGGAGAACCCTTGAAATGAGGCACATGAGTTATATATGTCTACAGATTATCAGTCATTGTTAACAAAGTGCTGTCTTCAGGCAAAGACGGGCCAAGGCACTGTATAAGCGCGGGGTCACCGGAGCAAACGTTCCTTTCCTTACTAACCTAAGCCCATTAACCAGGCAGAGCTTATCCAGCTCAGGGTCAGGCACCTGACAGCAGAGGACACCAGAAAGTTACATACAAAACCAGTTGAATACCCTAAAGGAGGAAGTTGATTCTTTCTCCTGGGACATTCAGATGGGCTGACTATTTCTCTCCCTCTCAATGACAACTGACTTGGTGCAATCTGAAGCAGTGAGAGCCCCTTTATGTTGTTCCACAGCACACTGATTCAGGGCTGACCTCAATGGAGAAGAGATGAAAGCACCGCAGAGAACAGACAGGATAGATAAGCTCACACTGTGACCTAAGTCTAGAGTAGTTGTCCCTCTGCTCCAAAACACCAGATCTCTGCCACTGGAAATATAGAAGAACCCAAACCATAAAGATGGAACAGAGCTGGTACACTATAGCCTGTCTATGGTCATCATCACCCATGCACACCAGGCTGGCAAACACAGAATGAAGGTGGTGAGGCCTAGAGCAATATTCCAGAAGCTCTGTAACCCACTGTTATGCCTGTTCCCACCTTGCACGCAGTGAGATGAGACACAGGCAACCGAGCAGCATGTTTTAAGGAGGGTTCTTTTCAGAGCTGTCCATTACAAAGTATCACTGTCAAATCCAGGAGTATTCAGAAGTAGCAGCTCCCATGCTACTTTGGGTTGCCTCCAGCAGAGATAATCTGTTACAGGATTCAGGCACTGTGGGGAGGAAGATCATTTAAAATCTTGGCCTCTTCTGCAGCTTTGTTGCACAGTGAATGTTTCCTTACAAAACTAAGGTCATAGTAGCAACCAGGAACCCCAAGGGTCATTCCCAGCAACCTTGTGGGGTACTAGACAAGTCAACTTTTCAGCCTCATTTTCCTGGATTGTAAAATGGGAACAGCACACAGGGTGCTGCATTCACTGATTTCTAAATCAGAGTCTCAGAGCCACAGAATGGTCAAAGGACCGGTGCTTGACTTAAGGTTACCACCACCAGACACTTCTAGAGCCAGCTGCATGTACAAGTTACTTCACAGACATTAATTAATCCTCACAAAGCTGAGGATGTAGGTTTCATCTTCACCTGATATGGGAGAAAATGGAGACAGCTCTGCCAACAAACTGCATTTCAGAAGTGCGGAATGCTCCTGAGTCCCATTGCAGTTCACAAGCTTAGCATTTAAAAAAACCAAACCAAGCAAGTCATAAGTCCCTTGCCAAAGATCAGACTAATGAGTGGCAGAAGTGGAACTAGATCACAGCTATCTTGACTCCTAGTCCCATGACCCAGACACACTGCCTCCAACGCCATGTCAGTACAGACTGAGCTGTTATTTGCAGCAAAGAAATTAAAAAGGAAGTCCAACACCATGTGACTGAATGGCTGTTTCCAGAGAAATCTCACTTTAGAGCAGGACAAAGAGACTCACGAGCAGCTTTTTGGGGCTGAGAGCATCATCTTCTACAGTACCAAGCACAATGGGGTCCCAGTCCACTACTGGGGCTCCTAGTTGCTATAGCAATAGCAATAAATATTGTGAACACTGACTATGCGCTAGCCACATTTACACCTTGAAATGTTTCTGCTTTGATCTCCAGTGTCAACAAAGATTACACCATCACGCCTAGATCGAGCAACAGTCAGGCCACTATCACTCGGGGTGGCTAGGAAGGATGAGGCTTGAAGGTTTCTTTTCTCAGAACTGTACTGCAATACGTGGCATCAGCACGCCTCCTCCAGCGGCTGCTACCTCCTGAATTCTGCAGCTGTGGTTAACACTTCCCCTGTGCCTCTTGTCAAAAGGGACAACTGTCAGCTTACAAAAAAAATAAACCAAACTTGCCAGATGACTCTTAGCCAGCTGGTACAAGTGACTCCCAGGATCACTACAGCAGACTCAGGTTGCCAGGGAGAAAAACACTGTCTGTTTTATTCAGTTTGTTTCTGTTATGCATTTGATATCTCATTGTAACTAAATCAACTCACTGTAAGAAGTCACCCAGGTTTGTGTGCGACTCTCCAAAGTCTTGTAAGTTAAAGGGACACAGAAAAATCTTAAAAACATGTCTCTAAGTCCCAGTGAAAACAATTAAGAAAGTCAATGGGACTTAAACTCCCAAATCCCTTTTGAAAGACTTTTGAAGGTGCTTTTGAAGACTCATTGTCACGATTCATATGCCTGAAACATCACCTCCACTCTCCCCTCTCAATTTTTGTTCCAGGTCCCACTATGTTCTATTACAGGCGTGGCCAAACTGTGACTCGGGAGCCACATGTGGCTCTTGAATGAAAAATTGTGGCTCCCAGAAGAATGTCAGCAAATCAATTTAGGAAAGCCTAGGAGTTCGGGGAGGGGGGGGGGTGTCAGGACAGCGAGGAGAAGTGCAGCATGGTCGGGATTTTAAACAACTCGCCACTAGCCTGCAGTCTTCTACTCCAAGCAGCAGCTAAGTTTTTGCTGTATAGGCCTAATTTTCATCATAACCTTAAGTAATGATTAGAATCTGACATTAGTACCACTTTACTTTCAAATTAAGGAACAAGCAAAAGCAAGAAGAAAGAGTCAAAGTAAATTGGCAATGTCAATTAATAAAGGATGCTAAAAGCATCAGTGCAAAACTATGGCCAGTAGGGGGTTAAGATGAAGAAGGAATTCTTCAAATATATCACAAATAAACAGGCTCCTGGCAATAGAATAGGCCCAATACAAGATAAGGATGGTAAAACTGTCACTCATGATGCAGAGAAAGCAGAAGTATTTAGCAAATATTTCTGTTCTGTGTTTGGAAGGAGAAGAATGGCAAATTCATATACCACAGTGACAACAAAATGCTTTCTATTCCATCAGTAACTAGGGAGGATGTGAAAGAGCTGAGGATGTGAAAGTTATTTTTTCTTTTAAATAGGCAAGAACAGAGAAGTTGCATTCACAAAGATCAAAGGAATTGGCTCAAGAGCCTCCAAAACCATTAATAGTGATTTCTAACAAATCTTGGAAGACTGGGGAAGTTCCGGAGGATTTGGCAAGGGGTAGGGGTGGGGAATTTGTCAATATTTTTAAAAGGTATATAAATTGATCCAGATAAATATAGGCCAGCTAGTCAGTTATTAATGCTCAGCAAAATTATGGAAAAACTGATATGGGATTCAAATCTGTGAGCAATTAAGGAATGGTAATAAAATTAATTAACTTAGCTTTATGGAACATAAAACTTGTCAAATTGTATGTCTCTTTTTATGAAATCACAAGTGTGATTGGTAAAAGGTACCTGTGTTGGCATAACAGACTTATATTTTTGTAAGACGGTTAATTCAGTCCCACGTGACACTCCGATAAAAATGAAGTCCAAATTAAAATGGATTAAAAACCGGTTAATTGATTTAAAAAAGCCCAAGGAGTCCTGTGGCACTTTCTGGCTACATCTACCCTGGCAAGTTAGTCCAGACTAAGTATGCTAATTAAGTTTGAACTAAGCCAGTTAGTTTGAACTAATCACATGGTCTAGTTCGAACCAGAAAGCACGGTTAGTTCAAATTTATAAGCCCAAGGTTAATTCCAACTGACCTTGAACTTCTTAGTTTGGATTAACAAGTCCAAACTAACTTTTGCTGATGTAGACTTAGCCTTAAAGACTAACAAATTTATATATGGCTTGAGATTTCATGGGAGAACTCCCAGGAAAGCTCATGTGATAGATAAATTTGTTAGTCTTTAAAAGTGCCACAAGACTCCTTGTTTGTTTGGCTAAACTAGACTAACATGGCTGCCCCTTTGGAAATGGTTAATTGATAGATCTCAAAAAGTAACTTAAAATAGGGAGTCACCACTCAGTGGTGGCTTTTCTAGCAGGATGCCACGAGGATCTATTCTTGGCCCAATTCAAGAAAATATATCATCATTGCTAGTAACATTTGCTGATGGCACAAAAATTGGGAGAGTGGCATATAATTATACAGAGAGGTCAGTTATGCAGTGCCATCTGGATTGCTTTGCACATGGGGCCATTTGAACATGTTTTAATAGAGCCAAATGCAAGGCCATAAAACTAGGAACAAAGAACACAGGCCACATTTACGAACTGGGGGCACTATCCTAGAATGCAGTGACACTAAATGACCTAGGGACCAAGGTAAATAACCATTTGAACATGAGCTCCCAGTACAAGACTATAGCTAAGAGGGTGAGAGCAATCACTGGCTACGTAAGCAAGGGACGAGATTTCTGACCCAATGATCTCTAATCAACAGCTGGAAAAGCTAGACAAACTGAGGTTAGAAATGTTGCACAACTGTTCTTAACTGGAGAACCATTAACCGCCAGAATAATTTACCTAGGCTTTTTCCATCACTTGAAGTCTTTAACTCAAAACTGGACACTTTTCAAAAGAAGATATGCTGTAGGTCAGGGGTTGGCAACCCCCGGCATGTGCCAAAACTGGCACGCGGGCCTATGCACAGGCATGCAGGGCTCCTGACCCTGCAGCGGTGTGACTGCTACCCCTGCGGGCCCCGCTGTGTGGCTCCTATTCCCTGCTGGCCTTGCTATGCAGCTGGGGGACAGGGTCAGCAGGAAAAAGGAGCATGTGGCTCCTGTCCCTTGCTGTCCCCACCTGTGTTCCCTCTAAGCTGTGAGCATGTGCGTGCGCACACAGGTCATGAAATCCACGCACACAACAAAATAAAGTGTGCACAAAATAATTCAACGGTGCTAATATTTTTATGCTACTTTAAGAAGGTGGTTTCAAGTAGCATGTTTCATATAAGGTTTGGTAATTTATAAAATCATTTACATCACCATATCAAAATAAAATCTAGATATTATTTGCATCATACTCCCTTGCTTCATTGCACTCACAAGTTTGACCACACTCACTGGAGTGCGCACAAATTTGGACACTGCTTCCAAAAATTCGCACAAAAGAAATTTTTTGCGCACGCAGCCTACGAAACATTAGAGGGAACATTGGTCCCCACCCCAGCACCTTTCTGGTCCTGCCCCTGGCACCTGCTGAAGGTTCCTGGGGGCACGCCTGGCTTGGGGAGGAGGGACAGCAAATGTTACCAACCCCTGCTCTAGCTCAAACAGAAGATATGGGCTTGATGGTGAAGTTTCAAGAAGAGCATTTTTGTCTTGGGTTTTGCAGGAGATCAGATGCAAAACGATGCATCTGGCCTTAAAAAATCTCTGACTCTAAAGTCTGCATGAAAGCATTCAGTGTGCTGCTGCTTCCAAGGATGCTGCATCAGCTCAGCTTTACCAAACAGTCGCTGCAGACAGGAGACATCTAGAACCACAACAGTGCTGTTGTACCTCGAAAACAAGCCATGACATTTACACAGACAAACAGCACACCCAAGCTGGGACACACCCATTCTTTCTCCATCTCCTGACTCAAAGATGGCTGACACAGCTGGCTAAGAAAGGGTTCTACACTTGGCCCTCTTGGGGGAAAGGGAAGAAGCTGGTAAAGAACGGATGTAACTGTCCCAGACTGAAACCTGGCTTTAAGGTCTCAATCCAGAGTTACTGAGATCCAAGTTATAAAACCCTAAAAATGAGAGGCGCAAAGACAGACAGTCCCAGAGCAGCAGTGACTGGGGAGTAAAGACAAGAGGCATCACTATCAAGACTGAAATTAAGGGCTAGTTTCCAACATGCTTCCTCACACAGAGGGAACAGCACACTTGAGAAGCAGCCTGAATGCATGCAGTCACACTGCCTGATGTGAATACAGGGAGGGGGAATAATGAGACGATGTAACCGCCGTTCCAAGGAGCCGTTTAGTCTCTGGTTAACAGAACACCCACTCCCCCTGTTACGTGAATGTTGGTCACATCCCCCAGCACCAAACAGTAGGTGGGATTGCCAGAAGACTCAATGATGAGTTAACTCTGCTCCCACTGCAGTGAAGGGGAGTTTACCATCAGCTTTAATGGGGACAGAGCTAGGCCACCACTGGGCTCTCCAGAAAATGCCATCCCCCATGTTTCATTGGCCCACCTACCCCAAAACCTTCCTCTCCTGGAAATCAGTTTTGAGCTGCGTTTATACCAAAATGAGACCTCACCAGATAATCAAAGAACATCTCTTGTGAAGAATGGTGATTCCTAGCCTTTTCAACCCATGCTCTGACCAGTTCACATATGCCATGGTATTTCCAATGGAGATCCTCGCTTGCCTGAAGCTTAACTTAAATCACTCAACATCTTGGCACATCTTCCCAGCTAGGTGAAGGACTTGGGAAGGCACAGGTTGGGAAGTAGAGCATTCCCACTTCAAAATTCATACTTTGCAGGGAAGAGGGTTATAAGGCCCATAATTCTAGAGGAACAAGGCAGTAGTTCTTGATCACATTATCATCCCACTGCTTGAGCAGAATGTTAGTGGGCAGAGGACAAAACATGCAAATGTCAACAGCAAAGGTAAGAAAGATCCCAAGGCATTTAATCCACAAGGTTTTGGTGCAGATAACTTGGGCTTTCAGAAAGCATCTGAATGCTGGGTCACCTACCAGTCCATGTGGTGGAAGGGGCTGCACTTCTGCTAAGTCCATGGAGACATCTTTCCAGTGCATGATGGATCCTGTCCTCTGTGCATGTTGTGTGCTGCATTTTAGTTCATCTCCTAAAAGGAGAGAGAAGAAGAGTTAATATCACCAGGCCGTACCCAGGGGCCCTCTTTACTTAGCAAAGAATATGAAATAATCCCCCCCACCCCCAAAATATTGAGAAGTAAGGACATCTGCTTAAAAATTCTACCCAGTGAAGAGTCTCTTCTTGGCCTTTTCAGCTACTGTCATTGCTACCAACCCTGCCAAGTCCCTGTCTTACCCTATCTTCCCAATTGTCAGCAAAACAAACAACACATGCAACCCAATCACGAGGGGCCGAAGGGTTCCTGGTTGTATCAAGGGGGCGTAAGATCCTCCAAAGTCACAGCATAGGCATGTGCATATTCTCACCACTATCCTCTGCTGGAGACGGCAAGAGATGCTCATGCTTCTGCAATGCTGGTAAAGTCTAGTGGCTAGAGGCTTGCAAAGAGCCTCAGAACAACAGATAGCTAACAAAGTCTCATGGCTTAGATAGCAAAGAGAGCAGATGGCTCAGAATTCTTTCCACCCCACAGTGCATGCATGTAATATAATAGGTGACCATGGTGGTCACTGTTGGCACCTAAGTATTCATTCCACAATGCCTATGCTCACGGATTACAATCCTAGCCTTAGACAACCTGGCTACGCTGCCTTCTCCAGCCATCCTGCTGTTGATTGGCCAGCATACGGCAAAGACCCAAGGGCTATTGGGGTAACCCCCATAACATGCACAGTCTAGGCATCAAAGAGCACCTCGCCATGCAGAATGGTCAAGGGCACAGTGAAATAGCAGATGGCACTCTTTCATCATCAATATCAAGTATGCAAAATACCCTTCTTCCCCACCTACTCAGGATTCAAGCCCATTATCTGGGCCAATATGCAATGAGATGCACATGATGGCGCATCCTCTCTCTGAGAGCATTATCTCCAGTTCAGGGGAGTGGCAGGTGACACACTGGTAGTAAGATAATCAGCCCTTCAATTAAGCATTATGGCCACTTATCTCCCGCTCTTACAAATAATGAAGACTACTGAGTTAAGGACACCTCCCTTGCAGAGCTGCTCAGAGCTGAGCAAACAGATGGCTACTGTTGGTATGCCCCTCCTCCTCAATATCCATGGGCCTCTGTGAAGTCCCTGAGAGCTTCCTTGCCTCTTGATTTAAAAACAAAACAAAACAAAAAACAAAACAAAACCCCCCAAAAACTAAAACCCATCTCTCTGGGAGGAAGGGCTAGCTAGCAAAGCCTTTGTGCCTGGTGACAGGAGCAGCCTTCATTCGCTGCACACTAGACTCTTAGACCATCCCTGAAGGGTTGAGCTGGTTTTCAGCCCCTATCTTGGCTTGATTCTCCAGTGTATAAAGTAGAGGTTGGTGATCATCACACCCAGATTCACAACCATAGGGGTCAGCTTACTCAGTGGAGAATCTGCTGCAGCAAAGCCTATTCCTTTCTTCCGTCCTACCCCTTCCTTCTCACCTACTCCTTTACTTATGTCAGTGAGCAGGAAAAGAGGTTCTGGCATGGCAGAGCTGGCCTAACGATTCATGGGGCCACACTGTCAGCTATATGCTGGTGCTGATCACCCCGCACTAGGGAAGATCTCTGATACAGGCCCTCAGCTGCCTTCACTTCCAAAAATGAACTTGGCAAATTAGAGAAACAAGCCCCTATTCCTACCTCATCCACAGGCGAGCCTCCAGGCAAAAGTGGCACTGAAGCAGTGGCCTGGCAGGTGAGAGCACTCTGTTTCACTGTGAACTGAAGAGCTTCTTTGACACCTTGGCACTGGCCTCTGCCACAGTGTGTGTTGTTTTCCTACCAAAAAGCATTGCGCACCCCAGGGAGAAGAGCCTGAGGTGAACGGACAGAGAGTATGTGCTCATCTTCAGATCCGCTTGGCACTTTGATCATGACTTGTGGCAAGCGTCAAAGGAAAATGATGACTAAGAAGGGCATGACTCATGTATCACCCGGCACATTGCCACAGGGCTTAAACATAGAAATCCTACATGTCAGCTTGTTTGAGAAGGATAGGTCATCAGAAGAAAAGTTAATGTCAGTCCGGCACTCAGTAAAGAAAGACTGGGAAGTACCTCTTGCCTGTTGAGGACACATTCCCTCTATCAGACGCCTTGATTTTGAAATAGAAAACTGACGTTAGGACATGAAGGGAAAATGATCACTGAAAGTTTGAAACCACACAGGACAGAGGCGTCTGTCAGTTTCCTAATATGCCTCTGGTGAGCACACACGTATCTAAGTCTTGACACATGCAGCAAAGTCTGTTGAAACCTTAGTGGGAAACGGAGTTGGAATGTGCCCAGAACAGAGTACCAACATTTTAGCCCATCTCCTCATTCCCTTTAAACACATACGGCTTGTGCAAAAACACCTTACAGGGGACAGAACTGGACAACGCAAGTCAGACTTGTCAAGTGGCCTTGCTCCGGGTCTATCCCACTGCAGAGGACATGGATGTTTCCGAGCGAACTTTGCTCTAGATAGCTGGGGCCAAGGACTAGTGAAGCTGCAGTTACCCAAGCTGTACAAGCCCACTCAGGCCCTACGTACTTTCTCAGGCAGTGACATATGCTGAATCCTATGCTGCTCACACCAGCTGAGGGATAATTCCACATACTACAATCACACCTCCCGCTGCAGTACAGACATTCCCCGTTTCACTTCCCTACTCCCAGAAAAGGGAAGGGAAGCCTAAGACTGAGGCTAAGGTTTTAAGAGCGTCTTGTAATTTGGAGCATCTCCTTTTTGGGTGCTCAGTTTGAGATACATTAAAAGGGGTCTGATTTTTTAGAATTGCTAAGCATCCCTGGAAAACAGGTCCTCTTTGTGTCTTTCAGGTTGCGACCCCTCAAAATGGAGACACCTAAAATCATTAGTTAATTTTCTAAATCTACACTAGCAAGTTAGCGACCCTAGGTGAGTTCTTCAGGTACAAGAGGCTGAGGGAGTTAAGGGCATACACAGTGAACTGTTCACACTTGATCCCAACACTTTAGCCCCTGGAGCAACTCCATTGCCACACCTCAGCATTATTTGTAGGTTTCTGAGGAGAATGCCATGCTACCATGGAAAGGCTCCAGGGATTAACGTAAGCTGGAATGGCCTGGAATGCCATTCTGGGGCCCACTATTTTTAGGGGCTCAGCATTCCGGGCCCCCTAAAAATAGGAAAAGGTGCCACAATGCTGCATTCCAGGGCCCGCCATTTAAAAATAGCAGGCCCTGGAATGCTGCGTTTCAGTTCTACTTTCTATTTTTAGGGTCCCGAATGCTGGGCCCCTAAAAATTGCAGGCCCCAGAATGGTGTTTTGCCGCTCATTCCAGCAAGCAGGGGGAGAGCAAGGGTTGGGGTATGCCCAGCCAGCCTGTGCATGCGTGGGCTGTGTTTGGCAGCAGAAGCCTCCAAGCGCAGCCTACAGGCTGCATACTGTATATACTCGTGTATAAGGTAAGATTTTTGTGCCTGACAATTGGCTTCAAAACAGACGCTTGGCTTATACACAAGTCAATACAGTAGACGGCCCCGGCCCA
Organism: Podocnemis expansa; assembly: GCA_007922195.1. NCBI lineage: Eukaryota > Metazoa > Chordata > Testudines > Podocnemididae > Podocnemis > Podocnemis expansa. The sequence continues at coordinate 5,128,200 of ML682310.1, forward strand.
GGAGTTTCACTGGGCATGCTCCAGCATGGAACCCCAGTGTGGCCGGGACAGCCATCTTGGGCGGTCACCCTGGGCTGGGGTTAGAGTTAGGAGGGGACCCCAGCGTCTGGAGCGGCCAGGTAAGTGGGCTCTGGGCGGGGGGTCAGCCTGGGGGTTGGGGAGGCCAGGGAAGCAGCAGCAGGGCCCAGGAGTTGGGGGGGGGGGGTCAGGGGCACCAGGAAAAGTGGCAGCAGGGGTGACAGCGAAAGGGGTGGAAGGGGTGTTGGGGAACAGGGGAACAGCAGGAGGAGCAGAGAAGGAGGCGGCGAGCAGGGGAA
>ML682310.1:5128526-5140696 GCA_007922195.1 Podocnemis expansa
GGGGGAGCAGAGAGAGCAGGGGGACAGCAGCAGGGAGCAGACAGAGAAGCGGGAGACGGGGAAAAGCAGCAGCAGGCATTTGGTGGTTGGGAGGGTGTCAGGAACTTCAGGGGAAGACAGCAGCAGTGGGTGGGGAGGTTAGGGGCCGAGGCCAAAAGGGGACCTCAGCTTATATACAGGTCACCCATTTTTGCCTCTTTTGGGGCTCAGAATTGTGAGGGGGTCGGCTTAGGCATTAGTCAGCTTATACATGAGTATAACAGTATACATGAGTATACATCAGTAGTTTCCTGGCCCAGCGTGCGGCTGCCTGGCTCACACTGGGGGGTGAGTATTAGGGAAAGGGGTGGATTTTGGGGAAAGGAGAATGGACATTGGGGCAAAACCTGGGGGGAGGGAAGGCATATGGGGGGCAGAAGCTGGGGTTCGGGGCTGGCATGTGGGGGGCAGGAGCTAGGGTGTGGGAGGGAGGCCCAGATGTGCAGGAGGGGGGGCCCACCAAATTATACTTTAACCCCTGAAAGGCTCTCTCCCTTGTAACAAGCCTTGAAGCTGTGGGTCAGACAGGGTCCCCAAGTGAGCCGAAGAACAACTTAATGAAGGCTGTTCAAGATCTGGCAGAAGACAAGAGGCACCTTGAAAAATTTTCAAAGGAAGGCTGAAATCTAGAACTGGTTCTTCACAGAAGGGAAAGCACCAGAAAAAGACCAAGACAAGTAAAAGATTCGGGAGATTCACGGTGTGCTTTTCTAGTCTTTACAGAACAGGCTGTGTGTGGAAATAAAGAGCAATAGTGTGTATCACCAGCATCCATTCCACACACACTAGCAGCTAGAGATTCCACAGCCGGGACACATGAGGGAGGGTAAAAGCTACAAAAAATGTTGTTTTGTGATGGTTGTGGGTACAAATGCTCCAGCTGAACACGGCAATCCATGTCTCTCCTTAGACAATTTACTTGCATGTGGCACAAGGTACGTTTCAGATCAACTGCACAAACTAGATACGTGCTGTATGAACAGCTTTTACACTGCTGCACATCACTGTAATCTCTGGGCACCTTCCAGACAAATGCAACAATGAAGTCCCCAGTGGATTCCATGGAGCATCGGACATTTCTCCCCTTGTGGGGTAAAAACGCCCCATCCAAGAATTTTGCCATTTGATAGTAGCCTCCATCCAAGGATCTCCGAATACATCACAAGCATGAATGATATAAGCCTCATTACCCAGCCACATTTTGCAGAGAGGGCAACTGAAGCACAAAGAGTTTAAAGTAATTCCTTCAGGATCACACAGTGAATCTGCAACAGGGCTGAGAACAGCCTTCAGGTGTGGTTCTTGCTCTGTGGTTTAGCCAGCGGCTCTTTCCTCCATTCCCAGAACACTTAGAGGTGCTGGGACTTCTGAAAGGAGATACATAATCTCACCTAAACAGAGCTTTCTAGTGCACCTCATCGCGAGAGTATATACTGGCAGCTGATTAGGCAGGACAAACATCCACAGTTACACATGCTGCAATAAGGAACCAGCCTCTCTCTTCCCCATCCACAAGCAGCACCAGGCAAGGAGATTCATCAATGAAGTGACTTTTTACTAATCAAGGGGAAGTGACTGAGAATGAGAGGACAACAAGGAACCTTACAACCACTGTCCACCAGCTATGTGAATGACAAAGTAGCACAGTCAGTTTACAGAAAGTAGTACAGGGATATTGGATCTCACAAAAGCAAGTTGTGCCTTATCTGCATTTTAAACACCTTTAATAGTGGCCACAGCAAAATAAAGCCATGTTGCCTCTCACTGCTGAATCCCAAATATACGTTTGCTACTTCTTAGTTGGACTTTTGAGAGGTTGGGTCTGGGCGATACAAGCATAGATGGGCCCAAAGCAGAGTAAGAGATGATCAAGAGCTGGTTGGGAATTTTCTGACTAAATGGTTTGTTTCTCCCATCAGACAATACTGGTTAGTTAAAACTGAAATGGTTGGCAGGAAAGGGACAGTTTGGACAAGTTTGCCAATTTGTAAAAGACTTCAAACTTTCTGAACCCAACAGTTGTGGGTTTTGGTAAAAACGACTTTTTGTTTCAAAATCTTTGCTACTTCATAGCAAAAAAAATGCTAATTTTTTTTAAAAGGCAAAACAGAAAGGAAACCATTTGAGTAACCCATTTCAAAATGATTCTGGGACTGTCTGTTCACAAAACAGATCTGAGATTTCAACCTTTTATCTCAGGACCAGGGCAAGTAAATTCTAAAAATCCTAAAAATTTTCCCAGGAACAAAAAACAGTTTCCTCCCCGCAGGAGCCTGGAAAAAGATCCAGGGCTCAAGCGCCAGGACTGGGGGCTTGTGTGCTTTAAGCACGCTGCCACTGCAAGCCACTGCCATGGTGAACCTGGGGCTCTGGCACCAAGACTCAGGGCTTGAGCCCCGTAAGCTCTGCGCCAGCGATGCCCCTGCCTCCCAGTTCAAGATCTGAACCATGCAATGCGAGGCCATTGCTCAGTTAGTTAGCAGAAGGTTTCAGCTCTATTAGCCAGCCCAGAAAGTATGGCAGACATAGGTAGGAATGCCCAGTTTAAGCCTTAGGCGAGGACTTCACCCATTCACTGAAGCACCTTTATACTGCAGAAGTGTCAAAGGGTGAGTAAAGGGAGATTCCTCCCAGCTGTAGGCTTTGGGAAGTGCCACTGCTGCAAGGCATAGCGTATGGGGCAGGGCAGAGCTACCATGCACGGCTCTGGGCATTCTGGGTGGCAGCCACGACAGGCTGCCCTAGGGTCATGTAAGTTGTGCTGAGCCCCCGGAGCAGTCCAGAACTGGAAAGCTGGAAAGGTTTAGGCTGTGAAAATCTCATAGCTCCTGCATGAAGAGGGCATGGTGTGCTACATATCTGAAATGTGTGCGGGCTTTACTGTAGAAAAAGACCCTATCCCAACTCAGAGGTGTCTAATATGTACAGCATGTCCTAGGACCAGGTTCATCCCCGTTCTGTTGGAGGAGCGGGTGTAGCTGCACCAGCCAAGTGTAAACCACAGTGGAATCAAGCACAGAGCCAGATCCCTCAGCTGATGTGAATGAACGCAGCTCCACTGAAGCAAGAGCTGCACCTGTCAACAGAGCCGCTTTTGCTTAGGCTACACAGACTTTGGTCCCACAAGGGGCAATTCCTACCCTCTCATCTTCAAATCAGACAGTTCCAGCAAGATGTCTGGGGAAGGCATAGCCCTGTGTCTGCTGCTACTTTAAATGCTCTTTCTATTCTGTTTCCCCCTAAAGGCCAAGACAGGAAACCCAGACAGCCATGTCACAATCCGAGATTTTCCTGCACTTCGTTGCATCCAGTCCCAGCATCAGTTCCCCAACATACACATGAGAAAGAAACTGGCCTACTAAGTGCCTGAATCATCTCCTTCAGTGGAGGGAAAACCCACAGCATGAAACAAAGTCTTTAATTCAGGTGTACAGATCATGCAAGAAGCCGACCAGGGCAGGCACATTCACAGTAGAAAAGTAGCCCTTCCTGCCCTGACTGTTCAGAGGCTGTTGGCTGCCCTACAAAGTAAGAAATAGGGGGGGGGAAATGCACAGCCTAAGGACTGGTTTGTGAACACGCTTGCTTTCATGGGGAAGTCTGATGGGTGGAAAGCTAAGTGTGAGCACAATTACAAATACTACCGGGTCCTGCGTCTCATTCACAGACTACTCCTCCAATGCTGTAACCCTTCACCCAGCCGTCACCACAACTTGACAGAGAGGAAGGGCTCAGATCTTCAGGACCAAAGGAGGGAAACTAAACCAAACCAAACCATAAACACAAAGGAACCCGCACAGATGTGTGGGGCGGGAGAAGACCTGCAGCAGCCATCTTTTCATCTGGAATTTCAAACACCAAATCCACGGGCGGCCAGGCCCCCAATCCCCAGCCGGGGATGGGGCTGCCACGGCCACCGGCAGCTGGGCCAGAGATCCGGGGCACTAGTGCTGGGATTCAGGGCACGTGCCCCGCATGCCCAGTGCCAGCGATGCCTCTGACTATTGTTACTGATATTTGCAATATCACTGTATGAAAAGGTTTCAGTGAAGCGGCCCTCGGGCTAACTTGCTAGTCCTCATGCAGTCCTGTACCAGTCCTCATGCAGCCCTCAAGGTGACTTGAGTTTGAGACCCCTGATTTAGAGCCAACAGAGAATCATTTGCTCTCTTTGGCAAAGTCTCATCTCTCCACCTTCTCCATTGTGCCCAGAATTCAGGGTCAGGTTCAGAAACAGATCAGCATTCCCAGAGAATAGGTGCAAGTGGATCGACGATCCTTCCAAGTAGCACTGACACTGAAGGGGCATTGCAAACCCCGCTCTGCTGCAAAAAGCAATCTGGAAGTTCAGCACCAGTGGGAAAGCCACTGATGGCCTCAGTACATCTCTCGCTTCACCTGCCAGCCTGCAGAGATCAGAAACCAAGACGTCCGCAGGAAACCACGATGAGTGCCATCAGCTCACTACAGAGTGAGCAGATCGTCTCCCACTGAGAGCTATTGCCAGTGACTACTCCTCAAGACACACAACCCTACAGCCACTGCTGACTGAAATCTGTAGAGGCCTCAGCCCTGGATTTTTCTGACTACTAGGAGTTCCCCCTAGGGCTAAGAACAGTCCTCATGTCAGAAGCACAGGTCCAGGAAGCAAAGTAAGCCCCCTTTTGTGTGGGTATGTGTGTGCTGAAAAAAGCAAGTCCTGCACAGGCAGTACTTACTTCTATGAAATCCACATAGTTCCTCACGTTACAAAAGAAGCCCTAGTTTCTGCCATTCTTGGTGTCCCAGCTTCTAGGGGCTCCTCTTTCCACCAAACTTCCAAGGGTTAAAGGATGGAGCCCTAAGCTAAAAGACTAAGCAGCCATGAGATGTTTCTTGTGGGGTCTGGGGCAAAGCAGGGAGCAACCCACTGTTTCTTAAGATCCTCACAGCTCCAGCACAGCCATCATCAGTGTTTATGCTCTACAGGCATAAAGCATCAAAGAGCAGGGAGATGAAGGAGATAAGAAACTCCCCCACAAAGGTGGCGTATCAAAGCATCCAGAAGGCAACAGGTTTGACAAACATCCGCTAGCAAAGGAAAGTGAACCTTCCAAACACCCAGGCAGTAAACATCATTTCCTTATAGGGTCACCTGTTCCTGCCCTGCGCAGGTCAGAAGCAAGCAGATCGCACAGTGAGGCAGTGTGTTATTTAAGCCCAGGCATGAGACTGGACGCAACCCTCTCGGCTCATATTGTTGGAAGCCAAACATCCTGGCAACAGTGGCATAGATTTTGTTCCTAAGGGCACCAGAGACTCCACATTGATTTGAGAATCACTACTGGCTTCGGAGGAGAAACCAGAATCTGACACAGCACCAGAGGATCTTTGGCAACAGCCCGATGGTGAGGGACTGCTTCTAGGCACAGACCAAGCCCTTAACACAGCCTGGGAGTAAGCCCATCCTGGGAAGAAGTACTGGCTAGGCCTGATGTGACTGTTTCTCTAGAAATAAAGCAAGCATGAACTGCTTTTGTTTCACCAAGTGAAAACCAAGTCACCAAGTGGCTGTCTGGGCCCAGTTGCTCTGTTTATAATAGCACAGACAGCATGGGCTTGAGAATAAAAGCCTGTTTCTGAAAATCAATAGCTCTTGGGTTTTCTTCTGAGCCTGCCTCTGGACTTCACCCCTCTTCTGCTGAAGTCACTGGAAGCAGTATTGGGCTCGCACCATATGACCCTCTCTGCTCCACCTTTCTAACTGTACAGCAAAGATGAAATGATTATTTGCCCAGGATGGTGCCTATAGCTCCCCAACCAAGGGGAGGTCAATGGTGTGCCAGGTGCTGTCCATACATATCATAAAAGATGGTCCTCTATCCTAAAGAGATTAAGGCCCAAACAGACGATAGCCAAAAGGGAGGCTCATTAGCACCATTTTCCAGATGGGGAAAACAAAGCAGAGAGATCAGCAGACTTGCCCAAGATCACACGGAAACTTTGTGAAGAAGCCAAACTCTACAACTGAGCCCAAGTTTAGTGCCCTAGCCACAAGGCCATACCATGTACATACTTACATACTTCTATACTACTGAAAGGGCCATAGGAAAAGCTTAAGAGCAGGTCACTGTCTCCAGCTCAACAATGTCAGCAGGTTATACTCACTCATGCTTTCTTCCTAAATGGAGCATGAGACCTACAATATCTTAATTTTAGGTGAGAGTAGAGGTGCTGAGTATTTCCCAGGCCTTCATGAGCCCAGGATATACAGCTTGGTTAAGCAACAGCTAAGCATATGGAACATGGGTGGCCATCTATAAGAATCGCACTCCAAATACATAAAGAAATGTTGTAGTTCAGGGTGGAGGGCTGTGGGTGTATTCATCTATCTAAGAAGGGATAATGGGGCAGAAAATAAAGAAACAGAACATGCAGAATTAAAGCAAAACTTTCCAAGAGTGACAGCTCTTCAGCTAGTGATTATACTCTCCAAGGAAGCATCGGAAGTCCCACCAGTGGGAATATTTAAGACTGAACTGGACAAAGTGTACGTACGTGTGCAGCGTGGAATAACCCTGGAATAGTCCTTGTATTCCATTATGTACAACAAACACCCATGCTTCTGCTTTTCTCCAGTTCGTCATAAATACTGATAAAGGGGTGTCTTTTAGCTAACAGTATGTTAGATTTTATTGCTTTACGTAACTTGTCTGACCATAGTCAAGCCCTGGAGAATACTCTACATCAGTCTTTGAAGTGCTTTGCTATCCATCTAGCTGAAAAACGCTATAGAAACGTATAGGCAGAAAGTTGCACGAACAGCATGGATTACTGCAGCATAAGAACAAGGCACAGGATTGACTAAAACCTATATTATTGGAATTCAGCGCCAGAAATCCTGAAAGTAAATCAATGCTGTTCTTCATCAGGCAAATCTACTGTCATCAGGAAAGAAAAGGTTGTCCAAGTGTACTGACCTGCAAAAGAGCCAGAACAGTCTAATGTAAATATTCCCTATTAACTAGAAATATAGAAGAGCAAGCAATTTCCTGAAGAGTTACCAGTGGCTGGAAGTAAATACTGAAAAACACACACCAGTGAACTAGGCTGACTAAGTTTCCAGCTCTGGAAAACGAAGTGCTGACTCTTTTGAATGTGTTAATCATGTGTGATTTACTCCTCTAACTCCCTCTGGTACAGTTTCTTCTGTTTAGCTTTCACTAAATGTCACAGATAAGGGGATCAAAAAAGAAAGCCAACAGGAAACTGAGAGCTGCTTTGGAATGTCATTGCTACATAAATTCCTCTCTTCACATCTTTCACGCTGCTGAAAATAGGAATTATTTAACAGGATTTCCCTAATTCCCCCCCTGGAGATTAACTGCATCAGCTGCAGCAGCTTAATGCTAGGCTTTGAGCACTGAAGAGGCCACAAGATTATGAAACCAAAACTAGAGAACCCATCAACTTCAAATATCCAAGAAATTGACATGGCTTCCAGAGAACCAGAAGATCTAAGTTCAACTGCTGACTCTGCCAGTTTCCCTTTGTGACACTGGACGGCGGGAGCAAAAAGCACAGAAGACAATGGGTCACTCTTGGTAGGAAGCATTTGAAAGATCCAAGCATCAGGTTAGTCATGTCCTTGAGCTCTGTGAAAAAATGGAGGACATTTCAGAAGCATGAATAGTCCCTGCACTCTGCTCAGCCTGACTGGAGATGAAAGATGGTCTCGTGATTAAGGAACCTACTAGCATGGGACTCAGAAGGACAGAATTCAGTTCCCAGCTCTGCTTCCAGCTCCTTGTGAGTAGAGCTACATTGCACAGTAAAACCAGCTCAGTAGGACCCATCTGCTCTGCATGCTTATGCAGGCATCAAACCAGTGCCACAGGCAAATAACATAGGTAACATTTTCAAAACTACGTATGTGACTTAGAAGCCTCAATCCCATTGAGTTCAATAAGATTCATTTTACATCCACACTATACAGGTGGTAGCACATGTGGGGCTACATGCACTGTTCCCTCTAAGCTGTGCGCATGTGCATGCGCACATGGGTCATGAAACCTGCGCACATGACAAAAAGTGCACACTAAAAAATTCAATAGTGCTAATATTGGTGCTCACAAAGAAATGTTTTAGCGCACACAAAGAAATTGTTTGTGCACACAGTCTACGAGTAATTAGAGGGAACATTGACTACGTGGGGCAGTAAAAGGACACTACACACACACACACACCTTTCAGGTGCATCTGTACTCATCTAAGCCATTCCTTACTGTGTATGCTGCTACTTATGCCCGTGCTGGGTGGCAAAATGGGTACTACACTATATGCTCTTCTGAAACATTTTCTCTAGCCTCTGGGATCAATTTTTAAAGATATTTAGGCATCTAAAGATACAATGAAATCACTAAGTGTTTGATGCCTAGGAGCTTTGGAAAATCCCACTAGGTGCCAAAATATCTCTGAAATCTGGCCTTTTGTGCTTTGAGTCCCCATCTGTAAACAGAATAATCTCTCCTCTCTGTTCAGTTTGTAAGCTCTTTGGGGCAGAGATTGTCTCACATTTTGTTTGGACTGTGCCCAGGAGCCGCTGCACCCCGATCTTAGCTGGGATCTCCAGCTGTTATTGTAACAAATAATGGCCTTCCTTTTGTTTTGTTTTCTTCTCTTCTGCTTGGTTTCTTAAGCCTCTCTCTCTTCTCCGGAACTGCTTTCTTAATCTTTCTACGTTCCTCTTGATAAAGAAACAGGCTCCTGGGCCTAGAGATGCAACAGAATTATTTTGTAATAGTGTATTCAAGCCATCACAGCTGAGTATCTGTCTCTGGTATTACCCAACTCCATGCCAAGAACCCATGGCCTTTAATGGGTTTATCCTCATTCCAGCTCTGGGATGTAGGGCAGTATCCCAACTGTATAGCTAGGGAACTGCGGCAGCAAGAGATAAACTGACTTGCCCAAGGCCACAAAGACAGTGGCGGATTACAGCATAAGTTTACAGGGCCCATGCCCAGGGCCCAACACAATGTGGGGGCCCTCTGCTCTGCCGGCATTGGAGGGGTGGGCGGTTAGCCCAGAGGCTGGGCTCTGTGCTCCCGCCCCGCCCCATGCCAGCTAGTTGACCTCCAGAGATGGGGTGGGCCAGTGCAACTAGTCAAGCTGGCTGGCATGCAGTATGGCCTCCAGTGCAGCTTTTGGGCCTCACCAGAAGCTGTACCATGCGTGCCAGTCTCCCTACCACTAGTGGGGCCTGACCAGCCAGGCTGGGTCCGACCTCTGGCCAGCCCGCAGAGTGTCAGAGCCCTAGGCTGGGGGAGGGACCATCAGTGTGGGAGGCCCAGGGGCCCTGTGGCCCCTAATTTGCCCCTACACACACAAAGCCTGTAGAGGAGCAAGGAACAGACCTGCGCCTCTGCGTCCAAACTAGCAATCTGACCGTCTCCTGTATGCAGGCTGAAGAATTAATTATATTTGAGCCTATGCTTAAGATGAAGCTCCTAAAATGTCTCATGAATGAAAGAACTTTTCAGTCATTTAACCACCTGGCTTTGCAGCTGGAGGCAAAGATACAACTACAACAATGAACACCATTAGACCTGAAGAATAGGACTCTGCAAAACTGTCAGCTCCCAAGAGAGTCATAGCTACCTCAACAGATGTCTCAGAGCAGGAAGAAGTTCTGCTCACAACCAGGGAGCCTGTGTTGGTGTTTATCTACTAGTTCCTGTTTTTAGCTTGGTCTCTTTTCTCTGCCTGTGTTCCAAAAATTGAATTTTTGCCCTGTTGATAAATAGTATGCAGAAAGCAGTGTTGCTCTGAAACATGAAGAGGTTATGCATTTGGGGTTCAACTTCCCTTCCCTGCTAAAGGACTGGAACTCTTAACACCCAAACAAGCCAGCTTCCAATCACAACTAGAACACCAGACTGGTTTCTTTGTGTTGGAGCAGATGACAGCTACTCTGCACCATTTGGATTTGAAGGGATGCATTTATCTCCGATACAGATCCCTTAAAAGTCCAAGAAATTACACCAGGAATGAATAAGGCCCTAAAAGCACCATGATGGCAAGAGGCTGTTACTGTGAATGGGCCAGCTCAGCTTTCATATGTCTGAGTTTGTAGGATTCTTTCTTCGCCCCATTCCTGGAAAGCAACCTACCCTTCCAGCTGCAGCCCTCATCTGTGAAATGTGGCAAACCCTGCCCTACCTCCCAGTGGTGCTGGGAGGATAAAAGTTCTGAAGACAGTAAAACGCTTTGAGACCTACTTATGACAAGTGTTCAACAACAGCCAGCTATTATTGTTACTGTTCAGTGACCCTCACTTGAGCTGTTGTCTCAAGAGCTTCCATTGCAATAAATGCACCCGACTCTCCACATACTTGCTGAGTACACATGCAAACCAGTCCTGATGTCCAGTGTGGCAAGGTTTTCCTTTAAAAGCTGAAATGGTGGAAATGATGGTTATTTCACCAAAGTGCTGAGGGGCTCATCACTGGAACCTTCCCTCTGTATGCAGCAGGACAGATAAGCATGCTACTGACAACTGCCGGATGAGGAGGGCAATGTTAAAGGCATCATTCCCTCAGCCTACAGCACAGCCAGCAGTCACCTCAAGGGAGCTGGAAACATCCTGGTTAGGGTCACCAGATGTCAGGCAAAAGGAGGACATGTCCTCCTTTTTACCTTCACGTTCTCTATCCGGCAGGTATTTTAAAAATCCATGATTTTGTCTGGCTTTTTACTTACAGGGGTTAAAGTATGCTGGAATGCCCTGGAACACCCTATTTTTAGAGGGAAGTATTCCAGGCCCCCTAAAAACAGAAGAATATTGCATTAATACTACCTTTTCTCCATGCGTCCTCCAATGTCCTCCTTTTTGTACTTCCTTGTCCTCCTTTCCATGCTTTGGTATCTGCTAACCCTAATCTTGGTAGATACAGTTCAGCAGGGTTTTTCCTTCACTCACACCCACAGACATGTACAGCCAAGTCTCACTCCTGTCCCTGTTCCCATTGCCCTCGCCATAGTCTGACAGACACAGTTCAAAGACACCTGTTAAGGTGGATAAATTAGAGGCACAGACTGACCCCACCCTTCATATCAAGAGCTGTAACTGCTCAGTTGTTAAAAAAACAAACCTTTCCACAAACACAGCTGTGGCTAAGATACACCCTGGCTGCCTCTGCCAGTAGCTTGCTGAAGAGGAGCAGGATCCAGAGACCTAACAGCTGGGTGCCAGAATCTCTGGGGGCTCCATACCGCTATCTCCTTAGTACTGTCCCTCTGCCACTGCCATGCAGGGGTAAAGTAAGCCAGAACACACCAAAACGCCATTCTGGGGCCCACAAATTTTAGGGGCTGGCATTCCCAGGCCCCTAAGAATAGAAAAATACGGCAGAATGCAGCATTCCCCCTTACTTCAACCCCATCCCTCCCCCCGTGGTGCCGATGGACACATCAGTGAAAGGAGGGGGAAGGAGGCCGAGCTTCATGGCGCTGCTCTCCCTGGAGTGAGCTCAGCTGCAAGAAGCCCTCCTCCCCGCGCCATCTCCCCAAGCAGGGCGGAGACACCCCCAGCCACTGGGCTGGTCCACACCTCACTGTCTTGCCAGGGAGGCTTTAATTATCCTGGCCTGGGCTGGTCCTTCTTTCTTCCCGGCTCCCTCCACACCTGCAGCTGCCTCACAAGGTGCCATGACACCCCTCAATCCTCCCGCCAGGGGTGGCCAGACAGAGCGCACCCCACACAGCACACTCACACACACCCGCCGCCACCACCGCCCTAGCGAGCACCACCAAACTCCAGCAGCATTGCTCGGCTCCAGGTGCAGAGCAGTAAGAGACATGGCCCCTCCTCTGCTCCAGGGGCAAGAGGCAGCCAGAGGCAAGGGGGTGGATATTGGGGGCTGAAACGTGGATTTTGGGGGTGGGTATTGGGGACAGGGAGTGCATATTGGGGGAATGCTGAGGACAGGAGGGTGGATATTGGGGGCTGGGGTTGAGTATTGGGGGCAGGGTGTGGATTTTGGTGGTGGGCGCTGGGGGAATATTGGTCACAGGGAAGTGGATATTGGGGAGTGGGATTGGGTATTGGGGGCAGGGTGAATATTGGCGACAGAAGAGTGGATATTGGGGGC
>ML682310.1:5141096-5151244 GCA_007922195.1 Podocnemis expansa
CCCCCCTCCTCCTACCCCCCCGCTCCCGGCAGCACGCCCCCCTGCTCCTGCTCGCCCCCCCTCCCAGCCCCCTCAAACTTACCTCGGGGCTGGACTCGAGGCAGGCCCAGCCCTAACTCCTGGGCCAGAGAAGCTCTACGGAGCATGCCCAGATTTTCTGGGCATGCTCCATTAGAGCTTTTCTGAGCGGGAGTTTTCAAAACTCCCTGCTCCACAGGAGCTCCCTCGAAGCAGTCTGGCTGCTGGCAGTGCGCTGCCGGCTGCCTTCCCTGCGCTGGCGGCTGCGGCGGGGTGCGCTGCAGCGCGCCAGCGCAGCTTAGAGGGAACATTGTTCCAGGACCCACAAATTTGAGGGGCTAGCATTCCAGGGCCACTAAAAATAGAAAAATCCAGCAGAACGTGTCTTCTGCCCTGTCCTGGCTGCTGGCAGGCCCTACGCCCCACTGTTGTTAATCACAATATTTAGTGTTATGCAGTGTTTGCTAGTTTATGACAATAACTGCTATAGACATAAATGCCATGTGAAATTATAAATATTTTTATGGAATGATAACTGATGCACGTGGTACTGAGAAGTGGTTGCAAATAACTACCTGGGCTGTGGCCTGCACATGCATGAAGGGGGCTCAGACAATATGGGAAGGAGGTCCAGAGATTAGGAGGGTCCCAGGCTATGTTCCCTCTAAGCTGTGCGCATGTGTGCGCGCACAGGTCATGAAATCCATGCACACAACAAAATAAAGCGTGCACAAAATAATTCAACGGTGCTAATATTTTTATGCTACTTTAAGAAGGTGGTTTCAAGTAGCATGTTTCATATAAGGTTTGGTAATTTATAAAATCATTTACATCACCATATCAAAATAAAATTTAGATATTATTTGCATCATACGCCCTTGCTTCATTGCACTCACAAGTTTGAGCACACTCACTGGAGTGCACACAAATTTGGAAACTGCTTCCAAAAATTTGCACAAAACAAATTTTTTGCGCATACAGCCTATGAAACATTAGAGGGAACATTGTCCCGGGGCCCGTCAAATTATATTTCAATAACTGCTGCCATGTTTCAACTCCTCACCCTTGTCTGCAAGGCTCTGCATCACTGGGGCCTACCCTGCATTCATTAATAGAGGGCTCTTAAATCTAGCAGCTGGAAAATGATGCTGGATAAATTCAGACCAAAAATAAGGGTGCCCGTTTGCAATAATGAAGGTAATTCCTAAGTTGTTCCAATGGCTAATGTGATGGATTCTGTGGACACTTTAAAATGAAGACTGTATCAATCAGTCTTTAATATATTTATCCTCAGAAAACCCCTGTGAGGTCAGGGAGTGAAATTTTCCCCCATTTACAGAGAGGGAACTGCCTCAGGTCACTAACAGTCTGTAGCAGACAAGGAAATAAGACTGGGGGTACCACCACCTAACTTCTGGGCCATCCTTCCTCTTGAATAAAGTTATAAACACATGATTTTTGGTTCTTCCTCTTCCTCATACTTTATTGACCTATGATCCTCGCTCCTTGGGTCACGCCTGAATTCAGCTAGTCACTCACTGCAGTAGAGACTGTTTCTTCTTTCAGTGACAACCTAAACACATTTCTGGGTGCTCAGATAAAGTATATATTGCAGATGCTACACCCCAGAACCACTGTGTCCTGTTGCAACACAATATCTAGGAAGCTCAGAGAATGGGATTGCATTGTTACCAGCTCCAAGAATTCACAAATCATAAGTCAGATCATCCCCTCCATCCACTATCCCAAGAAAGAATTTAAGCCAAACAACAAGATTTGGGTCTTCTGATCTGCAGCCTGGTGCTTGACCCTTTAGGGGGTCACATTTGCAGCTTTTCTCTGCAGTCAGGAGGGTTACAATCTAAACCTCTATTAAAAAGAAAATAACCACATTCTCACATATTTCTGTGGCTGATAAAAGCTAGAGCTACAAGAAAGACAGCAAATATCACAAAATTAAATGAAATCAACAAAGCTAACTACACTGAGGCTGTTTCTGTGCCATCAGACCATGTGCTGCTTCCCAAATAACCTTGAGATTGCATAAACTAATTAGCTTCTACAACCCCCAGTCCTTAAATTTAAGCAAAGAGACTCTTTAGCATGTCCAGTTTGATCAAACAGCTGTTTGCCATTCTGGCAGAAACTGATCTTTCATTTTCTGAGAGGACAAACATCAGGTGTGCTCCATGTGAATTGCTTTTGTCATAGCTTCTGTCAGTTTTCTAACCATTCATCTGCAAAACTCACTCCAGTAACTGCATGAGCTCTGGAGCTGGCTCTCCTGGGGGAAGAAGTTCCCCATCAGTCCTCCTTAATGAGTACAAATTCAGCCACCCTTTAATCAAGAAAGGCATTGTTCTTGGTATCAGTCAGAGAAGAGAGAAACAAGCTTCAAAATGAGTCAGCAACAGCACCAATCTGACTAAAAGACTTTTTTTTTTTTTTGACTTGATCAGTAATCTTGCAAACAGCAACTATTGAAATTCTGTGTTCTGGTGTAGCACTGAGGCTGCACACAAAGCCTGGGGCACATGGTAAGAGTTGTCATTTCCTAGGAAGAGCCTTAGTGGCTGGCCCAATAGCAGGCCAGGCCACATTTTAGGTTCTATCGCTAAGATCTTCCAAAAGGATGCCGGGATTATGGGTGTCAAGTTTAACAGTTTAACAGTTCAGTGCCACCCTATGAAAATCAGACTCCTTTAAAGGTGTCTCGACTTGAATAGCAAAACAAGAATCAGTTCTGAAAATCTCAAACCACAGGCTGATCCTCACCCTTCCAGCCTGCCTTGTCCCATCCCAGTAGTGTAGCAGACTTAAAACTTGTGGAACAGGCCAGCTTTGGATCAGATTCCTCCTGCCTAGAGGCACAGAACCAGGTCTACACAAGCCCCAACCTTGCAGCCCTGGAACCAGAGACACAGTCCTGGAAAAGGGGGCAAGACAAGAGCCCCTTTGATTTTGGCTGATAGATCTTGATGTGCTGGTGGCACAAATTAACACAGTCCTGAAGCTGCTCTAAATGTCTCCTTGGCAGGACCAGACTAGCGGGCTGGGGAATCAAACAGCCACAGAGATGGCCGTTCCCACCCCCAACCTCCATCTGCCCCAGAATCCAGCCCCGCTTCTCTGTTAGTAGTACACTGCCCACTTTCCAGAAGAACAGCACAGATGGGCAACACTTTACCCAAGAACCCCTGCAAAGCTATGCAACACACCCACCACGTGCCATGCCCCTCTATATTACACAACCCCCCCATACACCTACAGCAGATTTCTCCAGCTTCCTACAGCACTTTTATCCCAAATAACTCCTCCATCTGGGCATTTTCACACTGTCTTTTGAACATTTCACCTTCATTATCGGGGGTGGCCAAACTTATGGAACTCAAGACCCACACAAGTTGATTATCAAAACGTTTGGGAGCCGCTCTGAGACATATACCCATATACTTTTACCTGCTCTAAAATTACTAAGTTTAAAATTCATTGCACACTTTAATTTTCCCATAAAAAGAGGACAAATATCAATCCTGCTAATGTTAGATTCTAATAATTACTTAAAGTTACCATGAAAATTAGGCCTATATAGTAAAAACTTAGGTGCTGCTCAGTGTAGAAGACGGCAGGCTAGTGGCGAGTTTTTTAAAATCCTGACCATGCCGCACTTATCCCCACCATCCTGACCCCCGCCTGAACTCCTAGGCTGGGCTTGCTTTCCTAAACTGATATGCTGAGATTCTTCCAGGAGCCACAATTTTTCATTCAACAGCCTCATGTGGCTCCTGAACCGCAGTTTGGCCATGCCTGCTCATTATGCTTCATGCAGACAGCAAACTACACTTGCTTGTTGTGACATTTATGCTAAGTTAAGATTTCAGTTTGGAATTGTGCATGTGTTTTGTTCAGGTTTTTAAAGAATTGCTACCCCTTACTTTCTTTGGAAGTTCCTTCTCATTTTAATTCCCAAGGCAAGTGAAAAGCAAGTCTCAGATCTCAACTGCAAGAACAGTGCCGCCTGCTACCATCAACTGTCAGCCAGTGATTACAAAGAAATACCATTCACCTGTTACAACATAGCAATCAAGTCCAGATACTGCAGAAATGATGCAGGTTGAATGCCTACTTGACTAAAGTCAAGTCACAGTGACTTTTGAATTTAATATAGTTTGAGCGCTGTGTGGGACTCAGGAGAGACAGGTTTAATACACTGCTTGGCTCGAGGTCACACAAGAAGTCAGTGGCAAGTGACTGAGTCTCTGTGCCTCAGTTTCCCACCTGGGAAACAGTCAGGGTACTGGTAAGATCGGGGCTTCAATGTATCTCAAAGGTTTTAAAAAGATAAACATCTTGAGGACTGAAGTGCTTCAAAACTATCATAATGAGGGCCAGATAAGTACCTAAGACACAGAGACACAGACAAATATAACCTCTTAGCATTGTCTCTCTGATAACATCATGTACAGTCCAGGTGTCCTAACTACAGTAAGATGGTGTTGCCTCGTGTTTAGAAGGGGGAACTGAGAGTCAGGACTGCTAGTGTCTTCCTCTGATTGCTATTGGGTCACTACAACATCAGGGGATAGCACTGTGCCTCAGTCTCCTCTTCTATGAAATGGTGACATCCTGTCTGCCTCACTGGGGTGCTGGGAGACCCTGATAGTTCAGGTTTGCAAAGCAATGCATGCACAGAAGATGAGAAACATTTTTTTTTACGTCATCTTGTTTTTATTGAGAATGAAGAACCTTCTTTGACCTTAAAAGGTGGAGGGCGCATACATTGAAAGCTTCTTTTAAAAGACAAACAAATTCTGTTTCATAGAGGTTATTTCTAACCCACAAGAACCACTTGTTTTAACCAAGACATCCTGCCATGGGTACCTCAGAAGCAGTACACACCGGTGACTGAAGTTTTAAAGTCATGTAATTGGGTTAAACTCTCAAATATACAAGAACTTAGATAACTTCAACCAAGAAAGCAAAGCAATGCTATGCAAAGCTATCTGAAGCCAGATCCTGAACTGCTGTAAAACAGAACAGATCCCTTAAAGTCTACACAGCTACCCCAACTTAGAACAGTTGAGGTTCTGACCCTTCCTAGAGCTCAGCTGTGTCTGGGGTTTGGGTCTTATTAGAAAGAATTATCTGTGGCAGGGTTTCCCAACCAGGGTGCCATGACACACAAGTGTGCCATCAGGTCTGAGCACGTGTGCCATAAAATTTTTTGAAAAACTACTCAAAGAGCTCTGGATTGGCTCATTGGCTCATGAATATTCATGCGTTCATTTGGAAACTATATGGTGGTTTGCCTCAGATTAATTGAAGGTAGCAAGGTGTGCCATGGCAGAGAAAATGTTGGGTCCCATTGACCTGTCGATTTCCAAGAAAAGATACTAAGAAATACCTTGCCAAGGGGACTGCATCGGCAGCATCTGAGGACAACCACTCTTCTTGAGAAATGTAATTCACAAGCAATGAAAAGAGTTGGTTGCTCACCTGGTAAACTCTGTTCTTCGAGATGTGTGTCCTGTGATGCTCCACCTTAGGCGATGCTCCACCTTGGGTGCAGCATCGTCCCAGCACTTGCAACGGAGCCTTCCAAGCAGAGGTCAGGGCAGCGCTTGTGCAGAAGGAAGGCTCGCAGTCCCTCAGAGCGGCTTTGGTGCGAGCGCTGCCAGCTTCCCTCAGTTCCTTTTCAAGCACACCTGTAGTCAGTAAAAGGGAAAGAGCAAGAAGAGGGGAGGAGAGAGGGTGGTGGAGCATCACAGGACACACATCTCGAAGAACAGAGTTTACCAAGTGAGCAACCAACTCTTCTTTGAGTGCTGTCCTGCGATGTTCCACCCTAGGTGATTACGAAGCAGTTGTTCCTCAAGGTGGAGGGTTGCATTGCGCTGTGAAGAGAATTTTCCTGCCCGCATTGGCATCATTAGCGGCTGCTATATCTGGTGCCTAGTGTGTGGTGAATGTATGAGGTGTAGACCAAGTGGCTGCTTTGCAGATGTCCTGAATAGGGACATTGTTCAATAGTGCTGTAGTTGATGCCATTGCCCTCGTTGAGTGCACATGGACACTGTCAGGAGGCTGAAGATTGCTGAAGTTATAAGAAGTGCGGATGCAGTCTTTTATCCAGTCAGACAAACTTTGGTTGGATATAGCTGCTCCTTTCTGGCATTCTGCAAACAAGATGAAATGTCTGTTTGATCTCCTGAAGTGTTGTTTCCTGTCTAGGTAAAAAGCTATGGATCTTCTTACATCCAAGGTGTGGAGCAAGGCCTCTTGTGGAGTATTATGAGGCTTGAGAAAAAATGTGGGTAATATTGATTTATGTGGAAATCAGAGATGATTTTTGGCAGAATTTTTGGGTCTGGACGTAGTGATACTTTATCTTTATGGAAGACGGTATAGGGAGAATCACATCTTAACACATTTATTTCTCCTCCTCTCCTGGCTGAAGTGATAGCTCTCAAGAAAGAGACTTTCACGGAAAGGTGGGATAAAGAACAACTATCCATAGGCTCGAACGGTTTCTTAGTTAAGGCATAAAGGACTATATTAAGGTTCCATGGAATTGCAGGAGGACGTATAGGAGGATACAGTTTCTGGAGTCCTGCCAGGAACCTCTTGACGTTGGATAGCTAAACAATGAGGAGTCTTGTAATTGAGGATGGAATGCTGAGATTGCCGATAAGCAGACACAGATAGAGCTATTGGAGAGAGTGTACTGCTTCAAATGTAAGAGACAGTCCAAAATTCGTGGGATGGATGTGCTATTAGCGTTGATGTTCCTGTTTGCACACCAGTAGAAAAAACGTTTCCATTTGTGCAAATATGATTTCCTGGTAGATGGCTTTCTGCTGTTTAAAAGGTATGTGCTGGACCGGATGTGAACAGGCCTTGTCTGTGAATCTGAACCAGCTAGGAACTAGGCCGTAAGATGTAGTCTGTGGATGTCTAGGTGTTGATAGTTGCTGTTGTGTTGGTGTAAGAGGCCTTTCATCAGAGGTAGTTGGATGGGTTTGCGTATGGAGAGACTGAGGAGATGTGAGAACCATATCTGTCTGGGCCAGGCTGGCACTATGAGGATCATCTTGGCACAATCTGCTCTGAGCTTCTGTTGTATCCTGGGTATGAGGAGAATTGGCGGAAAAGCATAAAGGAGACTGCTGGACCAATCTATTAGGAAGGTGTCTCCTAGAGATCGTGGATTGTTTCCTTGTCTTGAACAGAACTGTGGACATTTGGTGTTTTGATGAGTGGCAAAAAGGTCTATGGCTGGAAAACCCCATTTGCGAAAGATATCCATGCGTATTTTGTCACTCAGTGTCCACTTGTGGGCCATGGGAAAAACTCTGCTTAGAGTGTCTGCAGTGACATTTTGAGATCCCGGGATGGGAGCAGCAGATGTGTGAATGCTGTTTTGTAGGCATCAGTCCTAGAGCTTGACAGCCTCTGTGCACAGGGAAGGGGATCTCGCTCCTCCTTTCCAATTTATGTAGTAAATGCATGGTAAGTTGTCTGTGAGGATTTTTATTGCTTTTCCTTTTATTACTGGTAAAAAATGATGACATACATTTCTGATTGCACGGAGCTCGAGAATATTTATGTGGAGTAGTGTTTCTGTAGTTGACCACATACCCTGGGACTGCGTGAGTCCGTGTGAAAGGTAGCCCTTGTAGAAGATTTGCTTCATTTTGCCACCATTTTAAGGATTCCCTGAGCTTTAAAGCAACTGTGATACATTTGTTTAGGGAATAGATGTGTGATTTGTATATGGTTGCCAACCAAGCCTGGAATGGTCGCATCTTTAATCTTGGATTGGTAACAACCACGGTGGACGCTGCCATGTGCCCAGGGAGTTGTAACGCTGTTCTCGCTGTGATGGTTGGTGCCAGAAGAATGAATTGCAGAATGTTTTGTATGGTGGAAACTCGTGTTCTTGGTAGGAAAGCTCTGCTTGTGACAGAGTCCAGAAGAGCGCCTATAAACTCTATTGATTGTGTCAGAGTGGGATTTGATTCTTCTGTGTTTATTATCGGTCCAAGATTGTTGAAGAGTTTTATTGTGATGGCAACTGATTGCGGACAGAGGTCTTGAGAAGCGGCCATGATGAGGCAATCATCTAAATATGGACAGATCGTGAAGCCTTGGGTGCGAAGGTGTGCCATTACCGCTGCAAGAATCTTGGAAAAGAATCAAGGTGCTGTAGAAAGGCCGAAAGGCAGGACTTTGTATTGGAAGTGTAGATCTTCAATGGTAAATCTTAAGATGCGCCTGTAGTAAGGATGAATTGTGACATGAAAATAAGCATCTTTTAGGTCGAGGGAAGAAAACTATTGACCATGCTGCAGCGTAAGGATTAAAGTATTCAGGGACACCATTTTGAATTTTTCCCGCCTTATAAACTTATTCAAGGGTCTGAGATCTAAAATTGGTCTCCAACCACCAGTCTTTTTCTGTACTATAAAGTACCATGAGTAAAAACCCAAATGTTTGAACTAGGATGGGACTGGTTCTACTACTCCAAGTTGAAGAAGGTTCTGGATCTCATCTGTAAGGATCTGTATATGAGAGAGGTCCCTAAAAAGGGATGGGGAAGGTGGGTGATAGGGAGGAAGGGATTGGAAGGGAATAGAATATCCAAATTTTATGATCTCAAGCACCCATTTGTCAGTAGAGATTGAAGCCCAGGTGTTATAATTTTAGGTGAGGTGAAACTCAAAGTTTAATTTGAATGTGACTATGCTGGCAGGTGGTTCAGGTTTTTCAACCCCTCAACCAAGGCATCGGAATTGCACCTTGGTGGAATTGGGTTGTTGGTTTGCTGAGGGTTGTGTGGATTGTCTGCGCCTATATTGCCTCTGCCTCATCCTTGGGCTCTGGTCATATTGTTTAGAGTTGAGCTGAGAAGTATGGTAAGTATAGAATTGTCTTTGGCAGGGCTTTGTATGGTTTTGTTTCTTTCGTGCATAAGAGGGATATATGCCCAGAGTGTGTAAGGTCACGTGAGAATCTTTCATGGAGTGAAGTACCTCATCTGTTTTCTCTGAGAAAAGGTAAGTTTTCTCGAATGGTAAGTCCTGTATTTTGTTTTGAAGGTCCTTGGGAAGAGCCGCTGTATGAAGCCAGGAAGATCTATGGAGTACGACTGCCGTAGCTGTCATTCTTGCACCCGTGTCAGCTATGTCCAGCGACGTTTGAAGAAAAGTCCTAGCCGCTTGTTGACCTTCAGTAAGTAAAGATTTAAAAAGATCTTTTTTCTGCTGTGGTAAACCTGAGGCAAGTATTGCAAATTTGTCAAATAAGAAGTGGTTGTAGTTCAATAATACAGCGGAATAGTTGGCTATTCGCATTAGGAACAAGGTCTATATGCCTCCAATTTTTATCCACTGGTGTGGGTTTGAAATTGGATTGTTTACTTCTTTGGTTAGCTACCTCTATTACTAAAGAAATAGGTGACAGGTGAATGAAGAGAAATTCCATTCCCTTAGGTGGAATATAATATTTTCTGTCCGTCCTGTTAGTAGGAGGAATGGACGCTGGTGTCTGCCAGATCGTGTCAGCAGGCTCGATGACAGCGTCATCCATAGGGATGACTATTTTAGATGGAGCTGTAATATGCTATATTTTTAATAATTTGTGCTGTGTGTCATTGACCTCCACCAGAGGGATATCAAGGCTTTGAGCTACTTGTTTAAATAAATCATTAAAAAGTTTATAATCATCCTGCGAAGTGGAGCCTACTGAAAGGAGCTCATTATTTTGAGTATGTGAAGAGTGTTGTAGTTGTTGAGGGGAGTCATTAGATCTTGTCATCAGAACTGATTGTTCTCCATCAGATAAGTGTGAAGAGTGATTAAGGCTAGCAGCAGGAGATCTCTCTCTGCTGGCAGAACCAGTAGTACTGAGAGAATGACATGGTTCCGCAGTGGGAGAACGGTGTCTCTTATCCCGTCTATAGCTGTGATAATGATAACTGTGGTTAGAACTTGTAGAAGCGTGGCGGGTATGATGTGTGTGCCTGGGATAAGATTCAGGGGTGTATGACCTACATCGTGAATCACAGCATGGTGAACAGTATGGGGAAGTGCAATATGATTTTCGACAGCTGTCCCCATGCAATGTTCCCT